>JALMQS010000226.1:0-196426 GCA_024734495.1 Forficula auricularia | reverse complement strand
TAATCCATTAAACAAAAACAAAATCATTATCTTTCGGATCCCTGTATGTATGCAACCAAATTGGCTCATCTACCTATCTCTCACAGATCAATCAGGCAAATAATAAGTATAAATAAGTTTTTTATTTTTTATGGCATTTGAACATTTGCCTATATTGGACAATATAGATTTATCTATAAGTGTGTGTTTGTATAGAGTAAATAAATATAGAAGTCACAATTAATCCAATAAAATTTATAAAAAATGGATGCAGGACTTATCTCGCGTCCCGGTCATGAAAAATTCAAACGCTTGACTCTTTAATTTTCTTTTATTGGGCATAAAAATAGACTAGTTACCTGATGGAAGATTGGATTCACTCAAGGCCGTAACTCACCTGAAACAAATAATTATTGTTAGTCATGGTGAAGTTATTGATTCAATAATCTATTTACACTATTTAAAAAAAGCAAACAAAAAAAATCGTTCAAATATTGTTATTGTTCTTACTTAAAGTAAAACACTTGACCGAGACCATTTCAAGGGTCATTATCAACGATTCCGAATCTAATCAAGCTTGCAATCAAACCATGAGCTCATTTGCTACCTGGACGATTTAAAAATGGAAAATTTTCAATTGGAAAGATGAAGTAGTTAAACATGTATTTCAATAATTAATTTGCATGTTCAAGAGCCTGAAATCGATAAATTCTGGATTATCATGTAGTACTATCGAGGTATTAAATAACGAACGAGAATCCAGTATTTTGTATCTCGAATTATACAGCTATTTCAATACCAATATTTGCCTCATGCCGACGCTTTCTAGAAGCCTTCCTCATGATCTAATAAATGATATTTGCAAAATCACAAATTAAACTTAGAATATATTTGAAGAAATTTTCTCTTTGGAAGAACGGACTGGTTGAATTTTTTGTTGAAAGCTAATATGGAAGGCAGCCCAAGTGATAGGTGAAAGAAAAAACAATATTATGTTTCTAAATAAGATGTATTTATTGGACTGTCATTCTTTTTTACTATTTCCTTTAAAATCAACGTTTCGGAGGATTCTTCCCTCCTTCAGGTTTTCAAAGTGTCAAACCCTGAAGAAGGAGAAAGAGTCCTCCGAAACGTTGGTTTTAAGGAAGAGAGAAAAGAATGACAGTCCAACACATACATCTTATTTGGAAATGTAATAATTTTTTCTTCACTATCTTTGAGCAACTTCCATTACTTTCAATAACTTAGAAACCGCATAAAATAAACAAGATAAACCAGTAATGAAGAGTGTTGTTTTTTTTTATTTCCCAAGAAAAATAAGCGACGGATCGTCGCAGACTTTATCCATAGACGGTAGAAATGCTAATAAATACCTCTTTTATTATTATAATCCAAAATCATTGGCAGTTTCAAGTAAATTTTTACTTAAAATAAAAATAATCGATTCTCATATAAAACTTAAGGAATCAAAATTCTACAATGCAGCTTTGACGTTTCAATCATTATTGGTAACTATTAATGATCTTAAGTCCGTCTTCAGCAAAGGTAACGAATACGATAACAACGCAGTTGCTATGGTTGGTTTTTCAAAATTTCCTCCCAAATTTTAGCATTTTGCAGAGAGAAGCCTGCCCATTCTTACTTACAACAAATTAAAATCAAACCGACCAAATAAATAAATTTTGAAGAATTGAAAAAGTACTCTAAAGTCCTTTGAAATGTAGTTTTCCGTAAAAACATTATACTAACTTTTTTGAGGTCCTCAAAGTAGATAGAATAAAATTTCAAATTTGTCCAAAATCGATTGAGACATTTTTAAGATATTTAAAATAAAATAAAAAATTACTAGATTAAAATAGTAATTTTTGTGGGCCGATATGCATCTAAAACTAAGCCTCATTTTGTTAAAGTAATGGTATATTTTCACTTACATTTCAATCGGTTAAACGGTGTGGAAAAAATCGTCGACAAAAAAAAGGAATCCATCCATGCATTCCCACGGACTAAATTAAAAAATCCCACTTTTTGGCTTCTGGACAAGATCCCTTATAATTTTTGGCTAAACCGTAAAGTCTTAAAATTCAGCCTGATTGAATACTAAAATTTATTACTTTGGTTGAGACCAATGTTTCAGTAATAGTCTTTACCCGAGGACCCTTTTAAAATACGCGTATGGTGCGAGACGGATTACATACAATATTTTAGCCATCCTTCGCAATGGATAAAGTAAACATTTAATCACTTAGGTATTTTAACTTAATAGTAGCAGAGTTGTTGATTCATAAAGAAAAATCAATGAGATTGTCCTCTTATTGGCTCAAATAAACATAAACAAATCCAGACAGCAAACAATGTATCAAAGACGTACATTTTTGGTGTATAGGCGGTTGTCTTTCTTGCGAAAATAAAACAATGTAGGAAAGACATCCTCCCAACGTATTTCAAACGTGTTATACGTGTTTTGGATGTAACGAAAAGTGCGTTATTTGAATGTTCATTCAAAGACGTCCTTGTATGTCTTTTACAGATATCTTAACTTATTTTGTTATTATCTCAAAAAATATAGGTTTAATATCCATTCTAAGATCTCTTACCTGACAACACACTCTATCCAGAAGATGTCTTGTTGCCTTTTAAGATTTCTATAAGATATCTTAGTGTTTATTAGACATCTTCTAGAGCGAATGTACTATCAAAGTTCTACATCTTTTGTATATAGCTGAACGTATTATGGAGGTAACTCAAAAAACATAATTTGGATACCCTTTCGAAAATGATTTTCTTCGTCTTTTAAACTAAGATCAAAGTACATTCTGTAATTATATTAGCACCTGAATTTCCTGGTCATGCTTTTGACTTTGAGAATGTAGAGCTTTAACAATATGAGTCGAAATCGGAAATTTTGGGGAGAGTTCTATCTACAGGACTAAGGAAATGACCATAAATTTTATGTGAATTTGGCGCTAAGCATTATTTCAAAACATTTTTTGATTAAAAAAAAATAATGAATGATATGGAAGAATAAAAACAAATTATTTTGTTATATTTATAAAAATAAAAAACATTAACTAAATAAAGGATATATTGGAAATAAAAAGTAAATATATATTTAATGAATGAAAGTATTTAGCTAATGAGAATATCTTAAGTTAAATTCTTATCATTATAATGCAATTAGAACTTTTAAAAGTTTATCTAATTTTGATCAATATTAATATTGTATTGAATTTTTTTCCTTTTGTTTATCACTTCACTTGTTCACAGTTGAAAGCGATACGTTGTATATAATTTGCAAAAAATTGTTGAAAATTGTCCAAATGTTGATTTTTGTTTTGAGAATTGAAATTACCTACTGTAACTTGGTCAAGAATGTTAAATGTTGGATTATTGAATTATTATTTTCCACTAAACAATAATAATATATCAACGTTGTTTTTAATAACACCCTGCAACTGATTTTAACAGTTTTTTTTTTAATTATGAAACACTAATAATTCTTCACATTAATAATAATGGCCGTTTTTTTTTGTTTTTTTGTTGAAAAAACATGGAATTGTATGGGACCCGCTTCTTAGTTATTGAAAAGAGAAAAGATTTGACCAAGTCTGACAGGCCCGTGTTAGGCGTTCTGGGAGTAAAAGAATAAAAAATAATTGAATTTGGTATTTGACCATTTCAACAGGTCCGCTCCCTCCTTGTCCAACTAGTGATCTCTTTTTGACTGGATGAAAGAATTGTTTCGAGTTTGACATGAAATCAAAGAATTTTGTAACTTTTGACACATGTTCATAAATATTTATTTATTTGTAATTTCACTGTAAAATATTAAGTGGCTTGTGTTTAGTAGACCGAAAGAAAAGTTTGCAATAAGAGACGAGAGAGAACAGATCGTTTGGAAAAATAAAACACAATGTTAAGCAAGGATTTCTTTTTGAGGAACATTGGTTTTTGTAAATATCTTGTTATCTTTTTCTCATACTTAAAGTTTTCGATTATAAAATTTTATCTGAAAAGGCCTTTAAATTTGTCTATTCATAGAAGGAATCGTTTTCGAAATAAATTCACTTCCACCCTTAATATACACAATAATATTTTGAACTTAAACCTCTATATCAATTATTCAGTTATGGCTATATTATAAGCACCTAGCCTTAAAATCCCAATAAAAATATTCAAAAAATGAAGTTTTCTACATTTTTGAATCAAAAGTTCATTTTTATTTTGTTTTATTTTGTGAAAATAGCGTGGAAAAGTTGCGTTTAGTGGTAGAAGACGAAAACGAAATATAAAAGTGAGTGGAGCATTTTTTTTTTTTTTTTTACTTAGTTTTTTAACCGCGTAAACTCCTGATGATAGACTAATAATCCGAAATATATTGAGTTCATATAAACCTCTTTGAGTTTTATTTCATTTCATTGTGAAACTACACACCCTTTACTTTATTAATTAATTTGATTGGAGCATGTCTTGAGGTGTCACAAAGATCGATAAAAGTTTAATAAATTAACGGATTTGGCTAGGTTCTCATTTTTTTTATTTATTTTTTTTTTTGTTTGTATGTAAAATAAATTGTTATTGTAATACCACAAAATAAATGTTAATTGATGCGCCAAAAAATGCATAAAATTTTTTGAGACAGTAATTTATAGGTTGTTTTGAGGGGCCGCCGGGACGAGTACAATTTAATAAAAGTTGCAATTACTTGTTAAATTGAAAGTTTTGCACATTGCCGAGAGTTTAGTGAGAATTTTTATATATTGAAGGAGACAATAAAAAAGAGCGTGTCTTCTGCTGGAATTATAAATTTTATTTATTTACAAAGGAGACTATAGTTTTGGAGGGCTTTGCCCACTCTTCATCAGTCTATTACAATTGATTCACAGGAATTAATTTATGAATGAATAATAAAGATAAGAGTAAATAAATATTATATTTAATATTCAATTTCTATGAGTTAGGGATTCTTGGTCACTTGTTTCACATTCACATTTTTAATGTGGAAACAAGTGACCAGAATCCTAACTCAAAGTAAATGGAAATTAAATATAATATTTATTTACTCTTGTCATACTATAAAAGCATGCTGACCTTGCACCAACACCACAATCTCTACTAATTAAGAATGAATAATAGACTGATGAGAGAGGGCCAAGCCCTCGAAACTATAGTCTCGTTATAAATTAAATAAAATTTATAATTCCAGCAGAAGACACATTCTTTTATTGTCTCCTTCAAGCAATTTTTTATACCTACTATTATTTCGAATAATTTTCCAATAAGTTTCTATTTTGTAATATAAATAATTTTTATATCGTTTTCTTGTCTTACAACTAAATTTTGTACAAATCCATGACAGAAGAAAACATTAAAAAACATTTCATAAAATAATTTTTTCAAAATTTTCAAATTTTTAACAATATTAAATTTCTTTGCGGCACCTTAAGATAATGAAATATGACAACCAAATTTTTTGTCCTTTCTTTATGAACCTAAAATGCAAATTTTAGGCCACTAATACAAATAAAAAATTAAAAAAAAGTTACATTTTCGATCCACCTATTTGTCGATTATAATATTTGCTCAGGTATCAAAACGTGATGCAAATTAAAAATAAATCATATAACTTATTTTATTTTCATATATATATATATATTTATTTTTTATTTCGAATATTCAATTAATTCCCTCTTCTTTTTTGGAATCAGTTTCCATTATTTTATTGTTCTGTAAAAAAAAAAAAAAAAAAAAAAACAACAAAAAACAAATTAAAAATATAATCCGCGTATGGAGTTGAGTCTCTTTAGATTAAGAAAAACGATATGAAACGGGAATAGCCGATTTCATGTTTGTATAATTAAGTTTAGTTTAACGATGATTTCAATTCTCATGAATCAATTAGATATTCAAGAGGATGCTAATCAGTTTGCATTTGCATTGGTCAATCCGTCCATTAGTGAGTGGTTTTAGCGAGATGTTAGTGAGTGACACAGTGCAGCACCGACATAGCCATTGTGCGCTACGCAGACGCCGACTGGTCTATCGCGGATTGGCATGATTCACTCTGGCTTGATTGAAAACTCTCCGAGACAATACTTGATTTATTAACAAGCCCCGGATTAAACAAACAACAAAAGATATGTCGCGTTATAATTGGAGCTAAAGGGCGTTAATGGCCGTCGAAGCATTATTACAGTGTATCAGCTTTGTGATTAATTGCATCCGGGCAAAATAACTACTAGAGAGGCGGGTCTGATGACTAACAAGTGGCTCTGTACCGGCGAGGGCTGTGGCTTTATGGAAAGTCGACTGAGAAACCACATCAGACAAACGGTCGAGGGACCAGGGAAAATGGAAAAGTGCCAGAGACAGTAGAGATCCCTTAACAACAAAGCAGCAAGTAGCCAGGGGAATTCCCCGCTTTTGACATTTACAATAAATGAGACAAAAAGAAAGTAGATTGCCCGGTACATTGACCAGGAAGGCTTGCTCCAGGCTAGTATTGAATTCATGGAAAAATTTTCATTTTATTTTTTTTCACTTATTGTTCACCGAAATGTCACGAAAAATGGGAAAAATAATCATTTTCATCATAAAAAAACAAAGGATTGCATCCTCTGCTAGAAGCAAATAAACATACACACATATGTATTAAACTATACGTCGGCATTGGGGTGTATAAGCTGCTTAACTCACAAAAATTTTACAGGAGAGATCAAAAAACTTCACAAAATTTAAAATTTTTGTTTAGGAATGAAACTTGAAGCAGGCAATTTGTTTATTTTTATATTATTTTTATAATGAGGTTAAAAATAAAATATAAATGAGAGAGTCTTCTGTATTTTTAAAATAAAATAATTTTTAATTATTTAATTATTTCTAAAAATAACTAAAAATTATTTTATTTAAAAAACGAAGAGTACTCATCTCTATTTTATATTCTTAACTAAAATAAAGCAATTCTGTTACCATCGACAGTGAAATCTTTTATTCAATTATTTTATAGTTTAAATCATAAATAAACTAATAGAATGTAGTAGCTACTGTTTTATAATCGGTTTTGTGACTTGGCAGGTTTTTTGGAAAATGAAATATAAATTATAAAGTCAAATAATTAGTATAATTGATTCTTTAATAATTCAAATAATATAATTCAATAAACGACATAAATAAAATAAACAAATAAAATAAAACAAATAAACAAAAAAATAGAATACTTAAATAATTAATAATAATAATAATACTTAAATTAAATAACTATCAACATTAAAATATTTTCAGTCTTTATTTCTTCATACTATTACGATTTACCTCATGATTGATCATGAGGTAAATCGTCATAGTATGAGCGGTAATCTTCAGGAAGTAATCTTTTTAAATAATGCAGTGCATCGAACTTTCTGGCAGTAATCTTCCTTCTTTTATTATAGAGATTCGGAAGCTGAGTGAAAGGCAAGGAAAATACTATCGATGACTTTCTTTGCGGCATTGCTTGCCATTCATTAGGGAATTTTAATTTTAAATATATATATCACCACTTGGGGTGTAGCACAGTGCCCTTATGTCACTCACTTTACTGTTACCTCTGCCGCGACCAGGACGAATGGTAATAATATCATAATTTCATGTTTCTTCTTTTTTTCTTCCGTAATAGTTTTTTCCAAATTCTCTCTCTTTTTTTACTTTTTTCTGAATATCCACTATCAGACTCAGAGTCAGAATGTATTATATATGGGACTAAGCCTTCTTGATCAATTGTTACGACAACACTTTAGAGTTTTGGTTGCAACCCTTCTTTACCAGAGAAAGGTAGACGATTTGACGATTTATCTCGAAGAAGCTCCCGCAGAAAAGGTCTGGTAACGCGCCCAAGCGATTCGACCTGTTTCAGGCCTGATGCTGATTTGATGGTAATTGAAGTAGGAGAAATGTATTTAAAGAAAGAGTATTATTTAATATTAGTTTTTTTTTATTAGTTATTTTACAAATTTACATTTCTCCATGCTGATGGCTGGAGAGCTTAAAACTCGTCTCTCAACTCTAATTGACAACTGACCACCCCAAGTGGGTTTCAGCCTCTGACTGACTCAAACCTGCCTGAAAAGTCGAAATGTTAAAATTACTTCTCATAGGCCAAATTCTTAATTAGCGGGGCGTATCTTAAAATCATTGAGCCCTCCCATTTCTAGAAATTTACTCTCTAGAAATTTCCCACGCAAAAATGACTTTTACAATCGACATGTGTTAAGAGCCATTTGACATTTACGTCGAGGAAGTTGTAAAATCCCTTACTCATTGTTAAATGGTCACATTCGAGGATTAAAAGGGGAAGCCGGCCGCCAAAATATTACCCTTAAGAATAATTATATTTATATTTAAGGAAAAAATTCTCGACGGCACAACACAATTTTTGTCTGTTATTGGGTCTCCTATCTCATCTAATGTGTTCTTGTTCAATCTTCTTCTACTTGCTGAAAATAACAATCCAGGAGTGTCTTTATTTTGATTCCTCCTTTTCATTACAGTTGTAAGGTACATTTTGATTGCTTACGTCACGATTTTTTTCCAAATCTATATTCTGAGTGTCAATAGCGAAATCCGAAGATTTTCTATTGTCTTTGAATGCGAGCCTTAGGCGATAACAATCCAAAAGGAAAAATCGAAGCAGAATCGTTATTACTATTGTCCTTAATAATTACTTTTTCTGCAATATCATGCCTAATAGATGTGGTCGATGTGAAGCTGCTGCTGCTACTACCTGGCTAAGCTGTGTTCAGGCAAAGTACCATAGTAATATCAATTACAATAGGTTCAGCAGTTACGTTGGTTAGAGGCTTTAGTCGACTATTTTATTTATTTATTAAAAAAAATATACAACATCAAAGCTAAATACACACAAAAACATATATTTCGTGTGAGAACAAGAATCCGGCGCCAAACACGAATACAAAATAGCGGTGACGCTGGAGTTAGTCGTGAAATTTAAATTGTTTGGATTTAGCAGTATTACTCATCACACTTTTTCTACAACTTAGGATCGTAATTTTAAGTAGAAGTTTTATTTGGATGATGCTGCATCTCTTTTTCTTTCGAATGCTATTAATATGTCATATTTGTTAAAAAATGGATTTAGCAGGTTTACTCTCTAAGCCGACGATATATACATTCTTTTAAGGTAAATAATTATACAATTTATATGAATATATTTCTACAGATAATTGATTTATGCTGTCACGTAACATTTTAAGAATCATTACTTTATTATAATGCCTAATATATCGGGCCAAATTGGAGAAAAAAGTTAACCTTTTTCAAGAGTCGGTAATCCTTTTACACTTTCAGTGCATTAATAATTTTAAATGATAAATAACTAAACCTGATCTTCATTTCGATATATTTTCTTACCTAGGGTCAAAATACCGGTCCTAGAACAATCGAAATTAAGAAATGATTCTCTACTATTCTGATACAGGTTTGATCTTATATTTTGCATCCTTGCCTTAGCTATAAATAAACAGAGATCATTCTAGTTTTAGTCGACTATTTATATCTGCTCCATTTTTAATAATTTTTCTTGCTTAAATTGTAATAAAAGAATTGCCCTCACGCTGATTAAATAACAAAAAAATGAACAAATCTATTTACGCAAGAGACACCTTTACAAGTAGTTGATAATAATCAATTTCAATATAAATTGTTCATTTATTCCTATATTATAAATACACTGCCTGAAATATTGAATAAAATCATTCAAAAAATTATGTTTTTGCATTTTTAAACCAAATCCTCTAATGTAAGAAATACCAAAATCCAATCAATTTTCTAGATTAGAAATATAAATATTTTACCACAAGAACGAACTTTCTTCTACTTTTCGTTTTTAATCTATTTAGGGTATCTGAATCCAGACACACAGATAGAAAAAAATTATGAAGAGAAACAAAGTGGTTGTCCTCTGCATGATGCAAATAAACATACACATATATATATATATATATTATATATTAGGGTGGCCCTATATTTTGGGTACTTTCGAATTTTTACGCTGGCAGAGGCTCATATGGTTCGAAATAAATAAAAAACATATCCCCCAAGTTTCAAGCCCCTATCTTAATTTTAACCTGTGCCTCAGAGCGATGCAAGTTTCCCCATCTAAATAACATGGGGTTTTTGGCATTGAACAATCAATTTTTTATTCGGGCCAAAGCAATGGCTTAAAAATTTGAAACACTGTAGATTTTATCCTTATAATAGCTACAAATAGCTACCCTTCAGAATTTTTACAGATTTGTAGCTATTATAATTTTGGAGCCTATAACTTACTAACTCCAAGATATGGCAGTATTTTATCTAGCTGTAACTCCAAAATTATAATAACTAAAAATCTGAAAAAACTCTGAATGATAGCTACTATTATAAGGGTAAAGTTTACAGAGATTCAAATTTTTTGAAATATTCACTTCGGCCGGAATAAAAAATTGATCGTTCAATAGCCAAAAGCCCCCATGTTATTTAGATTGGAAATTGCATCGCTCTGAGCACGTTAGCGTCTGAGATAGGGACTTGAAACTTGGAAGATATTTTTTTTTATTTATTTCGAACCATATGAGCCACTGCCAGCGTAAAAATACAGAATAAGACCCACCTAATATATATATATATATATATATATATATATATATATATATTGTATTGAGATTATAGTTTCGAAGGCTTGGCCTTCATCATCAGTCTTTTTTTAATTATTAATATTATTTTCATGGGGGCCAGTATTGTATGGATATTAAAAATTGTTGTTTTTACTTAGCCGATAAGCCAGTTAAAGTTAGCTTGTCTGGTAAGTAAGAACAAAAATTATCAATATCCATCGCGATACTGACCCCATGAGAAATAATATTAATAATTAAAAAGACTGATGATGAAGGCCAAGCCTTCGAAACTATAGTCTCAAACTAAATAAATTATATATATATAGTGTGTATGTTTATTTGCATCAAACAGAGGATAACCTCTTTGTTTCTCTTTATGATTCAACAACTCTGCTACACTCGGCAAAATAAAACTTTTCGATCATTTTCATCCATGACCCTTTCTGATAACCAAAATATCTTAAGAACGAATAGTCTTAGAAAGTTTGTTCTTGTGATAAAATATTTGTTTTTTCCAATGCGGAGAAATGACTGCATTTTGGGTTTTCTAGCTTTAGAACATCTGGTTCAAAAATACAGATAAATATACCTATGGGCCATCTCCTTGTTCTTCGCCCTGTACATTAAGCTGCACATTTTTCATCAAGTGCATCAACACGTTACGTTTGCTGCAGAATATCAAAAATAGTTACTAATAATGATCGAAATGTCAAAGTTGCAATGTCGAACTGTTTGTTAATCCTCAAGTACTAAATGAGAATCAATAGCATTTTTTATTTTAATTCACGTCATTTGATTAATAATAATGGAAATAGCCAGTGATATCTGATTAATAATAAAGGAATAAACTAATTAATATATCAAACAACATTGGTTAAAGTCTAGCAACGATTCGTTTCAGTTTATTTATTTTAGACAAAATGAACAGCCCGGGTTCGAACCTGGAATCTTCACATGTCCGGTGCGATGTTTTTTACAAGACCGAAGCCTATCCTCTTAAACACTGATGCCCCAGCTCAAGCTAATAACTAGTAATTTTTAAAGAGTTAACTGTCGTATCAAGGTGAAACATTTTAATACTAAAAAAAGTAAGTAAAATATCAACGTAGGTTTCATTAAAAATAAAACTAATTTATGTTTTGAGTTTTATCTCGATCTCGATATATACGGATTTTGAGCCCATCATCAGGAGTTAACATAAAAAACTGAATACAAAATTAGAAACATTTGTAGAGGTAAAAGTTTATTTGGGAAGAGAAGTGGGGTAAAGGGAGGCCGAGGGGAGGTCCAATTTTTACTTATAGAAAGATGAAGCAAAAGGGTTTTTTGGGAGTTTGGAAATATACCTGGATTTATAAATGAATGATGGGCTCAAAACCCGAATTATATATTTCGTGATAAAAACTCAAAACATATATTATTTGTTTTATTTTTGTGAAAACTACCTTGACGTTTTTCTTACTTTTTTTAATAATAACTAATGTCTATATAAATTTGGAATTTTATTTATTTAATGTTTAATCTACTCTGTATTCATTTTCGTGGCATATTTTGCCTGACTTTATTATTAAACTATAGGCTGATGCGTTTGAATATTATTCGTAGTTTAGGTGACCACCAGTGGTCCGCGAAGAAATTTTACTAGTCCGCATATATATATATATATATATATATATATATATATATATATATATATATATATATATATATATATATAATTACATATCTTTACATTTAAATATTATTGTAAGTAAATGATAATAAAAATGTTACAATTAACTTATGTAGTAATTCTTTAATACCTAGTAAAATTTTGTTGTTAAAAAATATCACTGGTCCGCGAATTTTTTTACAAATTTTACTGGTCCGCAGGCCAAAAAAGGTTGATAAACGCTGATCTAGTTTTAATGAGATAAATGAACCCCTGATTTGATAGGGTAGGCATTCGGTGAGCAGAGATGCTCACTTGGTTGCATAGTTGTCAGGCATTAGTAGAAGTCCATAAATATAGGCATGGCTATAATTTTAGGTTCAGTTTTTGTTTTACCTGCCGGTGTTTAGAAATGGATAAACTTAAATTAATTAATAAATTGCACGAATTCCCTAATTCTAACTTTATTAATGAAAATTATGAACTAATTTGATATCTTAAATATTTTGGAAGTTATAAGACTTATCGTTAATCCCTGACAACTATACAATAAAGTAAGCACGTCTGTTCACTGAATGACTACTCTAAGAGTTGCAGGCCTCGATTTATCTCATTAATTAGATAAAATTTCCCATAACTTTTGCCTTTTTGTAAAGTTTTAAAACATTTTTAATAAATTACTAGTCGATAATTCCATTTAGCTATTTAGGCAATGATCTTAATTTTTATTATATGATTTTACGATTTCTAATTGTCTGATGCTTATTAACTTTGGGCCACGTTCTGATTTCATTATTTAAATCTAGTCGCAGCAAAATGATTTCACTGAAATTGATTTTGATAGTTTTGATATCATCTGTTCTAAAACGATAAATTTTATCATGGAAACGTTCAAATTTGTTTCATTCTGGTTATCTCAATGTTTCTGTTAATCTTTTATATTTCAAATACCATTTTGAAGTCCTTAGAGGATTCACTGAATCCTTTTAACCAAGTCTGGTGTTTCTAGTTCATGTCCATAATTTGTACTTATTTATATTTGCTAACCGGCAGCGGTGAAATTTCATAGGAAAACTTTCATATCAAATTGTAATTTGATAATCTTATAATTTTAACTTTATATTACTCATTCATGGTTTTTAATTATTATTAAAATTTAATTAATTTATACTTATTGTTGAAATTAATTTAATTTAATAACCAAACACATCATTCCCTCTCACTTGTTATTTTGAAAATCATTTTCCATCGTAGGTACTTATATACGTAAGTACATATATTTAAAAAAATTTATTCAGGCCAAAGCATGGTTTAAAAAAATTTGAAACTCTGTAGATTTTATCCTTATAATAGCTATAAAGAGCTACCCTTCAGAATTTTTACAGATTTGTAGCTATTATAATTGTGGAACATTTAACTTACTAACACCAAGATATGGCAGTATTTTATCTAGCTGTAACTCCAAAATTATAATAACTAAAAATCTGAAAAAACTCTGAATGATAGCTACTAATTATAAGGGTAAAGTTTACAGAGATTCAAATTTTTTGAAATATTCCTTCGGCCGGAATAAAAAATTGATCGTTCAATGGCAAAAACCCCATGTTATTTAGATTGGAAACTTGCATCGCTCTGAGGCACAGGTTAAAATTGAGATAGGGACTTGAAACTTGGAAGATATTTTTTTTTTTATTTATTTCGTACCATATGAGCCCGCAGCGTAAAAATTCGAAAATACCCAAAATAAGGGCGAATATTCAATAATACATTTTATTTCGAATGTTTAATGTTAACGTTAGATGAACGCGAAAGTTAAAACTTTATATCAGGTCACTACCCTATTTTGGTGCAATTGGGACCTGATTCGTTTTGATACTGAACCAGAGTTGAAAAAAGATAGGACCCAGGCGGGTATGATCCGGCATCCTCTGCGTTAAGCCCGCAAATGCCTTTTCCATTTAAGCGATGGATCCCCGAATAGGTCATATAATCAAATTTTATATACATTCAACTCCTTAGTTCAGGCGCGCGCTTCAGCTATCTTCCTAATAGTATGGTTCTTATAAATTTGCTATAAAGTCCATCTGTCTGATTCTTTGGGGAATCGAAACAGATGAATTTTGTTCGAATTTTCAATAATACATTTTATTTGGAATGTTTAATGTTAACGTTAGATGAACGCGAAAGTTAAAACTTTTGTAAATAAAAAGTAGTTGAATATATATAAAATTTCATTATATGACCTATTCGGGGATCCATCGCTTAAATGGAAAAGGCATTTTCGGGCTTAACGCAGAGGATGCCAGATCATACCCTGCTGGGTCCTATCTTTTTTCAACTCTTGGTTCAGTATCAAAACGAATCGGGTCCCAATTGCACCAAAATAGGGCAAATAGCTGATAAAAAAGTTTTAACTTTCGCGTTCATCTAACGTTAACATATACATATTATTTCTTTGTTTGAGATTATAGTTTCGAAGGCTGGCTTTCATCATCACTCTTTTTAATTATTAATATTATTTTTCATGGGGCCCATTATTGTATGGATATTAAAAATTGTTATTTTTATCTTAGCCGACAAGCCAGTTAAAGTTAAAGTTGGCTTGTCTGGTAAGTAAGAACAAAAATTATCAATATCCATGCGATACTGACCCCCATGAAAAATAATATTAATAATTAAAAAAGACTGATGATGAAGGTCAAGCCTTCGAAACTACAGTCTCAAACAAAATAAATAATATATATACAATACATATATTGGGACAGTGTCAATCTGATATTTTGCGGGTAAATGAGAATTTCGTTCCAATAATTATTATTTATTGAAGTGAAAACTTCTTTACCGAGGGTTCAACGAAAATTTTATGAAACGACAGGAAAAGAGAATACGAGGATTAAGTTAGGAAGAGAGAGAAAGAGAGAGTCAGATCTGCTTCTCTATCTTTCATTTCTTTATTTTCGCTCTCCTCTTTGTTCTTGGATTCGTATTCCTTCTGAAAGACTTTCTCTTTAAATATGTCATTGCATCTTGAGCGTATTCGTGCATATACCTTAGGACTTTGCACGAGACGAGACGAGATTTGAGAAAATATTGTTTAGGTCTCGTGAATTATCAAAAAAGACAGTATCATTTCGATCTCCGTCTCGTATCGTTAGGTCTAGTCTCGTATGGTTTTGCCAAGTATAGTAACATTCTTATTTTTTTATAAAATTAAATAATTAATATTACATTTTTTTATTTACTAAGAAATATTTCACACGATATTTATTACTGAACTACCATATTTAAAAAATAATGTAAAACGATATTTATTTAAGGTTAAAAATAAAATAAAAATGAGAGAGTCTTCTGTTTTTTAAATAAAATAATTTTTAATTATTTCTAGAGACTATAGTTTCGAAGGCATTGCCTTCATCATCAGTCTATCACAAATATTTCAAATTAGTTACAAATTAAGATTTATACATAGAAAATTTTGAAAAATATATAATGTCTTTTTCTTCATGTTTCTTCTTGGGAGATTAGAATATAACTGGCTCAATATCTGGGTTGCTCTTTTGTTTAGGCATTTTCTAATGAGTTTTACCTGAATGAATGGAATGTTTTTAAAAAAGGGTCAAAGGGTAAAAAAGGGTGTTTAGGCATTTTCTAATGAGTTTTACCTGAATGAATGGAATGTTTTTAAAAAAGGGTCATTGATAATTTCTAGTTTTTCATTTAAAGATTCAATTGGGCTTTTTTCCAAGGATTTTAAAATTTCAATGGATTCTTTTAAAGAAAGAATTAAGGGGTCATTGACTTCTTTGATCAATTTAATTTTGGATTGATCTGGAAAACTGGATATTTATTTAATTTAATAATAAATTGGTCGTAAATACCATGTATACCTATCTATTTATGGTGGTATATCTAAATGTCATAATTTTTAATTTTCTTTTTAAATTCTAAAACAATGTGGATTCCGATGCCCACGATAAATCGAGAACGTAAAATCGTAGAAAGTTTCTTCTAGTCTCAAATGATTTCCCTAGTAGTCCATACTTTTAAACTATATAGTAAAAATAATTTAAATTATATAGTATCTATATAGACTACAATAGATTTCGAGAATCTATGTAGACGCTATATAGAGACTATATAGTATGAAACTGTTTGCCCCAGGATTTTGATTGGAATCGAACAACCGGATATACATTATCTTTGTTAATAATAATCAGAATGCTTATCAAATATCTTAATTAAAAATTCCGATTGTAATCAAGGGAGGAATGTAAATTAGTCATGTCGCAAAAAATATTTAAACGCCTCTATCACAGATACAATAAGTCGCAGTGCTCTGGCCTTTGAAACTTAAGATATCTCTGGCTAGAAATAGGACCCCACGATTTTGGTTGAAACTATAGAACCCGGAGTAATTATTTAGTCTGAGCGTCTTTTGTTTTTTGTTGTTCTATTTTTTTTTTCAAAAAAGCTTGGGGGAAACTCAAATTGATGTAATTTGAAAGAATAAAATTGGTATGGTGATTTCAGATAAGGGAGAAACTAATGGGAAAGTCGTGTGGTGTCCACTCTAGTTGATTTTTTATAAAATGGGAGCATCTTGACCCAGTTGCTTCTTCATTTAATGTAAAAATTTGATTTCCTTCAAGTAGCGACAGTTTTGATAATATGGGCAAATGTTTCTCTTCATCATTGAAAGTGAGTTAGTTGTCTGTTCATGCTCGCTGAGGTAGTTTGTCTGGAGGGTAGACTTAGAATCGCTCGTCTGAAGGAGTGTAGGTAGATTCGTTCTTTCTTTGAAATATCAGCTTCCGAGGAAATTTAAAACCCGTTAGAGTGAAACGACGTTTCTAAGAATTTCCAACACTGGATTAAATATCATCACTTGAATAGCAGTTTTCTAAAAATATCATTAGAAATATTTCAAGTGCCTCTGCAATTCTACTCTTTGATATTAAAAAGCATTTCTATTCAAAGTCAACAATTGGGGTTTCTCGTCTAAATGCATTCTGGAAATGTGCGAAACATTTTTAAGATAAGTATCCCTAATTTCATCTAGAATTTGTGTAAAATGGGGAGAGATGCGCCAACACGACGATAATGATAATGGATTTAGAGTCCGCTGAATGAGGATTGATACAGCCATTTGCTTCATTGGACTGAGGAATATAAATAAAACCCATTACAATTGATTCCATTTAAAGAGAACATTTAGAATATCAATAACACTCATAAAGAGAAATCAGTGAGGTTGTCCTTTGCTTTATGCAAATAAACAAATATATTTAATTTATTTGTTAGATACTACGTTGAATTTAATCATCAGTCTTTTTAATTAGAAATATTCTATCTGTTATTTTTCATGGATTCACATACCCGATTGGATAAATTAGTTTTGTTGTTATAACAAACTGGTCATATATCGTGTCACATAAGGTATAGATATAAAATGCAATGTAGAATTGTTATTCCTTAAGAATCAGATGATAATCGATCATCATTTTGGATTTTAAGTCGATGGCTTAATATCAGCAATGGCTACCAATAATATTGGAAACGTCAAAAATCCAATGTAGAATAGTTATCTCTCAAGTATTAAATGAGAATCGATCGCTATTTTTTATTTTAAATTATCATTGACTTCAAATACGCAATGATATTCTATTAATAATAAAAGAATAAACATAATTATAAATTAAATTAAATTAGGAAACGAAAAAAAGATTTTTTTATTATAGACAAAATGATCAGCCGGGATTCAAACCCGGGATCTTCACATGTGCGATGCGATGCCTTCATAAGAGCCTTAGTTCTTATCCTCTTGGCCACTGATCCCCGAACTCAAGCTAATAATAACTATATGATCTGTATCAATTTGGATTTTTATTTTAATCTTTAATCTCTTCCTCGATCATTTTTGCAACTCTGTAGTGGCCGTACTATTTTTAAAGTAAAATAAAGAAAAAATTATTTTCGACCTTTGGGTTTGTGATTTATTGGGAGGCGTTTGAGTATAATTATTAATATTTCAAATGACTATTGGTAAAGTCTCGCAACGATCCGTTGCAGTTTATTCATTTATTTGCTAACAAACACAACATAATAACCAAAATTCGATTCTAACTCACTGGAATTCGTTGATAAAAATTTCAGTGTTGAGCATCAGTCTGGAGTCGAAAACGCTTTAGTGCGGAAAAGTTACATACTGTAATAAGAGGAAAAACGGCATAAAAAATTTAAATTGGTTAACATCTTCCGCTCGCGCATCGAACTTGAAACTTATGAAAAATTGCAAAAATCACGATATTTTTAAATTTTTTTATTTTTAAAATAAACACACTCTGGTGTTTTATGCTTGTTTTATGGTTTAAATAACCTAAATAAATAAAATTCTGATCAATAATATACTTTTTTATGTTCGCCCAACATCTTAGAAAAATTCTATTTTATGAGATGAAGATTGATTTTTAAATATTTGAAACTTCATTATTTTTTTGCCTGAAAGCTGAGATTATAACTTTGATTTTAGTCAATTTTATTCTTGAAAATAGCATAACATACCTATATGTAAATTGATATTTCCAAAAAGTGAATAAATATTGTGAGGCCAGGAGTGTTTGTTTCTGGTGAGATAATTTTTATAAAATTTTAATAAAGAGATTAAATTTTTCTTTCTGTTCAATCCCTGAATGAAAATAAATTAATTCAGAAAGTTTGCATGTAAAATGATTATATCTCATAAAAATGGAGTCAAAATATGCCACAATTGCAATTATTTTTTCCTAAATCTGGATTTATTTTTTCACATTTTCCAATTTCTTCTTATTAAAAAAAAAAAATATCAGATTTTATCTGATATGTTTCCAGTAAGTAAATAAAAATCTTAATGTTTCAAGGAAGTTCATAATTTTGTTTCGGGCCGCATGCGGCCCGTGTGCCATGGGTTGGACATTACTGGTTTAGACGGCGTTTTACACCCAGTCAACTTCTTATATACTGTATAAGGCTCAAATTCGTCCCTGTCTCGAATACGGCACTCATCTTTGGAGTGGGGCCTCCAAGCACCCTCTTGCCACACTGAATGGATTCAGAAGCGAGCAATTTAACTAATAGAAGACCTGCCCCTAACTAACTCACTTGACTCCCTCGCTGAACGTAGAACCGTTTCTCTCCATTCCCTGTACTACAAATACTATCATGATGTCTGTTCAGTCGAGTTGAAATCAATTATCTCTCCTAAAGTCCTCTTTGCCAGAAACACACGGTTTTCGAACGCTCAGCACCCCTTCCCTGTCAGATAAAAATCGAAACAGTGCTTTAGTCAACTCTTTTATCTCTATGACCTCCAGAGAATGGAACTCGTTTCCAGCTACCGTCTTCCCCGCAACTTATAACCTTCAGCTTTTTAAGACCCGCATCCACAGATACCTTCGACTCTTACCCAGCCCTTAAATAATCCCCTCTTCTTCTTCTTATTTTCACGATGGAGAGGCCAACCCAGGCCTTTAGGGGATGCACCTCTTTGGTGTAACTCTTTCTCTCATCAATTTCATTAAAAAAATAATAATAAATATTAAAAAGATTCAAATTCCTTTTAGACCATTAGCTTGTCCGTCATTTACGAAGGAGAGACAATCTCACCTTATTTACATTTGGTAATATTAAATTCTGTTCTGTAAATTTCAATGGAATCTTCATGGCCTTTATTATTTGTTGTTCTTGATTATTATCCCGGTTGAGGCATGCTATTAGTTGTTCTTTCCCGGGTCTGGTTTACGGACAAGTGTATACAAAAGTGTCTTTACACATGTCTCCGCCTCCTTGCATTGTGTGTTCACGTTCCTAATTTCACGGATCATTCAATGTGATTTAGGGAGGGAGAAAGCAAGTATTTTCTGTTGGATTGGAAAGGGTTTTATAGGGGACTTCGGGGGTGACCTCTGGGCTCTGGCTCCCTCTTATTTAACACATCGCCCTATATATACATTTTCCAAAAAGTCAATCGCTTCGAACATTCACAAAGTCGAGAGAGCGGAATACGTGACAATGACTCAGCCTTAATGGATATATTGCATCTAACTACCAAATTTTTTCCCCAATTGCCAATTGGGCACAAAAACATTGATCAAATAAAACACCAGCGTAAAGGAAACACCAACTATTCGTTTAACTCAAAAATACAATTTATTTTTAATTATTTATTACTCAGTACCGTCGGAAGGCTCTGGAGGGCGGGCCGATAGAATTGATTTCATTCGACAATTATTTTTACTTTTACTATACGGAGTATAGGGAAGTATTGTAATTGTTTTTTTTTGCTTCGTATTTTCAAAATATCTCAAATACGGCTAAAACTATTTTGATAAAATAAAAATTGGGTGAATTCAAGGCGTCCCCACCTACAATAAAACCTTATATAGTGAACATTAAAAAATTCATATTTTATTGGATATTAATCATCAAAATCTCTTTTTTGTTAAGGGAAAATGGTATAGATTCTAGGTGAAACATGTTATAAATGTAAAAGAGAATTTAAAAATAAATTAGCTAGGTAGATTTCACAAAATAAAAAGACAAACTGCTAATTTGGTATGACTCTATATACGTATATTTCGAGGTATGAGCCAATTCAGGTTTATTTCTGAACTCCTGAAGATGGGCTCATGCCCATAAATATATATAGAATCATATTAAATGATCAGTTTGTCTTTTATTTTGTGAAATCTAACTAGTAATTTCATATTTTAAATTCTATTTTTTTTACCATCAATATCTCTGTTAACTCATTACTGGGTTAGTGTGTTTTTGTGGATGTTATCAAATTTTTGGTACACTCTAGCCTCTAGCTCAAAAACCAATGAAGGTATCAAAACGAAATTTTAGATTTAGAGATTTTATATTGAGTTTAAGAAGGTTCAAGAAAAAAATTTGGTTTAAATCGGAGTAAAAACAGCGGGGGATGCTATTTATAAAGAGAAATCAAAGATTTAATTGAAAAGTATTTGTTTTGGCGAGAGTAGATGAATTGTTGATTCTTAAAAGAAAATCAATGAGGCTGTTCCCTTTGCATGATGCGAATAAACATATACATTATATATCAAATATAAAATATATACATATATATATATATATATATATATATATATATATATATATATATATATATATATATATCAAAGCGCACAGCGTCCTCAGGCTATACAGGCTGTACGCTATTTACACGAACCATTTCGAGCTTATTTCGACCCCCTCCAGATCGGAATCCATTTGAGATACAGTGCTGAAATTATACACATATAACTATGTAATCCATCTTAGGGAGGGTACAAAATTTCAATAATATAAGTTCAATAAATTCTGAGATATGGACCTGAGAAAATAGCTATTTTTGTCACTCACTCACTCACTACTGACAGGTCATTAAAATCTATAGGGTACTACCAATCATGAAATTTCGCCTGTTAGTAGAGTATGAGACACAAACAAAGAAAAAATTCCAAAAATCCAAACTTTCTATCTTTCAACCCTTTCAAAATTGAAGGGAGGGTCAAAAATGAAAATTCTAGCCCGTTGGAGCCAAACTCAACCAAATTTTGTATACATATTCTGTGGGCTTCCTGAAGTCTAGAAATGGAAAAACTAACCACCCTAAATGGGGGTGGGGTTAAAAATAAAAATTCTAGCACTTTGGACCAACGGGCTTCTTCATAGCTTACAAAAAGAAGAGAAATCTCAACCAAAACATTCTGTGAAAAAACAGGCCAAGTTCGAAAAAGTAGTGAAATCTAGTGTGTAGCCAAGTTAAATTCGCTAAGAATAATTAAGTTGAGAAAATAGTAGATCTCTCAACTTGATTATTCTTGGCGAATTTAAATTGGCTACACACTAGATTTCAATATTTTTTCGAATTTGGCCTGTTTTTTCACAGAATGTTTTTGTTGAGATATATAATACTTCACTATAGTTTCGAAGCTTTGACCTTCATCTACGTCTTTTTAAATATAAATATTTTCTCTGTTATTTCTCATGGAATCCAATATCAGATTTGTTGTAGTAGGGAGGTCATTAAACAGACGATTTCCCTTTATTTTTTTCTCTTTAAGAAATCAAAGAGGTTGTCCTTTGCTTGAAGCAATTAAACATAAATCTAAATATAACCATAAACATAAACCTATATATGTGGAAATTCTATAACAATAACAACATTATATCAAATCAATATTAAACAAATGCTTTTTAAAATAATTAAAGTAAGGAGGTCAATCTGAATTGAAAATTGAGATACTTGTAATACTTGAAAATTAGGATAAACTGAAAGAGTAAAAAGTTTATTAATGGAGCTAGTAAAATAAAGCACACTTGTTTTGGTTTAGATTCGAAAATCTGTCTTTACTGATCGAATTGTAAGTACCAAATTAAATTTTTGCCATCTCATACGTGTATAACGAGACAATTAGCGTCCAAACGCCCCTTTCAGGGACGGCTCTTTCGGAACCAGAAAATCCCCGCGTCCCAGCTCTCGCGGGGCGGTTTGTAACTCTAACTATAGGGGTCGTATCTGCCTTGCGTAACTCCTTGTCTCATCAATTAAAATACAAGAATTTAGCAATAGCAACATTATATCAAATACAACATATGGCTGTTATAAATGATTAATTTGGTTGATTCTAGCAAACGAGTGGGAGGTTTATGTTACTTTTAACTTAATACTTAATCAATTTAAAAAGATCAGAGGCGTAACCAATATAATAAAAAGATATAGATAATAATGACAGGGGTTGAATAAAAGATTTCACTGTCGATGGTAAGAGAATTGTTTTTATTTTAGGTTAAAAATAAAATGAGAGAGTCTTCTGTTTTTTAAATAAAATAATTTTTAATTATTTCTAGAGACTATAGTTTCGAAGGCATTGCCTTCATCATCAGTCTATCACAAATATTTCCAATTAGTTACAAATTAAGATTTATACATTGAAAAATTTTGAAAAATATATAATGTCTTTTTCTTCATGTTTCCTCTTGGGAGATTAGAATGTGAAGGCAATGCCTCTCGAAACTATAGTCTCTAGAAATAATTAAAAATTATTTTATTTAAAAACAGAAGACTCTCTCATTTTATTTTTAACCTAAAATGACAGGGGTGCTCATCCTCACTAGCTTCATGACGCACGCCCCCCACCCCCCCCCCCACCCCCCCCCCCGTTTCATGAAAAGTGACCTCCCTCATACAAATAGAGGAATAGCAGTAGCCTTAATCTAAAATATCTTCCCGCGGATTTCTGTATTTGTAATTAAAACAGTGCAAATTGAAAAAGTACGTTTAATGTGACTGTTTTTACATGATATATACATAACTGATAAGAAATGATAAATTTATAAAACGTGACCGTTTTTATTTTTAGCATATAATGGTAATTTTGCAAGATTTTCAACCCTCTCCCCCAGAAATTTCAATGACGCACTCTGAGTCTTAACCCCCCCCCTATGAGTATCCCAGATTGAAGACATATTGATAATATAGTACCCCTAGTAGCACAATGTTTCAAACTATATAGTAACTATATAGTTCTTATATAGATTCTCGAAATCTATATAGACACTATATAGTATTTATAGTAGCTTGATCTTGTTTTACTCTACATAAATATAACGGCTAAATATCCAATTCACTGCTAACTCTTAATATTGTCAGATTAAAAAAAGAGATCCTCCTAAGGAATTGTTCAAAACAAACAAGAAATATTAATGGAAATAACTTTTAAAGAAAATACAATTTTTAACCCTTAACGGGTAGATAAAAGCGAAGTGAAAATAACTAGTATTGATTAATTCATATGAAATTGTCGATCAGAGGGCAAGGTCCTTATTTAGCTTTCAATGAAATATTTATAGGTCGGTTAAGCTGTAAACAATATATAACCATATTGGAAATTGAAGTTCACTTCAGGCCAAGTATTTTTTGAAATACTTATATTTATTTCCTATCTTAATAAATGAGCAATTCTTGTATAATAGTATATAAAAAGTAACTTTATTGACTTACATGTAGTGGGTTGAAGGAGTTATTCAGCCAAACCAAGGGTACATTAAAATTTCCAGAATAAAGACGTTTCTGCCTGAATTTATCGGGCCATCTTCAATTTATTGGGAATTATACACATATTACCATAAATACCTACATGTGATTGTTCCTGGTTTTGTCAACAACAAGAAATTTAACTTTATATATTTAGTGTTGTGCTGGAGCCCAAGATTCAGACCGAAATGTCTTTATTCTGGGAAGTTTAATGGACCCGGTGCTCCTTGCTTTTGCTGAATAACTCCTTCAACCAACTACAAATCTCTAACAACATTTATTGATTTATATTCACTATTTTTTTCAAATTTCTTAAAATTTTATTGATAAACGGAAAAATTCGCCCGAAACGTTTGGACTGGATTAGGGGTTATTTGGTCGACAAACTTTCCTACTTTCGGTAAAAAACAAAATATTTTCTAATAAAATTTTGTTCAACAATTTTAAATAGTCTACTTGATTTTCTGATTAAAGAATTACAATTGAAACAAAATATATGCATGAGAATTATTTTGAAATGTTATAGACTCAATGTAAAAGAAGACATTTTATTATATAACACTAATTATGATCTTTAAAATAAGAAACAATTTTTCACCTGAATATGTGAAAAAGAAATTAAGATATACAAATGTGGGAGGCTGTTATGATTTGAGAAGTGGGAGAATTTCTAGATAGATATTTCTAAGACGAATAAAAAATGTAAACCTTTATTTTATAAGGATTTGTGGGAGTATAAATAAAGTGCCAAGTGAGATAAAGAATGTCACACGAATCCATGAATTTAAGGAGCGATTTTTGGAATTTGTGATTTTTAAGAGATTATCGAGACAGAGAGGACGATCCTTTTGCGGTATCTCCACCAGAATTACGGTATTTTTGCTCAATTTTAATTTCAGTGTAATTTACTGATTTTACCCAAGATATATAATTCTGAAATTCTGAAATCGAGAAGGGGGGGGGGGGATAGTAACAATTATTTACTAAATATGATATATCATCACTTGAAGTGTCTTATATAAATTATTTTAATTATGTGTTAAGGCTGTAGTTTATTTTTGAATAGGGGTTTCTATTTAAAATAATTAATTTAAAAATAATATTATATTGTTTACTATATTAATGCTCTTTATCTTCTTGTATTTTATAATTGACTGAATTATTTTATAATATCTTTCTATTATTTTTGTATTGTATGATATATAGCTTAAATAGTTAATAAAGAATTATTATTATTATAAATAAAATTTCATAAAATTTTTTTCCACATCTATAGAAGTTTGGTATATAAAGCAAGTTGCCTTGTGAGTATCTGTAGAAAAAAAGTGACAAAAGTGATAGTGAGCGCGGTTCATGCATAGGGGGTCCAAGTGCGCCTGTGGATTCCGAGCTCGGATGTGACATGTTTTTTTAAGGGGGTATGTTAAAAAAAATGCGTAGAGTGACCAACTTTTTCCAATTCATAAAAAACACATACTTATTCCATAATAAGGGACCCGGTTCATATTTTAAGCACCGGGCCCAAAATTTGATGTGGGGGCCATGGGTTCATAGGAAAGTTAGGCCATCCACACCTAAGTATATATTAAGTATCAAATGTGAATGCTAATGTAGAATGTGATTGACTCATCGACAGTAATAATATCGTACTTGATAAATGAAAACTATAAAAAAAAAAAAAAACAATAATAATTTGAAAAACTTAATCGCCCACCAGATCAGAAAAGTTACAATATTTAACTTTTTGTTATATCTGCACATTCATATTCATTTGAAAAGCAAATTCCCTCAAAGATATCCATTGTGAGGACTTTTTAATGTGAATAATGAATCTTAGAATAGAAATTTCTTGAACAGAGCTGCACAACTCTGGCAAAAAATCGTGGCGAGGTGCTCGCTCTTTAGATGGCATATATCCGATTAGCAAAGCCCTGGAAAATGTTATCTGGCAGCTATTCCAGATGGAACTAAGCGCTTATATTAAAACAAATTGTCAACTTTTTAGAAAAATGATTTCAAATCTGAAACTTGCCTTTTCTCTTTGTTCAGTCCCCATTAATTTCTGCAAGACGACCTCGCTCTACTCTACGACAAACTTAAAACACTGAGTTTTGCAAGCGAATAAATTAGCATAAGCCATTTGAATTTAATTTCGAAATCATAAATGCATGGATATATTGCAATAAGTAGGTGAAAGATGAGCGAGAACTTGGCCACATTTTTAAGTGATTATGGTAAGGGGAAAATCCTTTTAGCTGGAAGATTTTAAAGGTCGATTTAAAGTTACTGGTGAGACGGGTTTCCTTACAACAGACCTCTCAAGTCTCGCCATTTTTTGGTTTTGAATATAATTTTTTTCAAAACAAATTTGAGAAAAAAATGAAACAGTTTCAAGACTAAGGTAAGTACTCTGTTTGCAGTTTCGGTGAATTAGTAATTTTTGAAGCCATTTCCTTTATAGAAGGATTACCTATTTAATGACCGCTTTTCATTGACATCTATTTTCAGACTAACGTTTTATTCTCCTAAATTTGAACCTATTAAAAAAAAAATATTCATTTCTGTATACAATTGAATCGGTCATTTCAAAAACCACATAAGTCAAGATTTTTCCAAACATTCTTTTTTTGTCGCTAACACTTTCTTAAAAGTAAATCCATAATCTGTGTAAAAACCATGCACGTCAGTATATTCCTTCCTCTTCAGACAGTACCCCGAAGTCGTCGTTCATTGATTAAACGACACATGTCGTAATATGATTGTTTTGTTCAAATTTAATACCACCTAACCCTGTTTCTTGCTAAAACAACATAAGTCAAGAATAGTTTATCTGCTTTATGTTTTAATTTATTATTCATTTATAAAGATTATTTGATATTCACAAACACTATATTTAGCCCAAAGAATTCCTTGAAAATTCGTTTACTTGTGAATTATATAGCTTTTATTGATTACTGAAAATTTCTGATTGTGTGACTTAGGTGTCTTTTGAAATGACCGTTTCAATTTATTAAATGCTAATTAAAATCACACCTGCCCTATTGTTTATTATTTTTTACTATAGAAACTGATTAAAATCTCAATAAAATAATATTTTCTTCATTTTTGAACCAAAAGCTTCCCTAGTAGCACAGTGTTTCAAACTATATAGTAACTATATAGTGCCTACATATTCACTATATAGTTTCAAACAAATATATATTGGCTATATATATATATATAGTGCCTATATAGTTACAATTTAGCTTTAAACATTACGCTATTAGGGTTACAGGCCAAAATCTAAATAGTTCTTCACAGTAGAAATACAAATATTTTAGCATCAAAACGAAATTTCTACAACTTTTAATTTTTAAGTTGTGAATATCTGAATTCAAACACAGACAGAAAAAAATTCATCGTGGTAAATGGTTCAAATACCCTGAATATGTGTGACAGGCTGCCCATTTTGGCCGTCTCAATCGCATTTGACCTGTCTTGGAATGAACCCATTTCCTCAGTGCTGAAATCTGCAGAAAGGAAAATTGGCTTCTTATTCAGGTTCGGGGAATTTTTCACCCCCCTGCAGCTTCTCACCCTCTTCAAGGCTCAAATCCGCCCATGTCTTGAATAAGGCTCCTCTCTGGAGCATTCTTTCCACACCCTGGATGCAATTCAGAAACGAACTATCAGGCTAATTTATGATCCTACCCTTGCTGCCTCCATCGACTCCTTAGTTCATCGAATAAGTGAATCCGCGCTTTTCTGATTTTATACGCTTAGATACCACAAATGTGAATGAAGTGGTCCGACATTTTTCCAATTTAACCACGAAAGGAGGTTGGGAATCAAAAAAACGCGTGCCATGTGCAAAGCACGCCTTGGGGGAAATACCGACTATAACTCATCAGAACACATGTCGTGACAGTATCTAGAAAATAAGGAAAGCGCGGAATTTAAGCCGTTTTTGAAATATTTCAAAAAAAAAACGAAGCAAAAAAAAACAGTTTTTTCATGCTAGATTACAAAAATTGACCATGTGTATAATAAAATAAAAAAATAATAATCTACAGGGAAAAAATAAGTTGATAGAACCTTAGGAAAATTCCAGGATTTGATCGAAATCAAAGAAATCCGTAACATAGAACGTTCATGAAATAATTACATGTAAAATAATGAATTACCTATATATGTATTTAGATTCATATTCTTTTACTAGATTCTGTTTCAATCCATTGGTAAAGAAATCTTTGGATAGCATAAAAAATGATTTCTATGTTCTATTGTCGTTTTGGGAAAGGTTCTTAAAAACCAGTCAGCCATGATGGCCAACACAACAGGCATAAGTTAGCTGGGCAATTAAAGTCTCAGCAGACATTAGGCTATCTCAAGTGATCTGTAACGGCAGTTGCTGCTAAATCGTCCTTTCATGGCTCGCTACTTCTACATCCATTATTCGAGCCGAATTGCTATTATCCAGCCTGGGCTCAGCCATACCCTACTTAATAGCTAATCAACGTCACGACTATATTCTTCGTTCATAAATCAAACTCATTGGTAAGAATTCAAAAGATGATACGAGATTAAAGAAGGTGCATCTTTGTGTTATGAGCCAAAAAAAACATCAGAATCTTGATGGAATATCGCTTTAAGAAATTAAGTTAAGGCTAAATGGTAAATTGTTTCTTTTATTATATCCATTTATCACCATGTAAAATTTAATTTACAATTTAAAAAAAGAGCTCCACATTTCTATAGGTATCTCGTTCGATGTATTGAATTTAATATTCGAAATTCATTTATTTGTTTGTTTTTGTTTATTATGTTTAACAATGTCTGAAAGGTGGAGAAAAATTATTTACAACCATTACTATTGAAATTCAAGAGAGATGGGCTACTAAACTAGATCGGAGAGATGTTATGAATAATTTTTATTATGTCAGCAGGGTGGTTTGAACCCTTCGGGTTCGATTACCTAAGGAGTGAAACAACACTTCTGCTATAATAAAAGTAATCCATAACATCTACCCAATAGCAATAAATTGGTTAGCCCCCCCCCCCTCTCTCCCAATCTATTTTCAAAATTCTCGAGGAGCGTACCGAGTCTTGAGAAAATTTTCACTTTTTATTCCTATTTCTAAATTGTAATATTAAACACATGCGAAATCAGGAAAAGAGATGAGAAAATAAATATTTATAAAGAAATGTTTTATACATAGGTATTTAGGTATATACGTACTATACGTATCCACGAGTTAATAATTTAGATAAATATGTCGTACCTGCTGTTATGAATGGTAAGTCTGGATATAAAATATTACCATTATTATTTCTATTTTTATTGTGTGATATTAGCAGCAGACTAACCTTCCATAATTATTATGGCCATAATTAAGAACTAAACATAAAAAATGATATCAGAATAGTGAATAATTAAATGAAGATGAATTTCTAAACAAACATTTGTTTATACAGGTGTTTCCATTTTTTACTAAAACTTTGAAAGGCTTGGTCGATCTTTATCTCTCTCTGGCCAGGTGGGAAATGATTTGACTATTGGGCATTGGTCCGCCTTGCCACAAGCCCAAATTTCCATGATTTATGCTTCCATTGAATGTTTCAAGTTTTTATTATTGTCTTTAGCTATTCATCATACTTGGAATAAATTCATTGATTTGGAAAGTTGGTAAAGATTTCGTCTCAGGATAGGAAAATTTGAGTGGTGAACCGTGAATGGAATTAGGTGAACACGTCTTTGGAATTATGTGGAATTATTTTGGAATTCATTAGATAATGTCCCTTCGTCTTCTTCTTGAAAATGAAAGTGGAAGTGGAAATAGGTGTACATGATATTAGGTCGCGGTTCACCCTTCGAGAAAATTTCGCCATTGAAAGATTTCGTTTACATCTGGAAACAGTAGCGACCGTCACTTTTTTAAGAATTTATAATCCTCAGCCCAGCAAAACATTCAAGTAGTCAAAATCTGTAAAAAAAAATGGTGTTCGATTTCGAACAAATAAGCTATTTCAGAAAGATTGTCCTTAAAGTAGGGCTGGGATTCATAATCTTAGATGCTGCTCCAATACTAATTGACCTACCTATGTACATTACATTATAAAAAAATAAATAAATAAAAATCCATCCTTAATTTCAAACAGCAGATCTAAATAAAAAGTTGGTGTCGGCGTGGATTAGTTAAAGAAATATCTTTTTTATGGCCCCTCTACACTATGGGCCAGAAATGTTTGAAACCTGGAGAAAAATCATTTTCAATCATGATTTTTTTCTGTCTGTGTGTCTGGATTCAGATACCCACTTAAGAACAAAACATTGTATTAATTTGATTGTATGTTTTTCCAATGGGGAGAAATGATTAAATTTTGGGTCTTATGGCTTTAGAACTTCTGGCTCAGAAATACAGATGAAATAATTTTTTGAAAGATTATATTGAAATTTTAACTCGATTTATTTATTCATAGGTAATACAAGCATAAATAAAAATTTTAATAATAATATTTTTTTATATATTTAAGTTTATTTGTTATTTATTATTTATAAATAAGGTTTTCCCCGCATAATAAAATACAAGTCCAAACATATTTCTTACTAGCAGAAATTAATTTCTTAATTTCTATTGTTCTTGGAGCGCTCTTTTGACTATAGGTAAGAAAATATATCAAAATGAAGATCAGATTTCGATATTTATAATTTCAAATTATTAATTAAGCCAACTGCAAACCATGTACTGATTCTTGAAAAAGTTTCACTTTTCTCTCCAATTTTTGTAGGTAATTGAAAGAATTTTCGAATATTTTTAGAAAATTCGATAAGCCCTTTGTTGAGCCTGGTAATTATTTGTAAATGAACTCGAAAACCAGACACTTTATGTATTTTCTTTAATTAATTTCCGTTAATTTATCAAAGGGTCGTGAATGTTGTGAAGTGGGGACACCATTTTGGGCGTGGTGGACAAATTAACTAACCTTCCAGGGTGTAGGGGGGGAGGAATTTCGACATGGCTGCCTGGAAACGCCAATTATGTTCTGATCTTGTTCCATCAGCGTTCAGGGTCTTGTCTCATAAGAACCAACTTCGCAATCCGCCCCCTGCGCCCATTGCGCCCATTGCGCCTTTTGCGCCCCTCCTGACAAGCGGATGAGTCTTGTCCCCTGTCTACCTCGCAAAAACAAACATCCAACAAGTGATTAGCTCTTTTCTACAGCGTAAAATTAAGATGATGATGTCTCTTTAAATATTTAAACAATTTTTTCCCCTTTGAATTTACTTTAGAAAACGAATTCAATATAAAAATAATTAATATTCTTGGGCAAAAATATTTTTCTCATTTACCATAAAAATAAAATAGAAAATATTCCTTGTGGAAATGAGAAAATTCGAAGGATCCTTTCAAAAGGAAATCGATGCATTAGATGAGTTTCTGAAAAAGTTTTTCCTATTGCTTCAAATGAATAATATAATAATAAACTTTTAAATTTGTTAAATTTGTTTCCAGCAAACGAAAAATTGTCTGTTTGAAAATGTTTAAGTATTGATAGGCCTAACTTCATATGATTGCGTTTTGAAATATTAAAAAAAGAGATGGTCCTAAGAACGTTTTGACATACTTTAATCAAATATCACATTTTAGAAATAGCTTTCGTTTAACGTTTTGCATCAAATTAAGTCGCTTTTTTTCCCCACTAAAAAATCATAAGTCCGTTTTGACACAATTCAACCAAATTTGCCCATATATTATAATTAGCTTTCTTACAATTTTTTGAACAAAATTAAGTCACTTTTTCATTAAAAATCCTTAATTATCATTATGGTACTCTAGATCCTAATTTAATAAAATTTTAGAATTAGCTGTTTTAAATAAAATTAATTTACTTTTTCATTATCCTTATTGGTCTTTTTTAACCTGTAATAAAATTTTGGAATTTTGCTTTTTCAAAATAATTTTTATTTCTTTTCAAAAAATAATCCAATTAACACTAATAGACCCAGATTGTTTTTGTTTTTGTTTTTACTTATCCAATGCGAAGCATGTGGAAAGTATTGTAATCGGTCTCGCGGCAAGCGCGACTTCAAAGGGTTCTCAGTTAAAGACTACGGAACCCATGGACTTAATTAAAGTCACAAATTGTTGTATTCAATTAGATTGTATTTTAGCACGTGAAGGTTTTGCCATAAATTACATGGGGGTCTCGTCGAGATGCCAAAAAGTGCTATTTTTTCATTTAGTGCGTGCGGATGGATGGATGTTTTCGTTTTTTTCGTCCACGATTTTTTCCACACCGGTGCACCGATTAAAATGAAATTGAAAACCTACCATTATTTTAACAAAATGAATCTTATTAGTTTTTGGTACATATCGGCCCACAAACATTAATACTTTATTTCAGTACTTTTTTAGTTTTTACTAAATATCTTGAAAATGACTAAACCAATTTTGATGAAATTTAATATCCTAATTGAGTACCCTGGGACCACAAAAAAGGTTAAATAAAGTTTTTATTAAAATTATATTTTAAAGTACTTTACTCTAAAGTAATATAGTACTTTTTTTAATTTTTTATTTTAAATTCTTTAAAATTTATTTATTTGATCGCTTTAATATAGCTCATTTAAAATTGCTTAAGTAAGAATGGATAGGCTTCTCTGTGAAATTCTAAAAATTTGGGAGGAAATTTTATAGTAACCATAGCAACTGCGTTGTTTTCTTATCCGTTACCTTTGCTGAAGACATAGAGGAATCGAGTTAAAATCAAAAATAGCGATTGATTCTCATCTATTACTTGAGAAATAACCATTCTACATTGGATTTTTGACGTTTCGGTTATTATGGGTTACCATTGCTGAAGACATAGAGGAATCGAGTTAAAATCAAAAATAGGCATCGATTCTCATCTAATACTTGACGAATAACAATTATACATTGGATTTTTGACGTTTCGGTTATTATTGGTAACCATTGCTGAAGACATGGAGGATTGGCTTAAAATAAAAAATAAAAATCGATTCTTATCTAATATTAGAGGAATGACCTTATTGCATTCCATTTTTGATGTTTTGACTATTAATGGCAACCTCTACTGAAAACGTAGAAGAATCGATTTAAAATCAAAAAGATTATATTCTTTTTTGGTTAACAACTATTTTTTTTTTTTTTTTACTTAGCTTGTTTTCTCAATGTTGTGTCTCTCTTAATATTCTAAAGTATATTTTAATAAGAAATTCTATAGCAACCTGTATCTTTAATTTCGTGCATACTTAGTGTCTCTTTAAAAGGAAAAACCAAAATTATAAGCTCGAGTATTAGTTGTTTTTCAATTGGCTGCGATTGAATGAGAATCGGACATTAGAAAATGAAGGGGTAAGTTTCACAACAATGCCATATTTGGTCTGTATAACTAACCCGCCCAAATGATCTCTAATTAAAAAAGCTGATATGGCTATCCATATGACTTTACCATACAACTGGCCACTCTCTTATATTTAATAAAATAATTTATAATTATTTATGGAAGAACCCCCTCCCCCACTTAATTTTGGACCTATTAGAAATTAATATTATTGCCTTTTAATTATGAAACCATTCTCTTAGATATTTCACATTCCTTCGATTTTTGTTTGAAAACATTTTACCCCCACCCCTTTGATCACTACAAATTTCACTTAGTGAGTCATTTTCATAAGTCTATACGACCCTATACGGGGGCATACGAGAAATTCCATACAAATCAATCAAAGGTTCTGGGACTATATTGATATTTTTTGGTCCCCGATAAGAATAATAACTCTGTTTTTTGTTTTGTTTTTTAATATAGTTTCATTTTACAGTAAATTTAAATTTTCTTTGTTTTTTTTATTTTGAAAATTAATAATTAATAATTAAAACCGTAGCGGTATTTCAATATATCGGTATTGGTCCCTAGTTCAGGGAGTGTCCGAATTATTTGGTTGGTCATTAAACTAATTGCAAGTGGATGCAAGTGCATGTGGATTATGGTAACTGTAATGGCAGGAAAAAGAGTTCTCGAGAACTACTCAAGAATCTTATTTCTTTCATTTCAATTGCATTTGTCCCTGGCAAACTTGCCATATTGGTGGAGCATTTACGGTGAACTCGAAATCAATTTAACAAAACAGTTTATTGGCCATGAATTACACCCAACTCCCTCTCTTCGTCCACCCTCGTTGCCCTTTGATAATAATGGATTTCAATGAAACATGGCCCTTGTAATTGCAAAAGCACCTGATCGATCCATTTTTGCAAAATTTATAGTTGGCTAAAATGAAAGAACGTTGATAATTTTATCATTTTCAAAATTCATTTAAAATGAAAATACCTCGGAGGAAATATTTGAAGTCCGAGGATTTTAATAAAAATTATATATTGACTATGAAAATAATATTTAGATCACATCTATTCGAGAGTTTATTTCTTTTAAGGTAAATAATTATAGAATTTATATGGCTTATATTACTAGACTTTTGCTTTTATGCTGTAACGTAACTTTTTAAGAATCATTGTCTTATATAATAATATATGTCGGGCGTGAATCTTCATTAATCTGTTTACACTTTCTGTGAATTAATAATTTTAAATGATAAATAGCTAAATCTGATCTTCATTTCAATATAATGTATTTTCTTACCTAGAGTCAAAAGACCGCTCCTAGAACAATCGAAATAAAGAAATTAATCTCAGCTAGTCTGAAACAGGTTTGGACTTGCATTTGGTATCCTTGCAATGTGCCTTATCTAAAATGGAAGAGAGATCATTTATCTGCTCCCTTTTTAGTATTTTTTCTCGCTTACATTCTAATAAAAGAATCGCTCACCTGCAATTTTATTAAATATCAAAAAAATTGAATAACTATTTACGCTAGACACGATTACAAGTAGTTAATAATAATCAACTTCAATATAAAATAAATTAACGAAAATGAATTTAGGTCAAATCAAAGATTTAATAGATGTGTTTTGGTATATTCCATATAGGGGGGGGATTTTCGTTAATAAAATTTTGAGAATAAATTCGAAATTTCTTTCTCAAATAGACACTCATTTCCTTGCATAAAATAAATTGTTCATTTATGCCTATATTATAAATACATTGCCTTAAAAATTCAATAAAATTACTCAAAAAATTATGTTTTCCGCATTTTTAAACTAAAAATTTTAAAGCTAGAAAGTATAAAATCTAATCAGTTTTCTAGATTAGAAATATAAACATTTTACCACAAGACCGAACTTTCTTCTACTTTTCGATTTTAATCTATTGTGGGTATCTGAATCCAGACACACAGATAGAAAAAAATTCATAAAGAGAAACAAAGAGGTTGTCCTCTGCTTGATGCAAATAAACATACACACATATAAATCAAATATATATATGTAGAATATATTATTTATTTGTGTGAGACTATAGTTTCGAAGGCTTGGCCTTCATTATAAGTCTTATTTTTTAATGATAAATATTATTTTCATGGGGTCAATATTTAAAATTAAAATTAAAATTTTTGTTCTTATCTAGCTGAAAAGCCAGTTAAAGTAAAAGTTAAAGTTAGCGTGTAGTAATTAAAGTTAGCTTAAGTAAGAACAAAAATTTTCAATATCCACGCAATACTGACTCCATGAAAAATTATATTTATAATTAAAAAAAAAGACTGATGATGAAGGCCAAGCCTTATATAACTATAATTTCAAACAAATAAATAATATATACAGTATATTATATACATACACTATATATTTTATATCTATGCGTGTATGTTTATTTGCATCAAGCAGAGGGCAACCTCTTTGTTTCTCTTTATGATTCAACAACTCTGCTACTCTAGGCAAAATGAAAACTTTTCAATTAAAAATATCATAGTTGTCAATGATTTTTCTTTACGCTCAAGGGGGGGGGTTAGATAATCTAAAATACAAGGGCGCCTTTCGTGAAACCCAATTCTTAGTCAATTTTACAGCTGTCTTCCCTGCTTCTTTCTATTTCCGCAAGGGGGTTAAACACTAGGATCAAATACTAGCAATAATAGTATTTTTTTAATGATATTGATGCAAAAAAATGTGTCATAAACCTGCAACCCTTTAGTCCATAGTAGACCTTTGCATCTTGATAAGAAGAAGGAAAAACTCGTAAGAAATTTCAGGGATTGGCTTGGAATTTATGTTATCTCTGGATGCGGGACTTGAAAGATTAAATATAATATGTCACAGGAAAGACTAGTACCACGGTTGTAATTAAGTAAAACTCGTAATTCTTTTCATCAATCATTTATTTACATTTTATTATAACTATATCAAAATAAACAAACCCAACGATTAACAAAAACAATAGTAATAATCGTAGATTCACTGCCCACATGGACGTATCAACTTTGTCTACCTTAAGAATACAATTAGAAGAGGAGATTTGTAAAATCTAGAATTGGTATAGATAAAAAGGGAGTAATGAAATACTTTTAAATTTAAACAAGTCTTCAACTGTCGGATTTAGGAAAATGCATCACTAAATTTAGAGCTATAACAGAGGATGATTCAAGATTATTTTTATTCAAAATTGAAAATATATTATTGAGATATAATGTTCCAATCGATATGTGGCTCTCGATCGTTTCAGAGCAATTATTAAACAATGCTAACACAGGTGAAGGCAATTAACTAAACATTCAACTAGTTAGATTGGCAAGATTTTAAAAGGAAATTTCTCAAGGAATATAATAATTTAACCTTCATTATAAAACTTGAGGCAAAATTTAATGGTGATAAGCAAGATTGAGCTGAACCAATCGTACAATTTATTGAAAAAAAGTTCCTATTCACCAACCAACTTAAAAACTGGGGATCCCAAAACTTAGTTAACTTCAATGCAGTGAAAACTCAGTGTTGCCTTATTTCTAGACCCGTCGACAGAAACCTCCCAAACATATCATTCGACTCAAACTCACTAGAATTCAGGGATAAAATTTCAATGCTAGGCGTAACTCTAGGGTTTGACCTTTCATGGAATGATCATATCTCAACCACTGCTAAAGCTGCAACGCGCAAGCTTGGTCTCCTATTTAGGTCTAGACGCTGTAATACTCCCAGTCAACTTCTTACACTGTATAAGGTTCAAATTCGCCCCTGTCTCGAATATGGCTCTCATCTGTGGAGGGGTGCCTCCAAACATTCTCTTGCTACACTGGATGCAATTCAGAATTCTAATAGGAGACCCGGCTCTAACCAACTCACTCGACTCCCTGGCTCACCGAAGAACCATTTCTGCCCTTTCTCTGTACTACAGATACTATCACGGTGTCTGTTCAGTCGAGCTGAAATCAATTATCCCCCCTAATGCCCTCTTTACGAGAAACACGCGGTTTTCAAACGCTCAGCACCCCTTCGCTGTCAAATTGGATAAAAGTCGAACAAGCGCTTTCGCCAACTCTTTTATCCCTATGACATCCAGAGACTGGAACTCGCTCCCTGCCACCATCTTTCCCGCGACTTATAACATTCAGCTATTTAAGATCCGTATCCACAGATACCTTCGACCCCCGCCCAGCCCATAAAATTATTTCTTCTTCTTTTCACGAGGGAGGGGCCAACCCAGGCCTTTAGGTGTTGGACCTTTTTGGTGTAACTCCTTCTCTCATCATTTTCATAAAAAAAAGAATATTCCCTGAAGAGAATAGTAATGACCTGATGACATTATCCCTATGTTAATAGAGATGATATCACCGAAGGTTTGGCCTTATATCCTTATCATGGAATTTTGTAAGCTAGAAGTTTTTAGGGATATGGTGGAGAAAATAGAGAGTGATATGAGGGAGAACGAGAATGAGATAAAACACATGGAAAATGGTGGGGGAAAAGAAAGGAGAGATTTGAATCGGAATAGGATTGATTGTGAATTTTGTGGAAAGGAAAGGCATTTATTTGATGGAAAGATGTTTCACAAATGGAAACGATTGGAAAGGCAAGGAAAAAGGGAATTCGTTGCTCAATAATCCAAATTCTCCAGAAAAAGAAAGAGAAAGGCAAGATAATGAGCCAGAATATAAAGGTGAACGGAAAAGGAAATTTAACGCTCTTCGTGAAGATTATTGTAAAGGCGTCTCAGAAATTAGAGATCAAACATTTGGAATCCAACTAAGAAGTGTAAGCTGTAGTAAATGTCACAAATGGAGACTCATAAATACAGATAAAGAATTCCGATTATATAATCAAATTATGAATAGTGATCCTACAGAAAGATCTCTTGACTCCTTCGATCTTGTTCAACAAATGAGAGAATATGGACTTGCAATGAAAAAAAGGGGGGAAGATTTTAGCAACAAAAGAGAATGCCTGTATTAACTAATGAGATATAAATTATATCGATGATGAAAATACAGAAAAAAAGAAATACATTTACTTAAATATTTGTCAACTAAACAAAAACAAGAGCTATTAAAAAATAGAGAAATCGGAAAAAGAAGAAAAATCAACTGGCGTTGGCACCACACGACATTCACATTAGCTTCTCTCTTATTTGAAATCATCATACCAATTTTTTTCATTCAAATTACTTCAATGACTTTATTCCAAGCCGTTTTGAGAAAATTGGAAAAACGACCAAATTCTAAAATACGAAAAATATTTAAGTAAACATGTACTTGCGGATCTTCAATTTTAGCCGAAATCTTGTAGTACTCCTTTTAGCCTTTAGATAGATTAAGTTTCAAATCCCAAAGCTCTGTGACTTACCGTATAGGAGATATGAACGATTAAAATATTTATTTTGTGACAATTCTAATTTACACCCTCTTCATTTATTTCAATCGGATTAAAATTTATACACGAAATTAAAAAAAATATTGTAGCAGCCATTTTTGAGAAATTCACAAAAAACGAAAAATCTTTCATGTAAATGTCAACTTAGGGTGTTCCGATTTCAACCAAAAGTTTGCTATACTCCTTCTAGCCTATATTGAGCTAAGTTTTGAATTTCGTAGTCCTGAGATTTATGATTCCCAAATGCAGGGAGTACATATGTACATATGCACTGACCAGTGTATTTTTGGTCACTTTTTGGTCTCTGGTCATAATATCCGGTTTTATGTTCTAAATCTGATTTCATATTATTAATGGCATTGATTTCTTCCACCTAGAAGTCACAAAGTGAAATTAATTTTTTTCATCTTGAGATATTATAGAAGCTTCCAAAGTGTCAGGACCCCGGCAAGCGATTTCAATACTTCACATTAAATCTTATACCATTACATAATATAGAGAATATATATGTGAAAGTAAAAACTGATCTGGTTGTAAAGCTGCTCTCACGTCTTTATCTTAGTTATTTCCTCTTCTAAATTTCTTCATCTACGATCACCATTCTTATTGTCTCCTTTGAATTTTTTGATTTTCTTCATCGTCATTCCTATTTTTCACTATTTGTAAAATCATTTTTCTTTACTTCCCACTCAAGAAGTTTTGAATATTGTCTGTTCATAACTAGAATTTTTCATCGTACATGTCATTGGCTGAAGAGTGGAGAGCTTTTCTCGCTTTTCTCTGTTGCCTAGCTGTTTAATTGAGGGGTGAGCTGGATGGGTCAAAAGATTCTAAACGATTACTTTTTCCATTAATTTGACTTGACCTCACCAACTGATCCTTATCACCCTTGATCAAACGTGAATCATGGTGTCTTTACTTCTTTTCTTAACGTTTGCGAGGGGATTGTAAGTGGGACTGAAATTCCATTCATGCCGGATAACTAAACAAAGTGATTTGAAAACTAATCAAAGAATTTCCACATTGTTGCTTTCGCCAATAATAATCACCCCCGAAGAGAGTAGAGGCCTCCATTGTAAACGACCTCCATTCCGTCTATGTGAACTTTAATAGAGCAGTAACTTGCGTAAGAGGCCCACAGAAAAGAACGTTAGAATTTTATTTAATCAAGCGTTAGTGACATATTTCACAAATTAGTAATTTGGAAGCGCATTAAGAAATTAATTGCCCAACTCCGTGACGCGAACTATTTGCGAGTCTTGTTAGAGTTGCGCGACTATCATATTCTAGAACAAAGTAATTAAGAATTACCGCTTTAATTGTAAAAAGTTGAACAAGAATGCTTTCTTGAAGTCAAAATTCAATTAAGTCATTTAGAAGCAACAAAAGAAACAAGAAAATTTAAAATCTTTATCAATTAAGGAGACTTACGGAAATAAAATAAAATTGGAAAAAAAATTGAAACTTTTTCAAGACTCGGTACGGTGTTTGCAGTTTCGCTGAATTATTAATTTTAAATGATAAATATTAATATATATTAATTTCGATTTAATATTTTCTTACCTAGAGTCAAAAGGCCGTTCCTAGAATAATAGAAGTTAAAAAATCAATCTCTACTAACTCTGAAACAGGCATTGATTTAAGTTTAAAATCCCGAAACTCTGCGATTCACCGTATCCGAGATAAGAACACAAATATTTTTGCTGCATGACTAATTTACTCCTTCCCTTGATTCCAATCGGAATTTATATCTACTCGTTGAGGAACTTAAGATATTTAATAAGTGTACCGATTATCAAAAAGTATCAAAATTCTTCAAGTAAACATGTAGGTACTTCAAGTTCTCCGATTTTTGAATATTCTATGAACTTTTTCGAGGGGAGAAAATTATTTTTGCTGACCTCTGACTTCACTTATTCGAATCTGATTTCGGATATTACTTTTATTATTTTTTAATGGTTTTCAAAACAAAATCTATATAGAAGGAGACAATAAAAGAGTGTGTCTTCTTGGAATTATAAATTTTATTTATTTATAACGATACTATAGTTTCGAGGGCTTTGCCCTCTTCATCAGTCTATTACAATGTATGAAACTATAGTCTCGTTATAAATAAATAAAATTTATAATTCCAGCAGAAGACACACTCTTTTTTATTGTCTCCTTCAATATATAAAAATTCTGCTACTCTCGGCAAAAACTTTCAATTTAAAATCTATATACATAAAATTAAGTATTTTCCTGTACATTGCTCCAAATCACGCCAAATTTTGGTTGCACACGTTCCAAGCAAAGTTATGAACAAAAACACCCTCAACAAAATTCCTGTCTGTCTGTCTGTTTGTATGTCTATATGTCTGTATGTTTCCGTGGTTTCCGCGAAAAGTTGCTCACGATTCAAGTAAAAACGCCTGAAGGGATTATTATGAAATTTCATATTTGCATCAGATGTCTTCTAACTTACGTTTCTATATATATAACGTTTTGGTATTTTGACCCCAAAAAGGGGTTTTGGGGGGGGGGGGGCGCACGAATGAAAATTATTAAATAACTTCTAAACTATTAACCCTACGGCAAATTATATTATGAGCAAAGTTGTAGGGGATGTGATTTCTGACAACTTTTGTTTAAAAAAAATTCCCCTAAAAAACCACCCAAAAAGGGAAGGAGGGTCAAAATATGAAAATTCTTGCTCTTGGACCAAACTCAACCAAATTCGGGGGGCGCACTAATGAAAATTATCAAATAACTCCTAAACTATTAACCCTACGGCAAATTACATAATGAGCAAAGTTGTAGGGGATGTGATTTTTGACAACTTTTGTTTAAGAAAATTCACCCAAAAAGGAGGGGAGGGTCAAAATATGAAAATTCTTGCTCTTGACCAAACTCAACCAAATTTTGTATACATAATCTGTGGGCTAGAAATTCAAAAACTAACCATCCAAAATGGTGGGGGGGGATCAGAAAAATGAAAAATTCTTACCCTTAGAGCCAATTTAACCAAATTTTGTATACATAATCTGTGGGTCACTAGAAGCCTAGAAATGTAAAAACTGTGTGCGGCGTGGAGGGTGGTGGGTTGTGGGGTAGAGGGTGGGGTATGGGGTCGTGTGGTGGTGTGGGTGGAGGACACGGGGTGGGGCCCGGGGGATGGTTGGTTGTTGCGAGGTGGAGTGGGAGTTCATGTTAGGATCCAGAGGGGTAGTGAGGTGTGGTGGGGGGGTGGGGACGGGTGCATGGTTCAGGGGGTGCTGGGTGGGGTTCGTGGGTTGGGGTCTAGGGGACGTGCCCCCTGGCTAGCAAGAGGGCCGCCGAAGGCGGGCCTTGCAGCTAGTAATAAAATAAGGTGATTGTGTACCACACTGATTTCACTTTTAACACTTATCCAATCGAGTATTTAAACCACGAGAAATAACAGATAAAATATTTTTAATTAAAAGACTGATGATGGGTTAAAATCTCCGAAAAACCTTTTTTAATAAGAGTTGACATTTTATTGAAATCACACATACAATTAATTATAATTATTTATTAAACACGAATAAATAATAGAATAAAACTACAACGTGTTGTCAAGCTTTATATAGGCTGGCTTTTCTCAAAATCAACTAATGACTCATGACACTTGATAAATACACTAATTTTTTTAAAAAAATGTTAGAGTCGTTTTTGAGAAAATCAAAAAACAAAAACAAATCTCTCATGTAAATGTCCACTTCCGGTTTTCCGATTTCAATTGACTGTGTTTATTGCGCCACGCAGAGGGGGCAGCCCTTTACAAGAAAAAAGAAAAGGTTTACATTTTATATATACAAAAAACGCCAGCCGTCAAAAATTATGCCAGATGTTGTGGCTTACATCCACTAAAGTTAAATGGGAAGTCTTAAACAAATATTTTAATATGTACATTAAAAGTTAAAATTAAAATTATTTACAAGTTTGTTAAAAATTTAAAATTATGTACAACAATGTGCAACAGCTCATAGAGAGTCTTTTAGTTCATTATTTAATTTTGGCCGGGCCCCGTCCTAAAGGTCCGCCTCATGAAAGTGGAGAAATTAAAAATGGAGCCTATCATCGCCCTGAGCGTCATTTTATTAAGAGTATTTTTGCAGACACCCAGGCCGCGCAGGTCCCTATAGGACCGGGGACACCAGACCCCCTTTCACGAAATTGTCGCGGCCAAAACGGTGACATGACTGGCCGCGACCTCGAACCTTTCCGCGATGTTTCTGATCAGGCTGGAGTTACCACTGTAATAATTAATTTTGTTCGTGTTGGCAATATCCAGCCCGGCGAGTGCGGAAACCACCTGCACATCGATGACCGTGACCCGATTTTCCGGTCCAGCTGAACTTTTTCTTGCCTATATCGAGCTTAAGTTTCGAATTTCGTATATCTGAGATTTGTGGTTGCGAAAGGCAGGGGGGTATATTCTTACGTACGTAAACATCAACTTCCAATTTTCTATTTTAGCCAAAATCTTGTTATACTTCTTGTAGCCTCTAGATAGCCAAAGTTTCAAATTTCAAGGCTCTGCGACTTTCCGAAGACCAGATATGAATGATAAAATATTTTTTTTTCTTCGATTCAATCGGATTAAAGATTTGACACAACTATTAACTCATGACACTTGATAAATACACTAAATTTTAAAAATTCGTTTGAGTCGTTTTTGAGAAAATAAAAAAAAAAATAAAGGAAGGGGGTGTAAATTATAAATAGTAGTGTCGCGATGACTTCAAATAAATGAAAATGTGAAAGTCGTGTGGTGAACACACCAGTTGATTTAATATGTGCAAGGTTTATTGATTTGTTGTGAAAATATTTCGTATTTATCAACTTTGTGTCGACCATCTTGTTCACTGATAATAGTAACGATATCAAATTTGGCGATAGCCATGAGCGGCGAAATGCGAGCTACCTCTATTTTCATTTTTTTTTGCTCTACCTATGTCTGGCTGACTGAGGGGGTTGGATGGCTGGGGGCCTAGTGGTGGTTTCGATCATTTGCCAGACATGGCGCCATTTTTCTTGGCCATTGAAGACAGTCATCAGTCATGTTCGTTACAAAGCCCCGAGGATCTGGAGGCTGACATCGCAGCTGACTTTTTTTGTTTAATGAGAAGTTTAATAAGTAAAGAATCGACTCGTTTCAGACAAAGCAGCTGAAACTTAAAATTGCCATGAAAAATGATTGAAATTGCAAAGTGGCCGAAAAAAAATCACCCAATTTTTAATTTTTTATCTCAAGCTGACATCTAGAATAAAGGCCCATCAGGCGTTTGTCTTAAGATAAAAAGTTGGCGCCTATCAAGGTACGAAATTTCATTAAAGGAGGTATTTTGGATCAGATATCTTCTAACTTAAAATGATTGCTATAGAACATTTTGATATTTTACTCACAAATAAGGGTTGAGTAATGTATTTAAAGAATTTATAGTTTCAAAGCCCTTAATGAATATTTCACATAAGATTATTAGGAATAAAAAGAGAAATCCTTTAGTTTTGATAAATGTTTACTGGCACGCCTGTAGGGTATAATGCAACTATTATAGCAGAGATATACGGTTGCATAACTCTAAGGGCACATGCAAGAATGTCAGTCATTTATAAATACTTTTTATCTAATGTTATGACATGTTAATCATATGAGTCGCTCAAAGCTAAAATGGATCAAGTCCATAAATCATAATTTAAAGATAATCAAGGTTTAATTTTATTAACTCTGGGTGAATCCTAAAGTCATATAGAGCAGCGATTTTTAACAGGAGGGCCGCAAAAATATTTTGCTTTTTTAAGTTTTAATATCTTTATAAATAAAATAAAAAATAAAAAAATATGTTGCTAGTTTTTATAAGTGATAGGTACATATGTAAGTGACAGATTAATTTAATGACATCTCAATATTCTTAAACATAGCTAAACTAAATGAAAACGCTGATAGGTAAATTTGACACAAACAGACAGACATACATAATTACAAGTTGATTAAAACCGTGTAAATGTTTTTTATAAGTCTAGATTTACAATTTGTATACTATAGCAAATACACATAATTTTCAAATATACTCTACCTGGCTGATTCTCAAAAAAAAATCGAAAAATGACTTTGATAATTTGATGAAATTTTTTTTAAATTATGGAATTTCTTTTATTAATTTGATAGTACGTGGGCTAATTGCCTTAAACGTTATAGTAGTTGCCAACTTTTTTGAGTTTAAAGGGGGGGGGGGGTGAGGGGTCCATATACGAGCCCCGTCCCATCTCAATTGGGCCCACCAATATTTTTTCTTTTTAAATAAAATTATGCTAATTCACGGTAAATTTAATTTAAATATTTATTTTTATTATCATTTGGAACAAGATTTTAAAAAATTTAAAACATTTTATTTTAACATTTAACTTAAAATTATTTTTTAATTGTTAAAAACATATTTTTATATAAAAAAATAATTCTTTGCTTTTCACGATTTTTTTTTTAAGAATCTTTGAATATGTGAAATAATCAAGTAGGCTTTGCCTTTTTCCAACAAAAGAAAGTTTGTTTTGTTTATTATTAGTAAAAATGACTCGTCGAAAGGTTGTTGATGAAAAAATTTGATCAATTATTATCAATTTATTTAAAAAGGGAAAATAAAACGCGGAAATTGGCGATCTAGTTAATTTATCAAAGTTTAGTGTCAGAAATATTATTCGAGTTTATAAAACAACGGGTACAATAGCTACAAAACCTCGCAATGCGTCGAAATCCAAAATATCAGATGCTGATAGACGGGCATTGAAGAAGATTATTAGAAAAAACAGGCGTTCGATCTATGGTGAATTATCTGTTCTTTGGAGCGATGCTGTGGGGCGAAGTGTTTCAAGATTCACGTGCCATAGAGAAGCCCTTAAGTTAGGTTTTAAAACTTACAAGGTAATTTTATTGCAACTTATTCCAAATTTTTTTTTTGTAATTTTACTAATTTTTTTTAGGCGAAAGAAAAGCCACTCTTGACATTAAAACAAAAGAAAAACCGGCTTACATGGGGTAAAAGTCACATTAATTGGACGAGTGATGAATGGAATAGTGTCCATTGGAGTGATGAGTCTCGTTTTGAAGTTTGTGTTGGGGACAATCGAAGCAGAGTTATTCGTCAGAAAAATGAAGCTTTCAATTCAGATTGTTTAAAAAGGAAAGTAAAATTTCCTGCTTCAGTTATGGTATGGAGTTCAATGTCTGCTAGAGGTGTTGGAAAACTTCACTTCATTGATGGAATTGTAAACACCAATAAATATTTAGAGATTTTAAAAAATCGTTACTTCCAACAATAGCAGATGCATTGCAGAATAATAATAATTTTGTGTTCAAACAAGACGGTGCGGCCTGCCATACATCAAGAAAATCTTTAAAATGGCTTTCTGATCATAATGTTCCACTTTTGGAGTGGGTGGCAAACAGTCCCGACTTATCACCAAAAAAAAACTTTTTGGCACACAATGAAAAAGCTATTACGAATACAACCAGCTATAAACCTAGTCGGATTAAAACACAAACTTCAAAATGTTTGGGATACTTTCACTCAAGATGAGTGTCAAAACTTAATAAGTACGTTGCCCAAATTAATTCAAGCCGTAATTAAAAATAAAGGCTACGTCACTCAGTGGTAAAGGTTTTGGATTTTGTATGTTTTCCTTGTTTTTAACAATTAAAAAATAATTTTAAGTTAAATGTTACAATAAAATGTTTTAAATTGTTTAAAATGTTGTTCCAAATGATAATAAAAATAAATATTTAAATTAAATTTACCGTGAATTAGCATAATTTTTTTTTAAAAAGAAAAATATTGGTGGTCCAATTGAGATGGGACGGGGCTCGTAGTTATGGGTTCTGAATAGTTCCAAAAGATATATGTGATACCCGGAAATAAATATGATAAATGGTGAGATACAACATGGAACATAAACTTGTTCTTGTACTGGTTTACTGGAGGGCGCTTAGAACACCAACACCAATAATTTGTATGAGTGAGGTGAGGGAATAAGAAAACGAAACATTATTGCACAAAAGTAGAAAAAATAACCTTATAATTTTCCATGTCACAATACTTTATTAATACTAGAAACACCCACAAATATATGATAAATGATAAATAAATAAGCGCTTAACTTTTTAAAACACGGGGTGAAGTAATGACGGTCCAAAATGTATACTTGGAAAAAAATATTTTTAATAGTTTTAACACTAAATCTCATAATTCATAGCCCAGTCTGGCATATTTTTAGAATAATTACTTACTTACTAGCCAACGCCCACCCACGCGCTGACCAGTATAGATGGGCCATTTGGTACTCCGTTCTCTCCTCATCCTCAAAAGTGTGATGTAGTAAAGGAGAAATAACACCTATCCTATGAAGTGGAAAACAAGCTAACCTGGCTGAAAACTATAGACCCGGCACTTGACCTACTGGAATCTCTAGTAGCACAATGTTTCAAACTATATAGTAATCTATATAGGGCCTATATAGGTTTTGATAATCTATATAGTTATTATATATAATAGTTTGAAACATTGTGCTACTAGGGATACCTTAGAATATAAATATCGCCAAATTCCAAAAATAATAAGGAGGGGTTCACTATATAATTTGAAATTATGTTTTAATCCTACTTTTACACAAGGGTGAGGGAATGATTCATTTTTTAGGACGAATTTAATCATATAGCTTGGGACTTTTTGTCGTGCTTAAACTAAATACATATTTATTAGTATACAGCCAATACTATTATATATGAATAAATAATACGATAGTAGACAGTTAAGATACTTTTCGAATTAGGTCTTTGAATCTATGTGAATTTGGCGGTTGGGACACAGTGAGGGAATGATTTTTAGGGTATTTATTTGAACATATATTTTTTATTTAATATAAAAAAAGAAAAATGTGTTTTATAATTTGGTACGCCTAGGGATGTAATCTCATAAAAAATTCTTTGTAACGATAAATTAGAACCCCGTTTCACAGGAATCAACAAGGACATCAATTTCGATTTTTTTTGGGAATCAGCCACCTATTTTTCAAGAAATATGTTATTACTGAAAATCTGATAAAGCATTACTGCTTTTTTATTTATTTTTTAATTGTTGTTACATTTGAGGGGGTTTTTTTTGTACGAGTAAATACGAGTATGTTACCTAATGGTGTGGGGAAAGGGTACTGGCATGAAAAATGGAAACGTTTTATTACATTTTAACATAAGATAATATAAAAAGTTTGAAATTAACTTTAAATTAATGGTATCATCCAAGAGAAGTTCGTCATTATCTTTATTTTTAAGAGTCTGGCCAGTATGCAAATCTTTGACCAGTGCAGATTCTTTACCAAATCAAAATCAGCTCGTCGTTCAGGGTCATTTATTTGAGCTACTAACTTCAATCGAATACATGTTTCTTTTGCAGGAGCTTTATAATGCAAGTTCAACTTAGAAGCGAAAACATGATGGTAAAACATTGGTTTCAAAACTTGCTTTCCTTCTCTTTGGCATTTCTTAACGTATAAGTCAGTGTTTCTCAATCTGCGTTCTGCGGAACCCTAGGGTTCCACGAAGGATAGTTTGGGGTTCCCCGCGCCGAGGGGTCAATAAAAAAATATATATATATATATATATATAAATATTGTTAGTAGTATCACGCCTCAAAAATTTGTCATATGAAGAAAAAAATACTAAATTTAGAGTCTAAACTTATAGTAAAAAAAAACACTATAATATTATTACTTAAGAATGCGGTGAACATCACTATTATTGTCTCAGTGATACCATTTTTGTTTCTCTAAATTTCCTTAATTTTCTTATAACAAAACGATCACGTTACATTAGTAAGTAAATTAAAACATCATTTAAATTGTTTTATTATTATTTTGTTATTAATGACGTTTGAAATAATATTGCATTTCAAATAGATGAGAATATTATTTATGAGTAAAAAAAACTATCTGATACGAAAGGGGCATAAGGGTATCCCAATGACATTACCAAAAAAATTTAATAATAATATTATTAATGAAAATAAAAATGTTAGGTTAAAATGCACGTTTTTTGTACCCAATTTCCCCAAAATCTAGCAAATTTTTAAAATGTGTCAACACCGTCATCAGCGGCGGTATGTTATTTATTTGGAAGCTGTAAAAATAGCATGATGTTTATATTTTGACGAAAAATTAAATATTTCATATTTTAGTGCTAGGGGGTTCCTCAGAAATAAATATAAGTGCTCTAGGGTTCCTCGGTCTATAAAAAGGTTGAGAAACACTGGTATAAGTCATACATTTTTCTAATATTTAAATCCGAGTGAAGATATCTTTCCGTATTTCATTTTTCTACTGTAGTGGTTCTGATAACGCTGGAAAAGATTTGATATATGTTACTATATCGGGATTTTGGCCTTGATCCAATTTAGCGTGGAAATTTAATTAGAGTTTTCAGGTCCAAGGACAACTGCTGCCATTTGTTAAAAAATACATATAACAGGGACTTAGTTCACTATGTTTTTGAAAATATACATCATTAATTAATAAGTATAAATCCGCAACAAACAAAATTTTTACAAATTTGGACTTGATCCACTTTAGCTCTGAGCGCCTCATATATTGAGAAGAATGGGAGAAGAGATTCGAATTCTAGCGAATTCTAAATGATTACATTCGTTCGACAAAAATTTTCCTTAAATCTAACAATGGATTCCAGTAGAGTTTCTATACGCTGATTATCATGCAATTTCCAGAATTTTTACAACACGTCAGAGTTTTGAGATATTGTCGGTAAAAATTAGGAAAAATGCCATTTTGACCTATTTTCGAGACCCATTATTTATTAAACAGCAATATGTGAAATCAAAATATTTTGTTGACGTAATTGAAAACAGCTTCCTCTTTGATTTTCAAATTACCACTTGAATTTAGCTCACTTTTATATACCCTGTGGCCGAAAATGACAAATTTTTATTTGAAAAAATTAAAATTTTCTCAAAAATGTATTACTATTTATATCAAGGAGATATTTTAATTACTACCTTTATCAATAGTATTCTATTGTTGGTTTAAATACACACACACACACACACACATCGACAGAGACATTTAGTCAATGATCAAAATAAATATTAAATAAAAAGAGATCGAAATTTATCATTTTTAATTTGAATTTATATTTGAGTTTCAATTTCTTTATATACCCTGTGGTCGAAAATGACAAATTTTCATTTGAAAAAAGTAAAAATTTTATCAAAAATGAATTACTATTTATATCAAGAAGATATTTTAATTACTACCTTGATCAATAGTATTCTATTGTTGGTTTAAATACACACACACACACACACACACATCGACAGAGACATTTAGTCAATGATCAAAATAAATATTAAGTAAAAAGAGATCGAAATTTATCATTTTTAATTTGAATTTATATTTGAGTTTCTCTACTTTATATACCCTGTGGTCGAAAATGACAAATTTTCATTTGAAAAAGTAAAAATTTTATCAAAAATGAATTACTATTTATATCAAGAAGATATTTTAATTACTACCTTGATCAATAGTATTCTATTGTTGGTTTAAATACACACACACACACACACACACATCGACAGAGACATTTAGTCAATGATCAAAATAAATATTAAGTAAAAAAGAGATCGAAATTTATCATTTTTAATTTGAATTTATATTTGAGTTTCACTCTTTTATATACCCTGTGGTCGAAAATGACAAATTTTCATTTGAAAAAAGTAAAAATTTTATCAAAAATGAATTACTATTTATATCAAGAAGATATTTTAATTACTACCTTGATCAATAGTATTCTATTGTTGGTTTAAATACACACACACACATCGACAGAGACATTTAGTCAATGATCAAAATAAATATTAAGTAAAAAGAGATCGAAATTTATCATTTTTAATTTGAATTTATATTTGAGTTTCACTTTTTATATACCCTGTGGTCGAAAATGACAAATTTTTATTTGAAAAAATTAAAAATTTTCTCAAAAATGTATTACTATTTATATCAAGGAGATATTTTAATTACTACCTTTATCAATAGTATTCTATTGTTGGTTTAAATACACACACACACACACACACACATCGACAGAGACATTTAGTCAATGATCAAAATAAATATTAAATAAAAAGAGATCGAAATTTATCATTTTTAATTTGAATTTATATTTGAGTTTCACTCTTTTATATACCCTGTGGTCGAAAATGACAAATTTTCATTTGAAAAAAGTAAAAATTTTATCAAAAATGAATTACTATTTATATCAAGAAGATATTTTAATTACTACCTTGATCAATAGTATTCTATTGTTGGTTTAAATACACACACACACACACACACATCGACAGAGACATTTAGTCAATGATCAAAATAAATATTAAGTAAAAAGAGATCGAAATTTATCATTTTTAATTTGAATTTATATTTGAGTTTCACTCTTTATATACCCTGTGGTCGAAAATGACAAATTTTCATTTGAAAAAAGTAAAAATTTTATCAAAAATGAATTACTATTTATATCAAGAAGATATTTTAATTACTACCTTGATCAATAGTGTTCTATTGTTGGTTTAAATACACACACACACATCGACAGAGACATTTAGTCAATGATCAAAATAAATATTAAGTAAAAAGAGATCGAAATTTATCATTTTTAATTTGAATTTATATTTGAGTTTCACTCTTTTATATACCCTGTGGTCGAAAATGACAAATTTTTATTTGAAAAAATTAAAATTTTCTCAAAAATGTATTACTATTTATATCAAGGAGATATTTTTTAATTGCTACCTTTATCAATAGTATTCTATTGTTGGTTTAAATACACACACACACACACACACACATCGACAGAGACATTTAGTCAATGATCAAAATAAATATTAAATAAAAAGAGATCGAAATTTATCATTTTTAATTTGAATTTATATTTGAGTTTCACTTTTATATACCCTGTGGTCGAAAATGACAAATTTTCATTTGAAAAAGTAAAAATTTTATCAAAAATGAATTACTATTTATATCAAGAAGATATTTTAATTACTACCTTGATCAATAGTATTCTATTGTTGGTTTAAATACACACACACACACACACACATCGACAGAGACATTTAGTCAATGATCAAAATAAATATTAAGTAAAAAGAGATCGAAATTTATCATTTTTAATTTGAATTTATATTTGAGTTTCACTCTTTTATATACCCTGTGGTCGAAAATGACAAATTTTTATTTGAAAAAATTAAAAAGTTTCTCAAAAATGAATTACTATTTATATCAAGGAGATATTTTAATTACTACCTTGATCAATAGTGTTCTATTGTTGGTTTAAATACACACACACACACACACACATCGACAGAGACATTTAGTCAATGATCAAAATAAATATTAAGTAAAAAGAGATCGAAATTTATCATTTTTAATTTGAATTTCAGAGGTTTTGAGTTTCACTCTTTTATATACCCTGTGGTCGAAAATGACAAATTTTTATTTGAAAAAATTAAAAATTTTCTCAAAAATGTATTACTATTTATATCAAGGAGATATTTTAATTACTACCTTTATCAATAGTATTCTATTGTTGGTTTAAATACACACACACACACACACATCGACAGAGACATTTAGTCAATGATCAAAATAAATATTAAATAAAAAGAGATCGAAATTTATCATTTTTAATTTGAATTTATATTTGAGTTTCACTCTTTTATATACCCTGTGGTCGAAAATGACAAATTTTCATTTGAAAAAAGTAAAAATTTTATCAAAAATGAATTACTATTTATATCAAGAAGATATTTTAATTACTACCTTGATCAATAGTATTCTATTGTTGGTTTAAATACACACACACACACACACACATCGACAGAGACATTTAGTCAATGATCAAAATAAATATTAAGTAAAAAGAGATCGAAATTTATCATTTTTAATTTGAATTTATATTTGAGTTTCACTTTTATATACCCTGTGGTCGAAAATGACAAATTTTCATTTGAAAAAAGTAAAAATTTTATCAAAAATGAATTACTATTTATATCAAGAAGATATTTTAATTACTACCTTGATCAATAGTATTCTATTGTTGGTTTAAATACACACACACACACACACACACACATCGACAGAGACATTTAGTCAATGATCAAAATAAATATTAAGTAAAAAGAGATCGAAATTTATCATTTTTAATTTGAATTTATATTTGAGTTTCACTCTTTTATATACCCTGTGGTCGAAAATGACAAATTTTCATTTGAAAAAAAGTAAAAATTTTATCAAAAATGAATTACTATTTATATCAAGAAGATATTTTAATTACTACCTTGATCAATAGTGTTCTATTGTTGGTTTAAATACACACACACATCGACAGAGACATTTAGTCAATGATCAAAATAAATATTAAGTAAAAAGAGATCGAAATTTATCATTTTTAATTTGAATTTATATTTGAGTTTCACTCTTTTATATACCCTGTGGTCGAAAATGACAAATTTTTATTTGAAAAAATTAAAAATTTTCTCAAAAATGTATTACTATTTATATCAAGGAGATATTTTAATTACTACCTTTATCAATAGTATTCTATTGTTGGTTTAAATACACACACACACACACACACACATCGACAGAGACATTTAGTCAATGATCAAAATAAATATTAAATAAAAAGAGATCGAAATTTATCATTTTTAATTTGAATTTATATTTGAGTTTCACTTTTTATATACCCTGTGGTCGAAAATGACAAATTTTCATTTGAAAAAAGTAAAAATTTTATCAAAAATGAATTACTATTTATATCAAGAAGATATTTTAATTACTACCTTGATCAATAGTATTCTATTGTTGGTTTAAATACACACACACACACACACACATCGACAGAGACATTTAGTCAATGATCAAAATAAATATTAAGTAAAAAGAGATCGAAATTTATCATTTTTAATTTGAATTTATATTTGAGTTTCACTTTTATATACCCTGTGGTCGAAAATGACAAATTTTCATTTGAAAAAGTAAAAATTTTATCAAAAATGAATTACTATTTATATCAAGAAGATATTTTAATTACTACCTTGATCAATAGTGTTCTATTGTTGGTTTAAATACACACACACACATCGACAGAGACATTTAGTCAATGATCAAAATAAATATTAAGTAAAAAGAGATCGAAATTTATCATTTTTAATTTGAATTTATATTTGAGTTTCACTCTTTTATATACCCTGTGGTCGAAAATGACAAATTTTCATTTGAAAAAAGTAAAAATTTTATCAAAAATGAATTACTATTTATATCAAGAAGATATTTTAATTACTACCTTGATCACAGCATTCTCTATTGTTGGTTTAAATACACACACACACACACACACATCGACAGAGACATTTAGTCAATGATCAAAATAAATATTATTGGCAAAAAGAGATCGAAATTTATCATTTTTAATTTGAATTTATATTTGAGTTTCACTCTTTTATATACCCTGTGGTCGAAAATGACAAATTTTCATTTGAAAAAAGTAAAAATTTTATCAAAAATGAATTACTATTTATATCAAGAAGATATTTTAATTACTACCTTGATCAATAGTGTTCTATTGTTGGTTTAAATACACACACACACACACACACACATCGACAGAGACATTTAGTCAATGATCAAAATAAATATTAAGTAAAAAGAGATCGAAATTTATCATTTTTAATTTGAATTTATATTTGAGTTTCACTCTTTTATATACCCTGTGGTCGAAAATGACAAATTTTCATTTGAAAAAAGTAAAAATTTTATCAAAAATGAATTACTATTTATATCAAGAAGATATTTTAATTACTACCTTGATCAATAGTGTTCTATTGTTGGTTTAAATACACACACACACATCGACAGAGACATTTAGTCAATGATCAAAATAAATATTAAGTAAAAAGAGATCGAAATTTATCATTTTTAATTTGAATTTATATTTGAGTTTCACTCTTTTATATACCCTGTGGTCGAAAATGACAAATTTTTATTTGAAAAAATTAAAAATTTTCTCAAAAATGTATTACTATTTATATCAAGGAGATATTTTAATTACTACCTTTATCAATAGTATTCTATTGTTGGTTTAAATACACACACACACATCGACAGAGACATTTAGTCAATGATCAAAATAAATATTAAATAAAAAGAGATCGAAATTTATCATTTTTAATTTGAATTTATATTTGAGTTTCACTCTTTTATATACCCTGTGGTCGAAAATGACAAATTTTCATTTGAAAAAAGTAAAAATTTTATCAAAAATGAATTACTATTTATATCAAGAAGATATTTTAATTACTACCTTGATCAATAGTATTCTATTGTTGGTTTAAATACACACACACACACACACACATCGACAGAGACATTTAGTCAATGATCAAAATAAATATTAAGTAAAAAGAGATCGAAATTTATCATTTTTAATTTGAATTTATATTTGAGTTTCACTCTTTTATATACCCTGTGGTCGAAAATGACAAATTTTCATTTGAAAAAGTAAAAATTTTATCAAAAATGAATTACTATTTATATCAAGAAGATATTTTAATTACTACCTTGATCAATAGTGTTCTATTGTTGGTTTAAATACACACACACACATCGACAGAGACATTTAGTCAATGATCAAAATAAATATTAAGTAAAAAGAGATCGAAATTTATCATTTTTAATTTGAATTTATATTTGAGTTTCACTCTTTTATATACCCTGTGGTCGAAAATGACAAATTTTCATTTGAAAAAAGTAAAAATTTTATCAAAAATGAATTACTATTTATATCAAGAAGATATTTTAATTACTACCTTGATCAATAGTGTTCTATTGTTGGTTTAAATACACACACACACATCGACAGAGACATTTAGTCAATGATCAAAATAAATATTAAGTAAAAAGAGATCGAAATTTATCATTTTTAATTTGAATTTATATTTGAGTTTCACTCTTTTATATACCCTGTGGTCGAAAATGACAAATTTTTATTTGAAAAAATTAAAAAGTTTCTCAAAAATGAATTACTATTTATATCAAGGAGATATTTTAATTACTACCTTGATCAATAGTGTTCTATTGTTGGTTTAAATACACACACACACACACACACATCGACAGAGACATTTAGTCAATGATCAAAATAAATATTAAGTAAAAAGAGATCGAAATTTATCATTTTTAATTTGAATTTATATTTGAGTTTCACTCTTTTATATACCCTGTGGTCGAAAATGACAAATTTTTATTTGAAAAAATTAAAAATTTTCTCAAAAATGTATTACTATTTATATCAAGGAGATATTTTAATTACTACCTTTATCAATAGTATTCTATTGTTGGTTTAAATACACACACACACACACACACACATCGACAGAGACAGAATAATGATCAAAATAAATATTAAGTAAAAAAGAGACTCGAAATTCTATCATTTTTAATTTGAAATTAGTATTTGAGTTTCACTTTTATATACCCTGTGGTCGAAAATGACAAATTTTCATTTGAAAAAAGTAAAAATTTTATCAAAAATGAATTACTATTTATATCAAGAAGATATTTTAATTACTACCTTGATCAATAGTGTTCTATTGTTGGTTTAAATACACACACACACACACACACATCGACAGAGACATTTAGTCAATGATCAAAATAAATATTAAGTAAAAAGAGATCGAAATTTATCATTTTTAATTTGAATTTATATTTGAGTTTCACTTTTTGATGGCACTTGTGGCCGAAATAAATATTCATTTTGAAAAAAGTAAAAAATTTTATCAAAAATGAATTACTATTTATATCAAGGAGATATTTTAATTACTACCTTGATCAATAGTACTCTATTGTTGGTTTAAATACACACACACACATCGACAGAGACATTTGAGTCAATGATCAAAATAAATATTAAGTAAAGTAGATCGTGAAATTTTATCATTTTTAATTTGAATTTATATTTGAGTTTCAATTTCTTTTATATACCCTGTGGTCGAAAATGACAAATTTTTATTTGAAAAAATTAAAAAATTTTCTCAAAAATGTATTACTATTTATATCAAGGAGATATTTTAATTACTACCTTTATCAATAGTATTCTATTGTTGGTTTAAATACACACACACACACACACACACACATCGACAGAGACATTTAGTCAATGATCAAAATAAATATTAAATAAAAAGAGATCGAAATTTATCATTTTTAATTTGAATTTATATTTGAGTTTCACTCTTTTATATACCCTGTGGTCGAAAATGACAAATTTTCATTTGAAAAAAGTAAAAATTTTATCAAAAATGAATTACTATTTATATCAAGAAGATATTTTAATTACTACCTTGATCAATAGTATTCTATTGTTGGTTTAAATACACACACACACACATCGACAGAGACATTTAGTCAATGATCAAAATAAATATTAAGTAAAAAGAGATCGAAATTTTATCATTTTTAATTTGAATTTATATTTGAGTTTCACTCTTTTATATACCCTGTGGTCGAAAATGACAAATTTTCATTTGAAAAAAGTAAAAATTTTATCAAAAATGAATTACTATTTATATCAAGAAGATATTTTAATTACTACCTTGATCAATAGTGTTCTATTGTTGGTTTAAATACACACACACACATCGACAGAGACATTTAGTCAATGATCAAAATAAATATTAAGTAAAAAGAGATCGAAATTTATCATTTTTAATTTGAATTTATATTTGAGTTTCACTCTTTTATATACCCTGTGGTCGAAAATGACAAATTTTCATTTGAAAAAAGTAAAAATTTTATCAAAAATGAATTACTATTTATATCAAGAAGATATTTTAATTACTACCTTGATCAATAGTATTCTATTGTTGGTTTAAATACACACACACACACACACACATCGACAGAGACATTTAGTCAATGATCAAAATAAATATTAAGTAAAAAGAGATCGAAATTTATCATTTTTAATTTGAATTTATATTTGAGTTTCAATTTCTTTATATACCCTGTGGTCGAAAATGACAAATTTTCATTTGAAAAAAGTAAAAATTTTATCAAAAATGAATTACTATTTATATCAAGAAGATATTTTAATTACTACCTTGATCAATAGTATTCTATTGTTGGTTTAAATACACACACACACACACACACATCGACAGAGACATTTAGTCAATGATCAAAATAAATATTAAGTAAAAAGAGATCGAAATTTATCATTTTTAATTTGAATTTATATTTGAGTTTCAATTTTTATATACCCTGTGGTCGAAAATGACAAATTTTCATTTGAAAAAAGTAAAAATTTTATCAAAAATGAATTACTATTTATATCAAGAAGATATTTTAATTACTACCTTGATCAATAGTGTTCTATTGTTGGTTTAAATACACACACACACATCGACAGAGACATTTAGTCAATGATCAAAATAAATATTAAGTAAAAAGAGATCGAAATTTATCATTTTTAATTTGAATTTATATTTGAGTTTCACTTTTATATACCCCGTGGTCGAAAATGACAAATTTTTATTTGAAAAAATTAAAATTTTCTCAAAAATGTATTACTATTATATCAAGGAGATATTTTTTAATTACTACCTTTATCAGTATTTTAATGTTGGTTTAAATACACACACACACACACACACATCGACAGAGACATTTAGTCAATGATCAAAATAAATATTAAGTAAAAAGAGATCGAAATTTATCATTTTTAATTTGAATTTATATTTGAGTTTCACTCTTTTATATACCCTGTGGTCGAAAATGACAAATTTTCATTTGAAAAAAGTAAAAATTTTATCAAAAATGAATTACTATTTATATCAAGAAGACGGATTGCCACTTTTTGATCAATAGTGTTCTATTGTTGGTTTAAATACACACACACACATCGACAGAGACATTTAGTCAATGATCAAAATAAATATTAAGTAAAAAGAGATCGAAATTTATCATTTTTAATTTGAATTTATATTTGAGTTTCACTTTTTATATACCCTGTGGTCGAAAATGACAAATTTTCATTTGAAAAAAGTAAAAATTTTATCAAAAATGAATTACTATTTATATCAAGAAGATATTTTAATTACTACCTTGATCAATAGTATTCTATTGTTGGTTTAAATACACACACACACACACACACATCGACAGAGACATTTAGTCAATGATCAAAATAAATATTAAGTAAAAAGAGATCGAAATTTATCATTTTTAATTTGAATTTATATTTGAGTTTCACTCTTTTATATACCCTGTGGTCGAAAATGACAAATTTTCATTTGAAAAAAGTAAAAATTTTATCAAAAATGAATTACTATTTATATCAAGAAGATATTTTAATTACTACCTTGATCAATAGTGTTCTATTGTTGGTTTAAATACACACACACACACACACACATCGACAGAGACATTTAGTCAATGATCAAAATAAATATTAAGTAAAAAGAGATCGAAATTTATCATTTTTAATTTGAATTTATATTTGAGTTTCAATTTCTTTATATACCCATTCTTAAAATGGTCGAAAATGACAAATTTTCATTTGAAAAAGTAAAAATTTTATCAAAAATGAATTACTATTTATATCAAGAAGATATTTTAATTACTACCTTGATCAATAGTGTTCTATTGTTGGTTTAAATACACACACACACATCGACAGAGACATTTAGTCAATGATCAAAATAAATATTAAGTAAAAAGAGATCGAAATTTATCATTTTTAATTTGAATTTATATTTGAGTTTCACTCTTTTATATACCCTGTGGTCGAAAATGACAAATTTTTTATTTGAAAAAATTAAAAATTTTTCTCAAAAATGTATTACTATTTATATCAAGGAGATATTTTAACTACTACCTTATCAATAGTGTTCTATTGTTGGTTTAAATACACACACACACATCGACAGAGACATTTAGTCAATGATCAAAATAAATATTAAGTAAAAAGAGATCGAAATTTATCATTTTTAATTTGAATTTATATTTGAGTTTCACTCTTTTATATACCCTGTGGTCGAAAATGACAAATTTTCATTTGAAAAAAGTAAAAATTTTATCAAAAATGAATTACTATTTATATCAAGAAGATATTTTAATTACTACCTTGATCAATAGTATTCTATTGTTGGTTTAAATACACACACACACACACACACATCGACAGAGACATTTAGTCAATGATCAAAATAAATATTAAGTAAAAAGAGATCGAAATTTATCATTTTTAATTTGAATTTATATTTGAGTTTCACTCTTTTATATACCCTGTGGTCGAAAATGACAAATTTTCATTTGAAAAAAGTAAAAATTTTATCAAAAATGAATTACTATTTATATCAAGAAGATATTTTAATTACTACCTTGATCAATAGTATTCTATTGTTGGTTTAAATACACACACACACATCGACAGAGACATTTAGTCAATGATCAAAATAAATATTAAGTAAAAAGAGATCGAAATTTATCATTTTTAATTTGAATTTATATTTGAGTTTCACTCTTTTATATACCCTGTGGTCGAAAATGACAAATTTTCATTTGAAAAAAGTAAAAATTTTATCAAAAATGAATTACTATTTATATCAAGAAGATATTTTAATTACTACCTTGATCAATAGTATTCTATTGTTGGTTTAAATACACACACACACACACACACACATCGACAGAGACATTTAGTCAATGATCAAAATAAATATTAAGTAAAAAGAGATCGAAATTTATCATTTTTAATTTGAATTTATATTTGAGTTTCACTTTTATATACCCTGTGGTCGAAAATGACAAATTTTCATTTGAAAAAAGTAAAAATTTTATCAAAAATGAATTACTATTTATATCAAGAAGATATTTTAATTACTACCTTGATCAATAGTGCGGTTCTATTGTTGGTTTAAATACACACACACACACACACACATCGACAGAGACATTTAGTCAATGATCAAAATAAATATTAAGTAAAAAGAGATCGAAATTTATCATTTTTAATTTGAATTTATATTTGAGTTTCAATCTTTTATATACCCTGTGGTCGAAAATGACAAATTTTCATTTGAAAAAAGTAAAAATTTTATCAAAAATGAATTACTATTTATATCAAGAAGATATTTTAATTACTACCTTGATCAATAGTATTCTATTGTTGGTTTAAATACACACACACACACACACACATCGACAGAGACATTTAGTCAATGATCAAAATAAATATTAAGTAAAAAGAGATCGAAATTTATCATTTTTAATTTGAATTTATATTTGAGTTTCACTTTTATATACCCTGTGGTCGAAAATGACAAATTTTCATTTGAAAAAGTAAAAATTTTATCAAAAATGAATTACTATTTATATCAAGAAGATATTTTAATTACTACCTTGATCAATAGTGTTCTATTGTTGGTTTAAATACACACACACACATCGACAGAGACATTTAGTCAATGATCAAAATAAATATTAAGTAAAAAGAGATCGAAATTTATCATTTTTAATTTGAATTTATATTTGAGTTTCACTCTTTATATACCCTGTGGTCGAAAATGACAAATTTTTATTTGAAAAAATTAAAAATTTTTCAAAAATGTATTACTATTTATATCAAGGAGATATTTTAATTACTACCTTTATCAATAGTATTCTATTGTTGGTTTAAATACACACACACACACACACACATCGACAGAGACATTTAGTCAATGATCAAAATAAATATTAAATAAAAAGAGATCGAAATTTATCATTTTTAATTTGAATTTATATTTGAGTTTCAATTTTTTATATACCCTGTGGTCGAAAATGACAAATTTTCATTTGAAAAAAGTAAAAATTTTATCAAAAATGAATTACTATTTATATCAAGAAGATATTTTAATTACTACCTTGATCAATAGTGTTCTATTGTTGGTTTAAATACACACACACACACACACACATCGACAGAGACATTTAGTCAATGATCAAAATAAATATTAAGTAAAAAGAGATCGAAATTTATCATTTTTAATTTGAATTTATATTTGAGTTTCAATTTCTTTTATATACCCTGTGGTCGAAAATGACAAATTTTCATTTGAAAAAAGTAAAAATTTTATCAAAAATGAATTACTATTTATATCAAGAAGATATTTTAATTACTACCTTGATCAATAGTATTCTATTGTTGGTTTAAATACACACACACACACACACACACATCGACAGAGACATTTAGTCAATGATCAAAATAAATATTAAGTAAAAAGAGATCGAAATTTATCATTTTTAATTTGAATTTATACTTGAGTTTCACTTTTATATACCCTGTGGTCGAAAATGACAAATTTTCATTTGAAAAAAGTAAAAATTTTATCAAAAATGAATTACTATTTATATCAAGAAGATATTTTAATTACTACCTTGATCAATAGTGTTCTATTGTTGGTTTAAATACACACACACACACACACACATCGACAGAGACATTTAGTCAATGATCAAAATAAATATTAAGTAAAAAGAGATCGAAATTTATCATTTTTAATTTGAATTTATATTTGAGTTTCACTCTTTTATATACCCTGTGGTCGAAAATGACAAATTTTCATTTGAAAAAAGTAAAAATTTTATCAAAAATGAATTACTATTTATATCAAGAAGATATTTTAATTACTACCTTGATCAATAGTGTTCTATTGTTGGTTTAAATACACACACACACATCGACAGAGACATTTAGCTCAATGATCAAAATAAATATTAAGTAAAAAGAGATCGAAATTTATCATTTTTAATTTGAATTTAGTATTTTGAGTTTCACTCTTTTTATATACCCTGTGGTCGAAAATGACACAAATTTTTCATTTGAAAAGTAAAAATTTTATCAAAAATGAATTACTATTTATATCAAGAAGATATTTTAATTACTACCTTGACTCAATAGTGTTCTATTGTTGGTTTAAATACACACACACATCGACAGAGACATTTAGTCAATGATCAAAATAAATATTAAGTAAAAAGAGATCGAAATTTATCATTTTTAATTTGAATTTATATTTGAGTTTCACTTTTTATATACCCTGTGGTCGAAAATGACAAATTTTTATTTGAAAAATTAAAAATTTTCTCAAAAATGTATTACTATTTATATCAAGGAGATATTTTAATTACTACCTTTATCAATAGTATTCTATTGTTGGTTTAAATACACACACACACACACACACATCGACAGAGACATTTAGTCAATGATCAAAATAAATATTAAATAAAAAGAGATCGAAATTTATCATTTTTAATTTGAATTTATATTTGAGTTTCACTCTTTTATATACCCTGTGGTCGAAAATGACAAATTTTCATTTGAAAAAATAAAAATTTTATCAAAATTGAATTACTATTTATATCAAGGAGATATTTTAATTTCTACCTTGATCAATAGTATTCTATTGTTGGTTTAAATACACACACACACACACACACATCGACAGAGACATTTAGTCAATGATCAAAATAAATATTAAGTAAAAAGAGATCGAAATTTATCATTTTTAATTTGAATTTATATTTGAGTTTCACTCTTTTATATACCCTGTGGTCGAAAATGACAAATTTTCATTTGAAAAAATAAAAATTTTATCAAAATTGAATTACTATTTATATCAAAGAGATATTTTAATTACTAATACTCGATCATTAGTGCTCTATTGTTGGTTTAAATACACACACACACATCTAGAGAGACATTTTAGTCAATAATCAAAATAAATATGAAGTAAAAAGAGATCGAAATCTATCATTTTTAATTTGAATTTAGATTTGAGATTCACTCTTTTATATACCCTGTTGTCAAAAATGACAAATTTTCATTTGAAAAATTAAAAATTTTTCAAAATGTATTGGCTTTATTATATCAAGGAGATATTTTAATTTCTACCTTGATCAATAGTATTCTATTGCTGGTTTAAATACACACACACACACACACACATCGACAGAGACATTTAGTCAATGATCAAAATAAATATTAAGTAAAAAGAGATCGAAATTTATCATTTTTAATTTGAATTTATATTTGAGTTTCACTCTTTTATATACCCTGTTGTCAAAAATGACAAATTTTCATTTGAAAAAATAAAAATTTTATCAAAATTGAATTACTATTTATATCAAGGAGATATTTTAATTACTACCTTGATCAATAGTGTTCTATTGTTGGTTTAAATACACACACACACACACACACATCGACAGAGACATTTAGTCAATGATCAAAATAAATATTAAGTAAAAAGAGATCGAAATTTATCATTTTTAATTTGAATTTATATTTGAGTTTCACTTTTATGAAAATTCTGTAGTCGAAAATGACAAATTTTTATTTGAAAAAATTAAAAAGTTTCTCAAAAATGAATTACTATTTATATCAAGGAGATATTTTAATTACTACCTTGATCAATAGTGTTCTATTGTTGGTTTAAATACACACACACACACACACACACATCGACAGAGACATTTAGTCAATGATCAAAATAAATATTAAGTAAAAAGAGATCGAAATTTATCATTTTTAATTTGAATTTATATTTGAGTTTCACTCTTTTATATACCCTGTGGTCGAAAATGACAAATTTTTATTTGAAAAAATTAAAAATTTTCTCAAAAATGTATTACTATTTATATCAAGGAGATATTTTAATTACTACCTTTATCAATAGTATTCTATTGTTGGTTTAAATACACACACACACACACACACACATCGACAGAGACATTTAGTCAATGATCAAAATAAATATTAAGTAAAAAGAGATCGAAATTTATCATTTTTAATTTGAATTTATATTTGAGTTTCACTCTTTTATATACCCTGTGGTCGAAAATGACAAATTTTCATTTTGAAAAAAGTAAAAATTTTATCAAAAATGAATTACTATTTATATCAAGAAGATATTTTAATTACTACCTTGATCAATAGTATTCTATTGTTGGTTTAAATACACACACACACACACACACATCGACAGAGACATTTAGTCAATGATCAAAATAAATATTAAGTAAAAAGAGATCGAAATTTATCATTTTTAATTTGAATTTATATTTCAGTTTCACTTTATATACCTCGTGGTCGAAAATGACAAATTTTCATTTGAAAAAGTAAAAATTTTATCAAAAATGAATTACTATTTATATCAAGAAGATATTTTAATTACTACCTTGATCAATAGTGTTCTATTGTTGGTTTAAATACACACACACACATCGACAGAGACATTTAGTCAATGATCAAAATAAATATTAAGTAAAAAGAGATCGAAATTTATCATTGAAGTAAACCATCGCAGTTAGTATCTACTATAAAAGTAAATATCTTACTTTCTTATAATTTATGTAGATAAAATTATCCAGTAAAGTTTGTCTGCATCCAATAGACTTCTGAATTGTAAAGGATGCTTAGGATGAGTTAGGAGGTTTGGGATCAATGACACTATTTATTGAAGATTCAAATGAGCTCTGAAAATAGCCTTGTGGTCAATACTGCTTTATATCAAGAGTCACTTCAATTTTATCAATAGACGAACACTATGTCACAAATATCATATTTGAATGTTTAAATAAAGGTTGAAATTAGATTTGAGTTGTTATCGTCCATCTTTGAAAATAATTAGGCTGGATATTGGGATCTTGGACTTGAGAAAATAATTAAAAGCTAAATTTCAAAAAATTTCAACACGTTTCGTCGTATATTTTTCGACTTCTTCAGGCAATTTTTAGAATCAGCTTCCTCGTTGATAGATAAATACAGACCATTAGACTGGATTTTGCAATTGCATGATTAACAAGGCTTGGACAAGCTTAATAATACAAGTTTGAGGTTTTTTTTTATTTATTTTGTTAATATCTTGTATTATTAAGTTTGTTTAAGCCTTGTTAATCATGTAATTGCAAAATCCAGTCTAATGGTCTGTATTTATCTATCAACCAGGAAGCTGATTCTAAAAATTGCCTGTAGAAGTCGAAAAATATACGGCGAAACGTGTTGCAACTTTTTGAAATTTAGCTTTTAATTATTTTCTCAAGTCCAAGATCCCGATATCCAGCCTAATTATTGAAATTAGAATTAAAAAAAGCAGACAAGTGTGAGCGTGGCTAGAAAGTCTAGGTATCTGTACAATGGTAAAATAAGTTAATAGCTATCAACTCAAGTTCGACGTTTCAGAGGTTTATTCTCTCCTTCTTCAGGGTTTTGGAAGGTCAGTGAAGCAAATACAATGTGACATTCCCCTATGTCTCCCCTCCCAAGGGCATTGACGGACTTACGATTTTCCCGCCGGTAGGCTGAAATATTTTGCCGCCTATTCTCAGGGGCGGATTTAAACTATTTTTGGCCCTAGGTAAAATCTTTATTTCGGGCCCCTACGTAAAAACATAAAATAATATATTTAATACAAGTATATAAATAGTTCGAATCAATTGCCTCTTTAGTTTAGGCCAAAGTCCGCCCCTGCCTATTCTTGTCAGAAGGGTAAGAGCTTGGCATATTTTTGAGCCTCTCTAGAAGCCGTGTACTTTGTAATTCTCCTGTTACCTACGAATATTTACTAAGGTAAAGCATCTGAAATAAATCTAAAATTGGATACAAAACACAGCAAATAGAAAGTAAAAAAATTAAACTTTATTAAAATTATAAAAGACAATAACATATGAAACATAAATAGGATTTATATGTATGAGAGTATATCAATGAAATCTAATTAAATCAAAGCTAGCAATAATAGCAATAAATAAAAATAACACATTTTAAGTAAATTAAATAGAATTTTTCATACATCGTCCAGGTACTTAAAAATATTGCCGTCTATATTTTTTTTTTCAAAATCTTTAATGACAGTGTCAAATGAAATTGTTTCCAATGTATCGGATTCTATTGACAAAATTGCCAAATCAATCCAAATTAGGTATCCGTCGAAAATTTGCCGTCGTAGGCTTCAGCCTACTTAGCCTAATAGGAAATCCGCCACTGCCCAAGGGTAGTAACAGTATTATACAGTTTTACATTCTCAGCAGAATTTAGTATAGTGATCAACTAATATGAAATATTGTATAATATTGTTACTGCCCTTGAGAGAGGAAACAGACAAATTGTATTTCCTTCATTGATATTTCAAAACCCTGAAGAAGGATGGAATAAACCTCCGAAACGTCGGCTTTGAATAAAAAAGATAGTTATAATTATCTCTCTTTTTTGAATCTTGGACTGCTTCATCAAAATCCATTCAATACACTTAGCAGTCCGTCTCCACAAACCACTTCAATCACATAACAAGACTATTTTAAAATAAAGACTCAGGACAATATCTTTAAAATTTATGTTTCTCTTCACTTTGGTAATGTTTTCCCATACCTATGGTAAGTATGCATTGTATTGAATATCCCTTCATTGAGCTTAAACATTTATTTTTACCTTATTTGTTTTGTATCGTTTTTATTTTATCGTAGTCCGAGTTTTCCATAATTAGAGATACACACATCAGCTGAAATTGGCTCGAATTACTGATAATCTACTGTAAATAAATTGTGTTTAAATTTTACCAAAAATTATGGTAAAATTAACTTCAATTATTAAATTTTAAAGATAGGTGTTTATCAAATTGGGTTAAGTGAAAGTCATGTTAGTTTGCAAATCACGGGATAAAATTATGTCTAACAAAAATACAAATTTAATCTACACTAAAAATAATATAGAATCCGTAGGTATTTTAGTTTTAATTTTAACTTTATCCACCAGTAAATTAAAATACTGATTATTTTCAACTTTTCTCTGTCTAGATAATTGAGTTTTACACTTTTGGTCACAAGACTTTATCAATATCATTAAAATAAGTAAAAGTAAAAGAATAAAAAGAGGCTCCTTAAAATATGCAACCCGTATGGCTTTTTCTTAAAATGAAATTGAATATTGTCTCGGGGAAAAAGAACTAAAAGAGAACTTGGAAATTAGATGAAGAATAGGGGTAAGTGTGTTTTGAGTACATTTGGATTCAGAAAAATTGTCAATGATGCGTCAGAGATGGATTTAAGATTTGCTTTATAAATAAATATCTCTATCTCAGGAAATAAAAAAGAAATATACAAATTAAATTCTTTTCACAATAAGTAGAATCGTTTGAATTGTAATATTTTTCGCTTAACCCTCATCGGATCCTCAAAAAAATAACAAATATTATCCTTGCGTAGAAATCTACGCATATGGAATTTCAAAGTATTTTCTTTGAAAACGTCTTGTTGTCATTCAAATTATGTTTTTTTCTTAAAATATTATAAAAGAATTTGATTAAATTGTGAAATAGATTTATAAACATAAATTTTTATTACTATATTTTAGATATTCTTTCCTTCCAAGATACGGGAAGGGTCAATCCACAAAGCAAAATATTTAGAGGAAATTTTTTTTTATTAAAACAAATAGATACTTCAAGAAATTAAAAAAAAACATAATTCTTGATTAAACATATGAAATATATTTAATTACGGTTAGTTTTTCTAGTTTTGATGGCATATACTGACGAAACTTGCATCTACCACGTCAAAAACCATGTAAATGTTCGTCAACAGTCACACATGCAGATGGAGTATAGAAGTTCGGTAAAAGGTCCGATCATTTCTCAAATAATTCACGTATTGGTGCAAACTTATCAAGAGATTTTTGTTGCCGTCTGCTAATGACATCATCGAACCAAAATATCATATATATGAATGTTTTCATTGACATTATTGCTCTAAAAACTGGCCGCCCATATTCTCTGTCGAATAAATAAGTCAGAGATTCGTTTTTAGATCTATGAAAATAAAAAAAGATTCATGAAATTCATTTAGAAATAAAAAGAAAACTTTAACAATTTACCTGTAAACACCAGATAAAATGAGTACAGCAAGATATGCATGCAACAAATTTGAGATGATTCCGATTGTCTGTTGTTGTTTCTCTTTACCTTCGCAAATGCGTTTGAATGTTTCAAAAATCAAATTTTCAATAGAAGATGGAAAGAAAAGCAAAAAAGTATTTTTGAAACAATCGACAGGAGCTCTTGCAAATCTTGTTGTCCCAGGACGAATAGAGAAAACATTCTCATTCGGTAATCTTCCAACACGATGATTTGTAGGCTCAGAGTGCCATCTTTTGAAATAAATAATGGATCAGTTCCTACACTGGGAAGTACTGAATCATCGATTTCGTCATCTTCTTCTTCTTCAAAATCAGATTCCATTGGTTCGCCATGGTCGCTACTTGATGAAGAATCATTATCTTCTTCAGAGTCTGATTCGAGAAGCATTGCTTCGATTTCCTCGTTAGTTAAATATTTTGGTCTTGCCATGTTTTATTTTATAATATATACGTATTGTTAGTTCAAAACAATATTCAATAACAATCTTCACTCGAAATAAAAATTGTCTATGCAGAATGAACGAGAAAATACATTGTAATTCCATATGCGTAGAAAACTACGCATGCAGGGTAGACAAAGTAAGTTTTTAAATATATTAACTCCAGATGGAAATTTAAAATAATTAAAAGTTAATTTTTAATCAATATGATAAAAAAATAAAAGTCATGAAGTTTTATGAGCCTAAGTTAAGCGATTTAAATAAAAAAATGAAATCAAAATCGGATCTGCGTAGTTTTCTACGCAAGGATCAGACTAAATTTAATTTAATGAAATGTGATAATAAAGAATTTATGTACCCAAAGTTTTATTTCATTTATCGTTCAAATCAATGATTTTATAGAAAGCAGAATATTGATAAGATAGGTTGAAGGGGACAAATGGACGACAGGATACTGGGGAAGCTTAAGAAGATAAACGAGGGACCAGGAGAAGATTGAAATAACGGGAGCAAGAAACCTAGAAACCAAAAACCCATAAAGGTTAGGGTTATGAACAAATTTGTTTATTCAAAAATATATATATGTTAGTGTATTTAATATTGTTTTTTAAACTTATTAACAGGGGAGGCAATGGGAAATCACCACTATGAAAATTTTTTTTAATAAGTGGACTACTAGTCCGTAAAATTATCTAAATAAATAAATAAATAAAAAGTCCATTGGAGTCATTGAAACAAGCTCGGACATGAAATAAAGAATTTTCTATTAATCAAGTATAGTAAGAGTTTTATCATAGCGTCTATTTCTCCTTACCACAAGCTAACTACATGTTTAATACTAGTAATAAAATTGCAAGTAAAGTCTATTATATAGAGTTGAAATATGTTACAAAAATTGGCATAATAAAAAACACATGGAAAAGAATTATACTCTCAATCTATCGTTATAGGTTAAACACGTATGGAATAATTTTACTTTACCATACAGGGTATGGTCAAGTATTGTAATCGTGCATGAAAAAAGTGTTTTTTTCTTCTTTTTTTCAAAATATCTAAAAAACGGCTGAAACTATTTTGATTAAAAAAATTGAGCGAAACCATGCCATTTCGGTCTACAAAAAAGCTCTAGTAAGTGAACATCGAAAAAATTATATTTTTCGAGATAATAATTGTTTTGTCAAAATGTCTGTTAGTTAGTTAGTTAGTCTGTGCGTTACCAAATTTGTGGACGAGCTAGCTCAAAAACTAGTGTGAATATCGAAACCAAATTTCACACGTAGTTTTGGTCCATTGAGATTAAGAGCTGATTAGATTTTGGTGCAAATCGACCCAAAAATAAGGGGTGTCGAGGGGGGGGTAAAAATTAAAAATCTAGGCCGTTTGAGCAAACTCAACCAAATTTTGTATACATAATCAGTGGGTCCCCAGAAGTCTAAAAATGCAAAAACTAACCGCCCAGAAATGGGGGAGGGTGTGAGGGTCAAAAAATGAAAATCTTGGCCATTTACCAAACTCAACCAAATTTTGTATACATAATCAGTGGGTCCCAGGAGTCTAAAATTGCAAAAACTAATCCCCCCTACATGATTATAAATAATTTTATTAAATATTAAATATATGTGAGGGGCCAGGTTGTATGGTAAAGTCATGTGGATGGCCACATCAGAACACGTCAGCTTATTTATTAAAAAAGTAAAGCTTTCAAAGATTCAATGCAAATAATTAAATTAATCACACACACACACTTACATATATATATATATACTCAATTTTTTGAATTCAAGGTACCTGAAAAATCGAAAAAACATCGAATTCGAATTTTTTCACGAAAACGAAAAATTTAATATTTTTTATTTGAAAGTTATGTTAGTAATTTAAACCAATGTTCTAATTAAGTGAAATACTCATCTCTAAGATTATATTAGAAATAATAATCCTATGATTAAGTGGATGATGCATAATTATGAATTATTTTACAAGTGCTAATCGTGTGCTCACCTCTCTTGATACCAACTCGAAAGATTAATTCAAAGTATGGCTACACTTTAAAATAATTGAACTTATTAATAATCACGAATTAAACTAAAATTTCATAGATGAATTGTATTAGTTTGGGATCTCATGTTTTCGGTGTCGCGTACAGAGCGGGATTTGGCTCAAAAAAAATCTAGTAACATCACGTGACCAAGATTTCACTAAGATCAAAACTAGTGCATTCATTTTAAAAATAATTACATACAGTACCAATATTAAAACATATTATTTACATAAGAAAAATAAAATTAGAATTAATATTTTTTAAAATTGAAAATTAATTATAGGTACGATATACGAGTATATACAATTCTTTTTCTGTCTTTTATTTTAATTTACGCAAATTAATTATATATAGTGGTCCTTATTTTGGGTATTTTCGAATTTTTACGCTGACAATGGCTCATATAGTTCGAAATAAATAAAACTTTCAAGTCTCTATCTCAATTATAGCGATGTAGTTTCTCATCTAAATAACATGAGATTTTTGGCATTCAAATATCAATTTTTTATTCCGGCCAAAGTAATATTTCAAAAAATTTGAAACTCTGTATTCTTTATCCTTTTAATACTAGCTATCCATCAGAATTATTACAGATTTTTAGCTATTATAATTTTGGAGTTACAGCTAGATAAAATACTGCTATATTTTAGTGTTACTAAGTTTTAGACTCCAAAATTATAATAGATAAAAATCTGTAAAAATTCCGAGAGATAGCTACTATTATAAGGATAAAGTCCACACAGTTTCAAATTTTTTGAACCATTACTTTGGCCGGAATAAAAAAATGATTTTTCAATAGCCAATGTTATTTAGATGGGAATGGTACATCGCTGTGGCCACAGGTTATAATTGAGATAGAAACTTGAAACTTGGGAGAATTTTTTTTTATTTATTTCGAACCATATGAGCTCTTGTTAGCGTAAAATTCGAAAATACCCAAAATAAGGACCACCCTATTATATAATTACCCATGGCTGTCCAGAGAAATTCCAGGCCTCTGGGCAAATATGAGTCTCTTCTAATGTATAATAAATAATATGTTGGAATAAATGATAAATGTTTGTATGTTTATATTAGATAACTTTAAAATAAACTACAGTAATTTAATGGAAATTTAAAAAGTGTTCATATCCGAAACTTATTGTGCTAATAAAACAGTATTTTATTCATTAAAAGCTAAACATATTTTTATTTGCTGGTAGGTCAATAATCTATTTTTCTTGTTTTTTCGAAGGACCTCGCAGATAACCAATAGTTTAGTGTATTGTAAGAAAAGAAAATCAACCTCCCGCCCGGGCCCCCGGGGCATTTGACAACCTTGTCTGGGTGACCCTGATTTTGAAGCTTCGCGGCGCACCTGTGAAAAAGCCAAGACTCCCCGTGGCGCCGCGGGACACAGTATGGGAACCTTTGGTCTACATAATTGAATTGAATTTTTTTAAATCACACAAGCTTCATAAATATCATTAAAATAAGTAAAAGTAAAGAAATGTATAAAGAGTATTTTCATTATGTGAAGCCCCTTTAAATATGCAACCAATATGGCTTGTTCTTAAAATACTAAATTGAATTGTCTTCAGAAGAAAGAAACTAAAGGAGATCTTGAAAATTAGATGAGAAATAAGGGTAATTGTATTTGAGTTCTTTTGGATTCAGAGAAAATGTCGGTGATGAGTCTGAGATGGATAGGATCTTCTATTATAATGTATAATCTCAATCTCAAGAAATAAAAACTAAATACCTACACAAACTCAATTTTTTTTATATGAATAATTTTTGGTTTGAAATTATATATTTTTTGTTCAATTTCAAAAAATATTCTTTTAAAGGAAATAAATTTAATTAAAACGGCCAAGTGAAAGTGAAACTCACATAATGACGGCTCTGAAGTTTTTTTTTTATCATACATCCAAATTAATGATTTTACAGAATCCAAAATATTTTTTATCCAAAGCACTCTCATCATATTGTTTCAACATGTTAATCTGTGCTCTTTGAGATTCAAATAGAACAAGTGAAGCGTCAAAGTAAATTAGATCAATATTCTGACCGGAGCCGAGTCTTAGTCGCCTTCTACGACAAGCAGGGGATACTGTAGAGCTATTCCACCCCCAGGTACATAGGGCCCGTTAAATAATGAATAAACATGAACTTATAAATATCAACTATATATACTAAATGTACTTTTGTTTTACGAAATTTTTACCGATTTTTTAATCAATGAGCTAGAAGTGAAATCTGTCGTCTTTTAGATTTAAACCACACAAGTGAAGCATCAAAATAAATTAGACCAATATTCCGCCCGGTCGATGCAGTAAAGTTTTTTACAGAGTGGGATTGTTAGCCTAACTTCCAATCCCTTTTAGTCGCCTTCTACGACAAGCAGGGGTACTGTGGACCTATTCTATCCCCGGTCCACGGGGGGAGGGATATGCAAAATCTCGATGTAATATATATATATTCATTGTCTTACAACGTCGTTTCGAACCCTCAACATTATCTCTTTTAATAAAATTCCTGCCAAAATCTCCATGTAATCTATTCGTTCAGACTTCCGCTAACGTTTCGTACTCTCAATGGTAATAATAAATAATATAAAAAAACTAAATATTATATTGAAATAATAGATTGTTTAAATATTTTTTTTCCTAGTAGTCAAATCCAAATAAAAAAAAAAAATATTTTTTTATTTATTTTTGATGCAAACCAATTTTTTTTATTATAAATAAAAAGCTTTAAAAAATTAATTAAAGTTAATTTTTGTGTTTAGTACAGGGTAAAAAAATCTCTAACTATAATTGTTTTGTGGTTATTTCATTTACATAGCATAAAAAAGTTAAAATACATACTTTTTTATTAGTTCTATAAGGTAATTTTAAAAATTGTTACCTTTTATATATACTTAGATAAGAATTTAATCCTTTTGTACGGTCCATGGCAAAATAATAAAGCCTTGGAATAGGAGAAGGAAACATGGTGAGCACTTTATATGAAAATTAATCCAAAAAAAGAGTGATTCTTTTCTTTTGGGGTATTTTTTATATTCAATTTTTAGTTCATTTTTCTTTTAGCTTTTTAATTAATTAGATTTATACTTAAGGTAGTTGTTTCGCGACAATACTAGCAAAAAGTTAATGGTAGACTATATAGTACACACAATAAGGATTTATAATTCATAAGCCCAAAACTTTTTGGTGTTTATGTACCCCTACTAGCCAATCCCGTGCTCGTTTGACAAATCTTGCAACACTGTCCGAGCTTGTATATATTTTATCATAGAAATGTCAGATAGAGTACATTATAAAGGGAGATTTATGAAACAAAAAGTTCTTAATAAGCGATTGAAAGGTGTTGTGACAATATCTGAATCGAAAAAACGTCAAAAAAATACTAAAGTTAACCCACATTTTAGGTTAAATAAATACATTGTTGCCAGCTTGTTTTAAGTGTAAATTTTTCATTATACATTTTTATTCATTATTTTCTCAGAAACTGTGATGTAACTATAAATTAAAATTTTCTTAAAAAATGTATTGGTAGTTATTGTTTAATGTTTGTTTAGTTTTTTTATAACAATGGTAAGAAGAGTTTCTTAATTATAATTAAATATGTATGTAAACTTTTCGATATCCCGTATAGTGCAATGAATAAGAGTCTGAAAAAATCTATCTTTGGAATTTAATATCTCCGGAACTATATTGTTCATAAATTTCGTTTTGCCACTAACCAATGCAGAAGTATTTAAATAATAATCTATCTAAAGTTCAAAAAAATCCTAAGGAAACCCATATGGTGAAACAACTACCTTAAAAAGGAAAAAAAAGTTTAAGATTGTTGAGTAATTGAGGCCAAGAATTTATTATAGATATAATAAAAAAGATTAAGGATGTTTCGTCGCATAGTGGAATTGTCTTTTGACAAAGAATGTTAAGATGGACCATTGAGGAAGTCAAAATAAATCGACAAAACGAAGCTTGTATATATGTGACCTTCTCCGAGAAAAGGGACCTAGTGTGTGAAAATGAAGTTTTGAGAAAAACGCATTTAAAGTTTCATAACGCATTATCACTTTGAACACACCTTCAGTTGGGAGATGCGATTTGGTATGGTTAGTTATGATTGGGTGCCGACTTTGATGACTTCATGCCTATGTGGTGACGTATTTTTTGTAAAAATAACTATAAGAAAGGAAAAGAATAAAGTGACGCTTCAGTCTTGTTCCAACTGTATAACGAGTGCTATCAATATCTCAAAAGTTGTTTCGCAATTTTGGTTCTTTTGTAATTTTGTTACTAAGCTGATGTTAATTTGAAGTAATTTTTATAATCTTATTCTACACCCTTTTAGGTACCAGAATCCACTCTTAAGTCCAAACCCGTTTTTTGACACACTAGGTCCCTTTTCTCGGAGAAGGTCACATATTTTATCATAGAAATGGCAGATAGAGTACATAATTTTTAAAACGTTCTTAATAAGCGATTGAAAGGTGTTGTGACAATAGCAGAATCGAAAAAACATCAAAAAAGTACTTAAGTTAACCCACCTTTTAGGTTAAATAAATGCTTTGTTGCCAGCTTGTTTTTAATGTAAATTTTCCATTATATATTTTTCATTATTTATTCATTATTATTTCAAAAACTGTGTTGTAATTATGAAATAAAATTTACTTAAAAAAACAAGTGTGTGTGTGTGTGTGTGTGTGTGTGCCGTGGGAGTGGGGGGAGTATGCATTCATGATTTTGAAAGTTAGTTATTTATATAGGATATTATGCTTATTTTTTGAAAAACAATTGAGATTTTAAGAAATTGAATTGAGATTTCTGAAATACAATTGTAATTTTCTATTATTCAATTGAGAATTCTCAAATACCTACTTACAGTTGGGATTTTCTGAAATAAAATTGGATAAGGTGTAGTTGTTCTGAAGAGGTTTTGAAATAAAACCAAAAAGTATACAACGGTTTTGAGTGTTAGTTGTCAATTTGCTTCATCTATGATATCCAAAAGAAACTTGTTTTATTTACTGTTATTGATTTAACATGGAGATCGAAATACAGACAGAAGCAAAAAAATATTCAATGACTTTATGAGGTCCACCAAAAGTTGCAGAGATTTCTAAGTACAAATAAACTAACTAATTATTCATACGGCTGGCTTCAACATAAGTTCCCACGTATAATGAATAAATGAGCTGCACGGCTGGTTGCCGATCTTGCAGGCTACTATGAGATTTAGTAGTTAGAGGCGTCAAATTACAAGCCCACTAGGTACTTGAGCTCTGCTCTCAATTTACGTTGAAATATTTTCTGTTCAATTCATTTTTTAAATCTTCTCCTACCTTTTTCTACTATGGTGATTTTAATATCATTTTCTTGCTAAAATTTAAATAAATAATTTTTTTCTTTATTTTGAAATAAATTCTTATTGTATTAATTGAATTCAGCTTTTTATAAAACGAACAAGAAATCACTTATTAATAATTCAAAAGTTTCAAGAAAAATACTTTCTTTATCAATGAAAATGACAAAATGCAGTTGTTTTATAAATCAATAATAAAGTTTTGTAATAAGCAACTTTCCAATTTTTTCATTGATAAATAGACAATTTCCTATATGGAATGTTTGTATGTAATATATAATAAGCATGTTATTATTGTTTTTAATAAAAAAAAATTTCAAAAAGTTAAAAGATTATGTAGTTTATATATCTACTTTTATTAAACGAGCAAAAATTGTATATTTATTTATATATATATTTATTTATATATTTGTATCTTGGTTCTATTTTGAAAATGGCACTACCGATTTTGATGAAACAAAATCTATTAACATGTTTTGAGGATGAGAAAACGATCTGGCTATGTCTGGACCTCATCAAAATTCATCTTAATTGATTTTTTCTTAATTAAAGTAATTATTGATAGATGAAAATCTCAATTAAATAAAATGATTCGGCGGAAGTCGTATTAGAACCTGGGACCTCTTGCATTTGAGGCCGACACTCTACCATTGGACTAAAGAACTATTTTAAAAATCCTTGGTTTTTACTTTTACTAAAATGAATATTTTTGAATTGGACTTTATTATAAGTGTGGAAATAATTGAATATATTATATATAGCTATGTATTTAATAAATATAATTTATTAGATATATTGCGGCGCGGCAAATTTGAAATATGTATAATTGAATTAAGCTGAAAGAAAGACAACAATTAATTTTAAATCCAAAAACATTAAATATATTAATAATTATTCCTTTGCCCCCCCCCCCCACTCTTCTAATTAAAATTAAATATTCAATTCTCTTTTCTCCGGGCAATTATCATTGCAATTGTCTTCCTAAAAAATACTTGGTTGGTGAAAGTTATCACTTCTGTCGCACGTCCCGATACGCACACATTTTTTTTAATTTTATGTTTTTATTTCAGATCCTATACGATTATTTTTTTATTATTATTTTCTTATGTATTTTTTATAATGTTTATCAATTGAACGAATGTGGGCAAATTGGTGTACGAGTAAACAAATATACACATAATATGTGGACCATTAGAAAGATAGAAATGCAAAAACTGGGTCGGGGGTGGGGATGGATGTAGGGGGTGGGAGTGGGGTGCAGTTGTGGGGGTCGGTGGGGTGGAGTGGGGGTGCAGTGTTGGGGGCGAGGTGTATGGTTTCGGGAGGGGTGGGGGGTCAGGGGTTACCGAGCATCGCTCGGTGCCTCCAGGTACTATAATCTTACACAAACAAGGTACACAAGTCTGAACTCATCTGAGATTATGCATCTTTTAGTCATACTTATACAAACTTGACACAGTGAGTCATCTCTGAGAGTCTTTTTTAGATAGAAAAATTTTCTGACAAAATATCAAAGCACCTCGCGAAATTCAAGGAAGTACACATGGACAATCCCGGAAAAATCTACCCTGGCAGGACAAAGTTCGAAACTATACAAGTTTTTCACTTCAAATTTAACATTTTATAAATCAAATTGAACATTTTACAAATAAAATAATAATAATGAAAAACGAAGTGAAAAACCTCTTTAATAACTATTTAGACTCATCTATGTAGATCTAGAGGATCTACCATATATAGACTCTATATATGTAGTTACTCTATAATTTCGACCTTTGTTCGGCTAGGATAGGTACTATGAATAGGATACTCTAAATAGTAATCACCAAGGCTCGGAATCAAGTATCTCATACAAAAGAGTGGAGGCGATTGCCAGAATGTTTTTTCAGGGTTCTGTTTAAAAAATAAAACTGGACCCTGTTAGTGTATCTACAATCTGTGTCTGTCTGTCCGTTTGGCAGCTCGTAAATTAGATAAAAAATTAAAATTGAAAGTTTATTCATATTTCTTTTACCACAATTCAAAAATAATGTTAAAATTTTAATCAAATGATTATTTTGGGAAATTCAAATTTTACGTTGAATCAAAATTTAAAAATATTTTTGTCATAGATTCTAAGGTATCCCTGTAAAAATCTCTTTAAGTAGAATTAGGTGTAATTTTTTTAATTGTATTTCAATATGAAATGACAGTATGAGAGAGCTCCAAAGTGTCCGATTATAAATGATTTTTGTACCTATTGGCATGGAGAAACAGCTTAAATTAAAATTATGAACAAATTCCACAAATTCACTTATTCCCTCATTATGAACGAGAAATAAGAAGAAATTTGATATATCAAGTATTTTGGGTGTTTATAACGTATGGAATCATCGCTATGCGGTCCAACTCACACTTGGCCGTCTTATTTGGACCTGGTCAAACCAAATCGAGTAACATTATTTCATTTTGAAGTCGACTTTAACCCTAAATTATATTATACCTAAATTCTATACAAGTTTTTACTCAAGTTGACTTGAATTAAGGTAGTTCTTTCACAAATGCAAAAATTCAAGAAGTCTCTGAAACTTGGAATATAAGTCATTAAAACCATAATACACATACTGGTAAAATTTGAAGACGATTTACCACACCAAACATGAAATAATTCCAATTAAAAATGACATTTTTAACATAGGGTAGATAGGGAAAGGGTGGGGATATGATCATTATTTCATTTTTTTTCATTGAAGGACTTTTACCATCTTGATGAAAAACTAATATTTGTTAGAATAATATATTTTGAGTAACTTAAAAAAAAATTGAAATTAATTACCACGTAGTTTTATAAAAAACAAAAAAAACATATTTGGGGGACTATTTTTAGTGGAGCGGATATAAGTCCAATGGCTTGGAAACGACCCGGCAAATATGTGTGTGTTCATATAGAGATTTCGTAGTGTAAGTGGACAGTCACGTTAAAAAAACATAACCTAAAATTTTAGTTTCGTTCATTTTATAGAGTGGTTACGAGGTTAAAACTTTTTGAGTGGATTGTCGCGAAAGAACCTCCTTAAATAGAAAATTTCAAAATGTTTACTCAAGTTGACTTAAATTAAATAGAAAATTTCAAGAATTGCTTGAAAATTTTGCCTATACTAATTGTATATATTTGGATTTCAGTCGACTTGAATGTAAACTTGCCTAAAGTAATTAGAATTATTTCGTTTGTTTGCGTATATTTAGACAAAATAGTATGTAGCTTATATGATTTACGAAATATTTTATAGTATAAGACAGAAAGAGGAACGACAAAGAGAGATTAATTGTGTACCTACTGGTTCTACGGAATTCTACAAAATACTACAAGTTTAACTAGTCCACACACACATAGCTTGTTTGAAAACTATATTAAAGTTGTTAATTTAATTATCTTTCTTCAACTTTATAACAGCGTAATATTTCATAAACTAAGACAAAGTTAATAACAAACTATTTGAATCAATTAGTGAAATTGTCTAGCTATTTCGCTACTTTTAATGAAATTGAGTGAAAATAAAAATAAATAAATAAAAGCTTTAGCAAGATTTATTATCCGAAATTAGATTAGAATGACGATCGAAAGGAATAAAAGTAGATTTATGATAAAAAATTGTTTCTCTATGGATTGCGGATATATAATTAAATCTCTTAAGAGGAATCATCAAATAGGATTTGTGCTGAGGAAACGTGGAAAACCCTTTCAGACAGAAGATAAATCACTTCTCTTTTATATTCATCTGTATACATATATATTTTTAAAATATATTCCAATTTTAATATTTCAACAAGTGCCACAATCTCGTCTTCTATTTATTACTCACAAAACCTTCAAGTGAGAGAATGGGCTCGCCTAAATAGGATTAGGTAGAATTTGGACATATTTGGCGCCAATTAGAGGCGGTAATTGACGAGGAAGCTCGAGGGATGAACCGCGAATGGAATTAAGTGTACACGTCTTTGGAATTATGTGGAATTATTTTGGAATTAATTAGATAATGTCCATTCATCTATTGCCTTCTACTTGGAAAGGAAAGTAAGTGGAAGTAGGTGTACACGATTTTAGGTCGCGGTTCACCCCTCGAGGAAGCTAATGTAATGTAAAACTAATATTCTTATGGGGGAATAGAATTTGTTCTTCCTATAACTTCTTGCCATTATAATTTTATCTAATACTTGATAAATTTGTTATATTGTAGTATTTATGTTTTTTCCATTTGTAGTGAGGAAGGTTTTAAATAGAACCGAAGGGTTTACAAGGGTTCAGAATGTTATTTACTAATCTACCCCATCCTTAAAAACCAAACTGAATATACAAAATAAGGATTATAATTCCTTTAAAATTATTATATATTATTAAATGAGCAATTCTTGTATATCTATATATAATCGTTTTCTCGAAAACGGCTCTAACAATTTCGATGAAAATGACCCACTAGAGGGTTTTTAGGGTGTAACTTTAATTTGATTGCTTTTTGTTTTTTGTAAACAAAGTGATTATTCACTGGTAAAGGAATTAGAGACCCGGTGCTAAGTTTAGGCCCTTGAAAAATGATTATTTTTTTCTTTTGTATCCACATAGAAAATGGGTTTGGTCAGGTCATTTTCTCAAAGGCATTGGAGAGATATTGTGAGCTGGTTTTTAACATAAGTATTTTGTTCTCCCTAAACGTAAGAATTATTAATAAACATATTATAATTGTCTATATAAAGAACTATTCATTTAATAGAATAAAAAAAAAATCAAGAATTTATTTAAAAATATATTTTATATAAAGGGTCGTCCTTAAATTAGATGACACAGTAAGGGGCGAGCGAGGATCTTAGATTTGTGACAAAATGTGACAGGGGGGGTTCGGGGATCTTAATATGGTAATTGTAATGTCACAAAAGTAAAATTAAAATTTTTTAAAAATTCTTAAATACAATTAATAAATTATAGGGTATAAAAGTGATAGTCTGACGTCACAATACAGGAGGGGGGCTCAATGAAAATAATATAGAATGTGGCACAGGGGGAGGGTCTAAAAGTCTTGAAATTCGTGGGACGTAATTTATGGACAGGACCTAATCAGCAGTGGCGGACGGTGACTTTTCAACCAGGGGATGCTGTCCCAAAAAATACCCTCAATTTTTTAAAGTTTTCTTTTATTATTCGCCTTTTATTGCAATTTTCATCCAAAACAGCATCATAAAATTTTTCGTTATTTTTCAAATTTTTAATTATATTTTTTTATGTCACACTGTATGAAAATACTTTCAGTCTTTAGAAATTTTAGGGATGCGCTGCATCCAGGGACCTCACGTCATTGGTAAACAGGTCTTAATTTTATGAAAAAATAACATACTTCGGTCCGGTCTTATAATTAAACTAATTATTATTAACAAGCATTGAAAAAATGAATCATGAAGTTGAATCAAAATAAAACAAGTGGTTGTTCAGATAAAAATAACTAAATTGTTTTTCTAGTTACTTTATATTATATACTAGCTTCAAGGCCCGCCTTTCGGCGGGCCTTTTGCTAGCAGGGGCTTCGCCCCCTGGACCCCCACGTGGCTGCATTATTGATGTTTTATTAGTAACAGAGAATAAATATAATTGTTTTATTTTAAAGTCTTAAATAGATATAATTTGAGATTCTATTTAACTGTAATATACAGTCATAACAAATAAGATGAAACAAATATTTAAAATGTATTAAAAATCTCTATTTAGAAAAAATTCTCTTATTCTCAAGCTTGAGTTGTTTATCATAAAAGAATTTAGTCTTATTGATTTTAAGTCGATTCTTCCACGTTTTCAGTAGAGGTTGCCATTAATAGTCAAAACATCAAAAATGGAATGCAATCAGGTTATTCCTCTAGTATTAGATAAGAATCGATCGTTATTTTTGATTTTAAGTCGATTCCTCCATGTCTTCAGCAATGGTTACTAATAATAATCGAAGGGTCAAAAATCTAATGTAGAATTGTTATTCCTCTAGTATTAGATAAGAATCGATTGCTATTTTTGATTTTAAGTCGATTCCTCCATGTCTTCAGCAATGGTTACCAATAATAATCGAAGGGTCAAAAATCTAATGTAGAATTGTTATTCCTCTAGTATTAGATAAGAATCGATTGCTATTTTTGATTTTAAGTCGATTCCTCCATGTCTTCAGCAATGGTTACCAATAATAATCGAAGGGTCAAAAATCTAATGTAGAATTATTATTCCTCAAGTATTAGATAAGAATCGATTGCTATTTTTGATTTTAAGTCGATTCCTCCATGTCTTCACCAATGGCTACCAATAAAAACCGAATCGTCAAAAATCGAATGTAGAATGGTTATTCCTCGACTGTTAAATGAGAATCGATCATTATTTTTGAAATAAAGTCAACATCAGGCGCGGATCCAGACCTCTGATTTGGGGGGGGGGGCGGTCGCCGGTATATAAGATCTACTTTTGATCTCGGAAGTGTGTCGCGGTCGAATTGTCCAAGCGGGGTGGGGGGTCAAAGACGCCCCCCCCACATAGAACTTTATTTTCTTCAATTTTAAAATTTAATGTTATATAAAAAAAAAAATAAACATAAAAAATGTTGATCTACAATGCTTTGAGGGGGGTGGCGGTCACCCCCATCGCCCCCCCTGGATCCGCGCATGGTCAACATGAACTGCAAATTGCAAGTGATATCTGATTAATAATAAAGGAATAAACATATTAATATTTCAAATGAATTTGGATAAAGTTTAGCAACGATCCGTTGCAGTTTATTTAATTAAATAACAATTTTTGAGTTCATCAATTAAATTGTCAAATTAATATTTGTGTGATTTAAAATTCATTGTAATTAAGTACCTTGTACCTTGAGGACCACAAAAAAGGTCAAATATAGTTTTTTGTAAAATTATATTTTAAAGTACTTTATTTTAGAATAAGATAGTACATTGGATAAAGTTTAGCAACGATCCGTTGCACTTTATTTTTTTTATTTTTGTTTTTAAATGTACTTTAAAAAAATAGATAGTTTTTTTAAATCTTTGTTGCATTATTAAATTCTTCTTCAACGATAATGTGGTTAGATCTCTTTTAAGAATAAATGACAATTCAAAAATCTGACAGATAGGGCTGCCAACACAAAGTTAGTTTGCTATTTAGTTATTTTATTGTTTGGCAAGCTATGTTGGCAATTCAGATTTGGTTTCAGTTTTCCGTGAATTTTCCAATTTTCCGGGCAACTTTTCGGATTTTTTTTTACATATTAACCTGAAATGGACTATTACGAACATTTAAAAAAAAAATTAGCCAAATCGGCCCAGGCATTTGAGAGATCTGCGCTTACAAAGAAAAAGAAATTCATTTTTATTATATAGATTTAGGTATGTATAAATGAGCCATGCAATATTAAGAAAAATTCATCTCCTGAAGACCTTTTCATTAATCAGAAATTACAAAGAATACAAATTCTGGATGAATATGGGAGAGGAAAAAATAAATGGAAATATATTAATATACAAAATTACACTTGACATTGTTTAGTATTCTAGAGACTTCAATTTGTAGAGATTCAATAAAATCTCATAACATTTTTTTTTCCAAGATTATAATAACCAGTTTACCAATATCGGAAAGCCTCTTTTTACTTTTACCATTACTCTTTCAGAAATATTGTCTTAATCTTTTATTTTCTTATTCTTCCGGCGTGTATCGTGTACGTTTAGATTTAGACCACCCATGAAGTAAATAGAAAAATTAATTGAAAATGGTTGGGCTTAATCGATAAACCCTTCAAATCAATAACCTATAATATCTGAAGTTTTGACATAATGCTATCAAAAAAATGTATTGTAGAATATACAATAGATACTAGATTTCCATTTGATTATATCATCCTTAGTTTGGCATTAGCTACCGTAAGCTATTAAACCCATTGAATTCCTATCTTTATTTAACTTAACTAAGATCAAGAACTTGTCCGAAACTATGCTCAAGTTACTTCACAAGTACTTACTGACGCCTTCATAATAGTGGACTAAAAATATCATTTATTATGTAAATTGTTTCGGGTCCACAGTAAGATTATAAAAAATTTCAAATATTCATATTAATTTATGTCGAAGGGTGAACCGCGACATAATATGCTGTACAACTATTACTTCCACTTGTACTTCCAAATATTTTCAAATAATTCCAAATATTTCCAAGTACTTCCAAAATACTTCCAAAGAGGTGCACACCTACTTCCAATCGCGGATCACCCCTCGATTTATGTACTACACTGAACTATCTACCAAACTTGTTATCTAGATTGGCTTAACCCTAGAAATGAAATCCCTCTGAGATGTAGGTGTATATATGTACAATCAGTTAATTTCACTCAATTTATAATGATTAAAAATATTTTCTAAAATTCAGCTGTTGACTGAATTAAGTACACAGCTTTGCGCTGTGTTTTAGATAGTGATTTTTTATTTGAATTTCGAAAAAAAAATATTTTTTCTAAATCACACCATCCTGAAATAAATTTTTTAGATATATTTCTGAACTATATTTTTTTATTATATTTTCCAATATTTTTAATTACATTAACATCAACAACAAGTTTTTGAACTCTTGTGAACACAGAGGGTTTTCCCATTCTTATTAAATATTTGTTTATATTCATATTAATATTAACTAAGAATTAAGAATTCTAAACATAAAAAGTATTATATTATGTTCAAAATAATTTATTTGTCCCATGGTCCCACGGCTACAGCTTCTCCCTCACGGCACATTTCAACACATCTAATTCTTTATTAAACTAAAACTATTTCGACTATCAAATAATATTTTATTAATAACTAAAAAAAACATGTACAAATGGAAGTAGGTGTACAGTATATTAGGTCGCGGTTCACCCCTCGGTTACGAATAAATATATTTAAAATTCAAAACGTGGCTTTTGTTTAAACATTTTATAAAACACCTTCTTCAGATAATTTGAAAGTATGAAAAATTGTAAAAACGCAGCAAAATTCCTAATTGACTTTTACGGTATTAAACTCTGTGCTTCAGGTTAATGATCAACAGGAGCTTGAGAGATGGTTTGTGTTAATGTTAATGAGAGTCTCCATCATAGTTTAGCAGCTCGTTTGCAGCCTGTCACTTAGCGGTGATGAGATTTAAGGGCATGAATTAAAATAAAATGTCAATGTCATGAAAAGGAAAATTTAAGAATATAATTTTTTTAGTTAATGAAATTACATTTTCATTCATTCATATTGAAAGAGGTAGCAATTTTTAAATGAATGGGATGGCACTTTCATCATTTTCCCCTGACGTTGGCCTTTAGACATACATATTCTATATATAAATATAAAAATATTCGATGCAAATGGCACAGCCTTTTTTATGTCTGGCCAGCAATTTATCTCAAATAGGATGGGATGAGAGTATTCCATATTTGACACTAACGGTTATAATATTTAGTCTTTTGAATCTTTTAAAAGCACGTAGAGGCAAAATACATGATATCTAAAACAGTATGATGCATAGCAAGCATTATTGTAAACTATGGTTTATATTTTTAAGTAAAGCAAACCTTAATTAAAGAATTATAAGGGTTGAAAGCTAGGTTAAAAGAGCAAATGTATTGTTCATGGAACGGAATTCCAATTCCTAGAAGTCATAGAAATAAACGTGTTCACCAATTCAATTCTTTGTGTATCTAACGAAGGGGTATTGAATGTTTCTTGCAAATGAGAATTCAGTGTTTATTATTGACTTTGTCTCTTAGTGCAAAATCTATGGTTGTTTTAATTTAAAAAGCGGAGAGAGTTCTACAATAAGCCAGGACAATCATCAATTAGTTCGATTGGTAGCCTATGGCTTGATTTTTGGGTGACAAGCAAGTTTTTGGAGACTCTGAACCAGGTCTGTCCAATCCGCGGACCACATGCGGCCCATCACTGCAATAAATGCGGCTCTACATAAAATTATAAACTTTCTTTAAACATTAAGATTTTTATGTACCTACTTTGGAAAACATATATGATAAAATCTGATATATATTTTTTTTCTAAAATAAGAAGAAATTAGAAAATCATCCAAAAAGTTTTCGAAGAATAAAAGAGAAGATTTTCAATTTTTAATGTGAAAAAATATATTAAGATTTCGAGAAAATAATCGCAATTGTGGCATATTTTGACTCCATTTTTATTAGATATAAATATTTTACCTGCGAACTTGATGATAGACTGCATGCAAACAGAGATTGAACGGAAAGAAAAATGTAATATTGTCTTTTTATTAAAATTTAATAAAAATTATCTCAGAAAAAAATACTTCTGGCTTCACAATGGTTATTCACTTTTTAAAATATGAATTTATATATAGCTACGTAAAGCTATTTTCAAGAATAAAATTCACTAAAATTATAACCTCAGCTTCCAGGTAAAAAAATAATGAAATTTCGAATATTTAATAACCATTCTTCGTCTCATATTTACATTTTCTAAAATATTTATTATTTCAGTAATTAAAACTTTTGAAGTGCTAAGTGATTAAAAACAATATTCTGAGGGAAAAGAACTATTGTACTATGACATTTTTAAGTCTTTGTCATGGTGGAATACATTATTAACTATCTTTTTTTTATTGAGAATTATCAATAGAATTAGTATATTTTATATGCGGCATATGTTTTTTCTTCTTCAAATGAGGCCCTTGTAAGCCTAAAGGTTGGACACCCCTGTTCTAAACGTTTAGTTAAAACCGAATTTTATCAAAAGTTTCTGAATTGCATCCAGATTTACATGTTATACTAAGAACTTAACTTTTAGGTCCAAAATAAATTTTATTGAAGTGATAACTTCTTATGGGAAGGTAAACCGCTTCGTTGCGTAACGCGTTACGACGCCGGTCTGTCTGGCTTTCCCTTCTCTTACTCATCCGACAGGGGTATTAATTTTCAGCAACGCTCATAGAATTTTCTTTAAAAAAAGACTTGCCGGATGTCAGATTAGAACCTGAAACCTCTTGCATGAGTGGCCAGACACTTTACCACTAGAGCATGGATCTATTTTGAAAATCTTAAAAATGTTAAAAATCTTTGCTTTTTACTTTTACTAAAATGAATATTTTTGAATTAGACTTTATTATAAGTGTACATTTTATTATAAGTGTGGAAAAAATGAATTTTTTATAAAAATATAAATTTTAATAATTTTAGAATATTAGAATTATAAATGTCATATATGTTATCACACCCGAATTTTTTTATTTAAGTTCTACAAGAATAATTAAATTATGTAATAATTCACGAAATTGAGATAAATATAACATTTTTATGATAATACGTAAAAAAATTATGTTAATAAGAAGAATCAAAAAACTAATTCGAGACATACAAACAATATTTTTCCAAATCGAAGAAAATAAAGAAAATAACACAACCGAAGTTTGCCGTCTCCTTTTCGCCGTGTCTGGCTTTTCTGTCAAAATTGATGCAGGTGTTTCCTAGATTATTAGAGAATGTCACGCTCGAAGATTTTGCGTTAAGATATTACACCATTATAAAAAAAGTTAGAAACCTTAGCTTTCCGATTTTAAATATTGTGAATATTTTTACAGTTTAAAGGAATTTAAAGCACCTGCAATCTTGAAAGTTAAGTGATGGAATACAAAGTGGATAGAGCAGGTTCAATTTTAGATATAAACCAAACTTTTTTAAAACATGGTAAAAGTTTGTTAATCATCTTCACTTTGATTGAATTGGAATACAATTATACATTAAAGAACACAAATTCTTATAAAGTAAATTTAAACAAAGCCTTTGGGGGAGAGGGGGTGAAGTACAGAGATCTTCCCAATGTCACAATTTAGACCAAAACTACTCCGACAAGCTTAGCTTAAGCTTCAAATTTATAAATTTAGCAATGCAAATTACTGTTGCGGAAATTCAGGCCCTACAGATATACATACTCAGTTACTCGGGACTTTTGCTGAAATTGTCAACCTGGAAACTCAGACTTGTGTATGTCTGAAGAAAACTATAATTCGAATTTATAATCGAATCTATTACTCGGTCTTAAGAATAAAAATATAAATATAAGTTAGTCATTATAAAAGTAATATGATATTTAATTTATATTAATATAGAAAAATAGTCTAAAATGTTACTCACCATTGAAGATCTCTGGGCTGAGGCTGTTTGAGCAGCTCCTGACTATCAGCTTAGACTGAAAAAAAAGAAAAGACATTTAATTAACATAATAAGCTCTTTAATATGATGAATATTTTGGGAAAGGCCTAATTTTTTGTGTAGTCAAAAATAAAAAATATTTTTTATCATAGAGTGTAGAATATCCCTCTCAAAATCTCTTTAAAGTAGTATTTGGCTAATTTTTTTCAAATGATTGTTTAATGGTGGTTTAGTTTTTTATAACAATGGTAAGAAGAGTTTCTTAATTATAATTAAATATGTATGTAAACTTTCCGGTATCCCGTATAGTGCAATGTATAAGAGCCTGAAAAACTCTATCTTTGGAATTTAATATCTCCGGAACTATATTGTTCATAAATTTCGTTTTGCCACCAATTAATGCAGAAGTATTTAAATAATAATCTGTCTAATTTCAAAAAAATCCTAAGAAAACCCATATGGTGAATTAACTACCTTAACTGTAGAAATCCATAATTTTAACCTCCTATCAATTGATGGATTTTTGTCTCTTGTCTTAAAATAAAACAATTCTAGCCTTGTGGAGACAACACTTATTCGCTTTCCACCTAACGCCATTATCCATTGGAACAGAGTTAGAGAAAACCTGCGCTATAAGAATTTCAAGTTGAAACATATATATAGAATATTAGATCAAATATGGCTAATCAAGATAAAATGAACAGAAACTTTCATCAACTGATAAACTTTCCACTCAGCAAGATACAAAATACCACGGTGTCGACTGTCCACTCTTTCATTGTTTTCATCATTGTGTTAATTCTTATACTTTTTCTTTCCTTAAAAAAAGAAATGTCATCTGGGTCATATCCTGGCCTGTGATCTTTATCCCCCGTCACCCCCTGGGCACCCCTTTTCCTCCCTTTAATGACTTTTTCCCGGCGCCTAAATGAAAAAGCAAAGACGGCTACAGCATTTTGAGTTTTCCCAATTGTCCCATGAAAACTTTTATCCCTGGAGCAATCTATTCGGAATTCTTTCCAAACCACCACAAGCTTGAAATAACGATAACCATCAATATCAATATCCAATTAGATTCGACTAGTCAACTTAAAACCAATTGCCCCAGATTCATCATCATCCCTCTTTTTTTTCTTTTTTTTTCACCCACCCCGAAATTGATGTGATTGATGGGTGTGGTTCAAAAAAAGACTTATTTTTTTCCCACCCCGAACCCCAAATTCCTATCATCTATCTCTTCTCTACCTCTTGTATAAAATAGTTATCTAACGTTGAATTATGATTAGTTTTGAAAAATAAAAAAAATAATTGATAAAGTGATAATATAATAGCAACAATGATGATGAATAGAGGGTGTGGTTAAAGGGAAATTTTTATTTAGATGACCATCTTAGAATTCTCTCTGTTGATCAGGAAAATAGTAGGTAATAATGTGTTCTACAAAAAGATCTGGAAATTATGTTATTTTTTACTTTTCTTTTTAAGTGATTGATAGGTCTTTTTTTATTTGCTTTAAATACCATGTGAAACGAGGGATGAACCGCGAACTAATATTGTATACACCTACTTCCACTTTTATTTCCAAGTAGAAGGATCAACAGTTGTACGGGCATTATCTAACCACATAATTCCAAAGACATGTACAGCTAATTACAATCGCAGTTCACCCCTCGATGTGAAAGTAAACAACGATAATTCAAGAGAAGTTTTCTCTAAAAGTTTGTTGATTTCAGAGCTTAACAATAGCTTTAAAAGAGCCATTGGTCTCTCTGTAAACATGTTAACTTAAAAACATCAAATCTCAAGAAAATTAAATTTAAAACTTTTATTAATAATGGAATTGTCATCTATTGTATAGTGCATACAATGCACAACATTGACTGGTATGGACTTGAGTAAATGGAGGCTTTTATGTTTCAATTCATGAATACACCAAATAGAAGTGGCTGAAGAAAGCAATGAGACTACCTCAGACCTCATCATCTCTAGTAATCCTAATCAACTCTGCAAATATGGAACTGAAGAAGATCAAACTCCAGCTTTCGGGCTGACTAATATTCATATTTATTAAGGGAGTTTTTTATAGCTGTAGTAATTTATTTGTTTAGGTTTAAAATAAGAGACGTGCAGCTTAAATTTTATTTTTATTTATTTCTCAATTCCCACTAACGTTTCGGCCATTGGTTATGGCCATCTTCAGAGCGGGAATTAGTCAATATTTATATATAAAAAAATTTTGATACACTTGTCATTAGTTAAAATTACATACAAGAAACATAAATAAATAGGATATATACAAAACTTTTTACAGGGTTCGCCAGAAGGCCGAAAGATATAATTTTCTCAATTGTCTTTTTCTTTCAAGACCAAATGTCGACATTTCGTCTTGAAAGAAAAAAGACAATTGAGAAAATTATATCTTTCGGCCTTCTGGGAACCCTGTAAAAAGTTTTGTATATATCCTATTTATTTATGTTTCTCGTATATAATTTTAACTAATGACAAGTGTATCAAAATTTTTTTATATAAATATTGATCTGATTCCCGTTCTGAAGATGGCCATAACCAATGGCCGAAACGTTAGTGGGAATTGAGAAATAAATAAAAAGAATAAATTGAAGCTGCACGTCTCTTATTTTAAACCTAAACAAATAATATTCATATATTAAGCTTGGGATTGATATATCACATCAAGCTTTTGGCTAAAATTATTCACAGAAAGATAGTACTAGTATTCACCCCTTTACTTTAAGTATTTAAGGTTTTTCATCAATATTAAGATATTCTTTGTTGTCTACAAATCTTATAAAATATTATATACCTTAATGTGTGAAGAAATTTAAATTTGTTTGGCAAGATTCACTCTATATTCGATTCCCGAGTATTTTATTTATATATGGTATTATTGATTATGAATTATTGAGTCTTTTATTTTTACTTTTATTTTTAATTATTACATATAATCTTTTTAGGTGAGTTAAGTGAAAATCCATAAATTCTACTAGATTATCTTTTGATTAGATCACCTACTACATAGAAAACTGTATTATAGCGTCAATTATTATTAGAATTTGTTCTATTCCAGCTACGTTCATACGTACAATAGAAAGCATTAAATCAACTAATCACCATGAATCCTGTGTATAGCGCTATAAAAACAGACTTCTTACAACTTGTTTCTCATATCTATATCAAAAGTTTATTAAGAAATTATTTTTAAGTATCTTTCTTCGCTTCATTTCAAAAGAGTACATAGCGTCGGGTTTAACGAAAAAAATATTTTTTCCCCCTAAACCTTTAAGCGTTTATTTTTACGCCCGTGTCAAAAAGAAGAAAGAAAAATATTTAGCAAAAGAGTAATGTATTTTTTAATTTATACGTAAATAAATGATTTATAAAGTATATTAAACAAAGGAGTAATAAAATATTCTCCTCACCCAGCTGCAATCGACACTTTTGTTTATCTGACATCTAGAAAAGTCCACTTTCATTGATATATGAAATTAAAATATTTTTTCTTCTGAGCCATATTATTTTCATTTTTACAAGAAGATCCAATTGTGGTTGGTATATTCTGCGATCGATTTATTTATTCCTTTAATATTAAGAAAATTTTTATTATAAATCTATAATTATAATAATCGGCTTGTGGGACGATGCTGACGTGATATTTTTTAATTTTAAAACCCACTAATAGTTCATGACAAATAAAATTTATAAAAATTTGGAAATATAAATTATTTTTTATTAAAACTCACTAGCTAGTAGTTCATGACAAATAAAATTTATTAAAATTTGAAAATATAAATTTTTATTATAAAATAATTTTTATAAAAAAAAAAAAATAAAACCGACTTCAAAAAAATTAAATGCAACAAATAAAATAATAATAACTCAAAAATCAAATAAAATGCACTAAAAGGTATAAAATATTATCTTATTTAGTTAGAACTAAATGACGAAATATTAACATGAAATCACTTTTTGAAGTCGGTGCTAAACAAACTATATAAGCGAGCGTACCCGCCAAACATAGTAAGTAAGATCCGTCGAGTTCGATTCATAAAATGTATAAGTTTAGCACCGACTTCAAAAAGTGATTTCATGTTAATATTTCGTCGTTAAGTTGTAACTAAATTAGATAATTATTTCATTCCTTTTACTGCATTTTATTTGATTTTTGATTTCTTATTATTTTATTTGTTGCATTTTATTTTTTGAAGTCGGTTTTATTTTTTTATAAAAATTATTTTTATTTTTCACTTTTTAGTGATGTTATTAATAGTGACTTAATATAATACCTTTCATGCATCTAGTAAGAGAAAGCGTCGAGCGAATGAATCAGAAAATGATAATAAAATTCAATTCATAAATATAGAAATTTTCTCGAAACGTTCCCGGGTTTTAAATAAATGTTTTAAGATTGTTTTTTATAAAAGATTTTATTTATTATAATTTTGATTATTTGCTCATAAAAATTGGAGATTTACGTTATTTCGTCATTGATCATATTAAGAACTTGACCAAATTAATATAGGACCACCCCTAAGGTACCCCCTTTCCAATAAAAAAAGAATCATCGAAATCGGTTCACGTGGCAAATGTTCTCGCTGAACATACTAAAATAAATAAATAAATAAATAGTTAGGTATCTTGACTATCCTGGATCTATACTGATCTAAATGCAGAAAGAATCATTAAAATCGGTTCATAAATAAAGAAGTTATGGGTCAACAAACATAATAAAAAAGGTCCAATACCAATGATAAACGGGACCAATCGGGTACTAGATTGAACCCAATGCAAAAAAAATTATTGAAATCGGTTCACAATCGGCGAAGATATCACAGGTAAGATAGTCAAAAAAAAAATAAAAAAATCAGTCGAATTGAGAACCTCCTCCTTTTTTTAAGTCGGTTAAAAACCCATTAATAGTTCATGACAAATAAAATTTAACAGCCCGCTGGCCATGAAGATGCTCGCCGAAGGACGGGCTTCGCAGCTGGTAAAAAAATAATGGAGTAATTTTTATGCATATTTAATAGTATAGAAGGGAGAATAATTATTTATAGGGTAAAGAAAAAGCAGAATTTTCTTTTATTATAAGTAATTAACGTTATAAGTGATAATGAATTGTTAGAAAATTAAGTATCAAGAGAAAGAAAAAATAAATGTACTATATTTTATGCGGTTTCCTCCAAATCCCCCCAACCCCCTTTTTTGACAAAGATTTGCAAGTTTTTAATAATATAAAGTTTAAACATTTACGGAGAGGCAAATTAATGAAGGTGAAAAAGAAAAGCATAAAACATAAAAAAAAAAAAAAGAGAAATGTCATAAAATATTAATTGAAGTAGAGAATGTTCTCTTAGAGATTTTTGTTCTTTCGTTTTTACTGAGTCAGTGAATCTTAACAGCAATTTAAGAATATTAAATGGGATTTTATTTTATAATCGAAATTTTATAAGACGTTTAACCAACAGAAGAATTAGCGATGCATTATTCATTAGGACAAGGATTGAGGAAAGATTTACACCTTTTTACCTTAAATCGTAGATTTTTTTGTTTTCTCGCTTGAATACAATTCAAGGGACTTAATTTGGTGGGGATCTGGATCAATAAATAAATCCCTACCACTTTCTCTACCTCTTTTTCAGTGGCCTCCGTGCATGCTGTAGATGCGGCGCATCCCTAAAATTTCAATCATTTATTCATAAATCTCGATTTCAAAATTTCAGGAGGATCTTTAAATTTTCAAATTATTATCTGTTATTTCAAATATTCCTAAAAAAACAAAAACATTTTTTGTTTTGAAAAGTATATTGGTTCTCGAAATGAAATAAAATTATTGCATAGTTTTAAGGGGCAATTAAAATGAATGATTTTTCCGAAAAGGGCGCAGATAGAAGGTTTGAATTCCCTGACTGGCATTTCTTCCAGTTTAAGCTTGTCTGAGACAAGCCCAGACGAGTTTTAGTCGAATAAAAATTGTTCTCGCTGAGGAACTAATTTTGGACTAATTCATTTCTAAGAACGCTCAATATATAAAATCGGAAATCACTAAGAGTGTTATAGACAAGTTATAGGTTGCTTAAATTAATAGATTAATGAATAAACTAAAAAAATTAAATAATTATCTAATTTTCCCAAGAGTTGTCCAATACGAAAGAATTTTCTGTCTTAAGAAATTTATTTTTTACAAATTTTATATTATAGAAATACATCTTAATCAGTAGGTAGGTATAAAATATCTACATTTTTCTCTAAGATTAAATACTAATTATTAGAATTCTCGGGATTACCCAAAATAAAAACAGGTATGAATTAAATTTTATTAATTAATAATTTGTAACTTAATTTTTCTTTAACAAAATATTATCGAAAGACTAAAATAATATTTATAACAGGAATAGGACAAAATTAAAAACACAGAGTTTTTATTAAATATGCGAGACGTTTCGTCAATTTATTTTATCTCTGTATAAAAACAACAAAGATTTTTTTTATTGTTAAAGAAAAGTCCAGGGGTTGGGTTAGGCCAGTGGTTAGCGTTCAAACCTGCTGGATTCTAAGTGGACCCGGGTTCGAATTGGACCGGCTAAAAATATGATCCCTACATCGAAGTTATAATTTTATAATAGTATCGTAAATTGGCGGATGACGCCGAAAAGCCAAAAAAAGTCCAAGATTGTTGAATAATTTGAGCCAGGAACATGTTATAAAAAAAGATTCATGATGTTTTGTCGTATAGTGAAATTCTTTTTTGACCGAGTGATAAAATGGGCCACTGAGGAAGTCCAAATAAATTGACGAAACGTCTAGTCCATTTAATAAAAACTCTGTTTTTAATTTTGTCCAATTCTCTGCTATTCCTGTTACACATTTACTATGGGGGCAAATGATACAAAATAATATTTAATTTTATTATTTAAGCATTGAACCGAGAAAGTTAAATAATTTATTTTTAATCATTTTAACTGAGCTAATTCTGGAGATCTTCAAATATTTATATATACCGTTTTTTTTTATTTTTTATTTATTTATTGTCACCGGGAACAAAGCCCATTTAGACAGCACATCAGTAAAGTGTTAGTAGTGTTAGTGAGGGAGCCGAGTTTTAGCCTGTAGATATTGCATATGCCAGCCAGGATCGAACCCCGGTCTTCCGCTCCAACATCGTCATCATCGATGCCGAAGCGGGGCTAGCGCGTTAGCCAGCTCGGCTAACCCGACTCCCCCATATATAACGCTATGTAGTTGTAAAAATTTAAATTAAATCATGTGATTTGAGTCCTTATTTAATTGGCCAGCGACATATTACGTCTTTCTTGTTTGCTTGCGTGTAAGGACTAATGAACAAAATTATCAAATTAAATAGATTTTATATTTATCAAAACTTCAAGAGTGTGTGTTGAACGCACACAAGTCATCGTTAAATTTAATTGCTATTTTAAGTTAATGAGATAAATTTCTAAGTACGTACAATGGAAACGTGTTTTTATCAGAAAATATAATGCTGAATCTGTAATCGTAGCTTTATGAGGTGTGAAATCAAAGCTCAAAGAAAAGAAGAAAATACAGCTGCTTTTCAAAAAGTAAATGGACTATTGATTATTATCAGCCAATATATTTTTTTCCTCTCCTTTCATTCTATCTGATTTCATTTTACAAAATTGAAAGACACGTTAATAAAACCACTACACACGTAGATAAGAAAATTTCAAAGAGTGTCCAAAGCCTTTGTAGAATTAATTTTTGTTGAAAGATAATTTCTAAATGAAATTACAAAGTCGCTGATAAATTTTCCCCGTGAAGTTAATAAAAGGAGAGATTTTATTTTCCATGATTTGAATTTGATATCAAAGGGTGTTTGCACGGAGGCTTTTGAGGAGTCATCGGAAAGAAGGCGATGCAAACGAGTTAATCAGGCAGGGAAAATATCTAGAGTTTTGGCTTTGGCGTGGGGTGATGTAATTAATAAATCTACAGTTAATCAAAGAAAGATGCTACTTTTTGAAATAATAAATTAATCTAATTCTTTGTTTATTATTAATTGATCGTGCGTGCCTTCGGCACGCCCTCGTAACTCGGCCCTCCGGGGTGGTGGCCTGGCAGGCAGCGCTCGGTCCAAAAAATTTTATTCCTCTTAAAAAACCACACTCTTGTGAATTTCTTTTGGAAAATATAAATCAATTTCTAAAAGCAAAGTGAACTCTCATATTTAATTTTATTCTTACATATGTTTCGTGTACTAGTTTACTTCTTCAGTGACTAATCTCAAATTTTAATTTTAATACTGTTCTTATAAAATCTTCAGTTTTTTCTTCATCGATAAAATTATGGTACCTACATAATGGAAAATGTACATATTTAAAATAATATACCTAGATTATAAAAATAAAATAAAAATCTTTTATTTAAATTCATGATCATAATCATACCTACACATCATAGAAATTACTGATCAAGATAAAATATAAAAGATTCCCTTTTTTATATTTATATCTACATACTTTTAGTTCTAATGAATGCGTTTAGATGTAGTTATTGTAGTGTGCGTTCAATTTGAAATCCACTTGAGTATTTAATTTGCATTTTTAAGTATTGATATAATATATATTTTCGATGATTTAAAAAATAAATAAATAATACCCACAAGAGGAAAATCATTGAAAATTTAATATCAAAATACAAAATACAAATTAAACACTCCAATGGATTTTGAATAGACTGCTCAGTACAATAACTATAATTAACCGCAACACACTCAAATAAAGTTTATAACAAAAGAAAGACTTAGAAAGATTAGTGGTCTATGCTTATCAAGTATCAATAAATGTTCACCAATGACTATTTGTTTTTACTTCCATTAATGTAATATATTTCATTTTATGATATTACATATATATGGAAGTATTGTATTCCTAGCCCAAGAATTTAATTAACACTTTGTTGGCTTATATCTGGAATGTTTTAATAGTTACTTTTACTTTATCAATACTATAGGGTCCGCCATCTAACGTTTTTTTTTCAACTAGTGCTTATTTCGTGAATGGTAACACTTAGCTCATGTTTGATTTGACAGATAATTAGTTTTATCCTTCCGCTGAACGAATATGGTTGTGTATACGCTTGAACAACGCTGGGAAATATTGCGACATTACTTTGAAAATCATGGTAATGTTGCAGAAAATATGCAAATCATCTTTTCAGATGAAGCTCATTTTGATCTTGGCGGGTATGTAAACAAGCAAAATTGTCGCATTTGGGGCACAGAAAACCCGCACGCATACATTGAAAAGCCGACGCACCCAAAACGAGTCACTGTTTGGTGCGGATTTTGGTCCAGAGGCATAATTGGGCCATTTTTCTTCGAAAATGAGCAAGGAGTGGCCGTTACAGTCAATGGCGATCGTTATCGGGCCATGTTGAACAAATTTTTGTTCACAAAAATTGAAGAGGAGGATATTGGCAACATTTGGTTTCAACAGAACGGCGCTACGTGCCACACAGCCGAAGCTACACTCGATGTTTTGCGCCCTGTTTTTGAAGATCGCATTATCAGCCGCAGAGCTGATGTCGTTTGGCCACCTCGGAGCTACGATTTGACACCGTTGGACTATTATTTGTGGGGTGCCGTCAAAGATAAGTGTTACGCCGACAAGCCAGAGACAATTGACGCTTTAAAGGACAATATTCGTGAAGCCATTGGTGAAATACAGCTGCACACAATCGATAATGTGCTTAAAAATTGGACCGATCGTGTAGGCTACTGCATGGCCAGCCGAGGCAGCCATTTGAATGAAATTATTTTCCATTATTAACCGGAAGGATTGTACTTTCAAATAAAAAAGAAATTTGAGAAAATATTCAGTAGTTTTTTTTATAGCATTAAAAAAAAAAAAGTTATTTTGGCGGACTCTATGGAAGAAATAAAATTATAGCCTTAATAATTTAAGAACAAAAAGTCGGTTTTGTGGTCCCCAGAACCCAAAAAGTCACTCGGAATTTTTGGTCAATTCGTGTAAGCTTGTGTGTGAACCCCCTTCCCAAGATGATAATTTACAGAGCAACGAAATTACGAAACTTGAGAGAGAGATATGAGCTAGAAGTAGTACATCAAACTTTTGCTTGAAATCGAAGAACCGAAAGTACCTTTTTAAGAGTAAGTAGTTGAATAGACTCGTTTAAGAAATGATACCTGGAGGCACCGAGCGATGCTCGGTAACTTCTTCCTTCAGTTAAAAGCTTTATTTTAATATTATTTTTAATTTATAATTCTGATAAAAATGTCAATTTTTATTTGAGAGCCGTTTTCGAATTAAAAAAAATACAAAAATATATAATATTCGACCACTGTACCCCCCCCCCACCTCCACCCCGCTCGACCCCACCCCGAAACCTCGACCTACCCCGGATCCTCCACCACTGCACCTGTTTTGATTCAACCAGATGATTCATTTTTATTCATCCAATTGTTAATAAATAAAACCTATCAAAATGTGTTATTTTTTCAGAAAATTGAGACCTGCTTATGCGAAATATATTTTTAAATAAATTCTTGATTATTTTTTATTCTATTAAATAAATAAAATTCTTTATAAAAACTAATTATAAAACGTTTATTAATATTTCTAACGTTTAGGTTGAACAAAATATGTTAAAAACCACAATCACAATACTTCTTCAAGACCTTTGAGAACAATGTATTAAGGCAACCCATTGTCTGCCTGGGCACAAAAGGAAAAGGGAAACCTTTTTTAAATCCCTAAGAATGGGATTTGTCTACCTGAGAATAATTAATTTGATTACAAAAAAAAAACCATCAAAAACAATTTTGTTGAAGATGAGACCATGACAAATCGAATTGTCAACCCCAAAAGCCCCTAACCCATGAATTTCATCAAAATTGGTAGGGCCGTTTTCAAAATAGAACCAAGATATAAATATACAATTTTTGCTCGTTTAATAAGAGTAGATAGATAACATACCCAACAATCAACAAGATATAGAAAATTAATAAGATAGCGCCTTCGCGAAACGACATAATTGATGCATTCTGAAGGATTAGCTCTTTTGTAGTTCCAGTGACGTCACGCATTAAGGCAAACTCTAGGGCCTAGTATCTAGGCCAGCGGTACTTAACATGATGAGCTCTTTTGTTCAGCCCGGAGAGCATTTTCTGCCAGTCCAACTTGGGTTCGTAAAATAATAAATTAATTAGCAAATATTAACAAAAATATAAAGCTTAACACAGTATGAAGCACCAGAGTATAGATTTTTTTAAAGTTATAATGTCAATGAACATAAAATCCTTTCAATTTATTTAAGACCCCAGCAACAAAGCTTAAAACATCAGTACCTTTGATAATGTTTTATTATAAATTTTCTGTTTCTGTTTTAGTTACTTATTAAGAAACAAAGTCAGTGAAAATAGTTTGATACCCTATAACCACTTTTACAGTTAAAGGAGAAATAAAAAAAAGAAGATTTTTGTGCAGCCCACCAGACCCATCTGATTTTTTTTTTATATAATGATATTGATACAGGAAGAAGTTGCACCAAGAAGGTACAACCTCTTTAGTCCGTGGTGGACTCTTGTAACGTGAAGATAAGGGGAGATTTAGGGATTGGGTAGCAGTCGAAGGTATCTGTGGATGCTGGTCTTGAAAGATTGAAGGTTAATTGAAAGATTACAGAATAAGGCCCGCCAAGAGAAAAGGTCGAGTACCGCTGATCTCGCATTTTTATTAAAATAAATAAAGATATTATACGTCGGGGGAGTCAGAATCTCAATAGCCAATAGAGCAGTATTCAAAGCATACGTAACAACGTAAACGAAATCCTCCGAGACATTATAGCTAGAAGTAAAACGTACAACAAGGTTTTGGTTAAAATTTATCTACCGTAAGAACGTCTATACTTCAAGCCATTTAAAATAACTTTAATGATATTTATATTTCTCATTTGAAAAATTAAAAATGTAAAATAAAAAATAAAAAGCAGACGTGTTCTGATGTGGCCATCCACTTGACTATACCAAACAACCTGGCCCCTGACTTATATTTAATATAATTATTTATAATCACGTAGGGGAGGTGGGTTAGTTTTTGCATTTTTAGACTTCTGGGGTCTCACTGATTATGTATACAAAATTTGGTCGAGTTTGATACAAAAGCCTATATTTTCATTTTTTCAACCTGCACCTCCCCCCCCCCCCCCCATTTCAACCAGACAGACTAACAGACATTTTGACAAAACAATTATTATCTCGAAAAATATAATTTTTTCGATCTTCACTTATTAAGGCTTTTTTGTAGAGCGAAATGCCATGGTTTCGCCCAATTTTTTTAATGAAAATAGTTTTAGCCGTTTTTAAGATATTTCGAAAAAAAGATGGAAAAAAAACACTTTTTTCATGCACTATTAAAATACTTGACCATAACCTGTTAGTAAAGTAAAAATGTTATTGATTTTAATCCGATCCTATGTACAGTTGACTTGTCAACTCTATAGGACACGACATATTGTATGTTGTGTATTTTCTGGATAAATAAATAAATTAAATAAAAATAAATAAATAAATAGGAATTATAACGGAAAGTCGTGTGGTGCTAATTTATTTCTAACTGACTTCAGATGCGGGCAATTTAAACAATCAGAAACCAAATCGGGTAGTTGTTTAAATTCCATTCTATCAAAATCTTCCCTTTAAGTTTTATGATAAAACGAAAAGTGATGGCTTTTTTTAAATAAAAAAAGAAATTGTGCAAAGAGAGTGAGGGTCGTTGTCTCCGTTGAACCTTAATGGAGGAGGAGGCTCCCCAATTAGGGAATAACGCGGCTGGAATTTTTAGCAGTCGATTGCTCCTCAAGTGGCTGGACAGACAGCTGTTGTTATTCCTCCTCTGCACACCACTCTTCCTTCGTCTGACCTCAGAATGTTCATCTCTTTGACAATTCGAAAATGAATCTTTTTTTTATTGATATTTCAATTCAGTCCTCGGGAGTTTAATTAACTTGGACTACCGTTTATTCACGCAACAAAGATAGTAGATATTTATACTGTCACGATGGTAGATTTTTTCCATGTAAATTATTCCTGCGCTTGGAAGTATTTACGGGACTCAAAGTGTCACGAAATTACATGATCGTAAAACTTGCTAAATAGTTGAAATTTTGTTTAAATCAAACATAATTAAATAAAAAATTTTAAGAAAAAAATAAAACCGACTTCAAAAAAATTAAATGCAACAATAAAATACACTAAAAGGTATAAAATAATTATTATCTTATTTAGTTACAACTAAACGACGAAATATTAACATGAAATTACTTTTTGAAGTCGGTGCCAAACAAACTATACCTATAAGCGAGCGTACCCACCAAACGTACTAAGTAAAATCCGTCGAGTGCGATTCATAAAAGGTATATGTTTGGCACCGACTTAAAAAAGTAATTTCATGTTAATATTTCGTCGTTTAGTTGTAACTAAATAAGATAATAATTATTTTATACTTTTTAGTGTATTTTATTGTTGCATTTAATTTTTGAAGTCAGTTTTATTTTTTTCTTAAAAATTTTTATTTTTCTCTTTTTAGTGATGTTATTAATAGTTATCCTATCATCAGAACTTGACCAATTTAATATTGTACCATTACTAAGATACCCCCTTTCCGATAAAAAAAGAATCATAGAAATCGGTTCATAAACAAAGAAGTTAGTCCTGAACAAACCTAACAAAAACGGTCTAATACCTACGAAAAAAATGGGACCAATCGGAACGTAGACTGGACCCAATGAAATTTTTTTTTCAAAATCGGTTCACAATTGGCGGAGATATGAGGTAACATAGGCACAAAAAAAAAAAAAAATTCAGTCGAATAGAGAACCTCCTCCTTTTTTTGAAGTCGGTTAATAATTATTATGGGGAGCTATTTGTAAGGTTCTTGCCACTACGCAATCTCGTGGTCAAAAATATAACTAAAACAAAGGGGTAAGCTGTACAGTTATCAATCATGCCGACGATAATTTTTAAAAATTGAGATACTGAAGATAATAAAACACTGAATATTGCATAAGATAGTAAACAACAAACTATTAATCTTTCTTGTTATTTTTTTTTAAATAGAAATGGCCCGATTGTGTTAGTTTTTATTTTGACCACCAGTCAGCGCTGTTTACCAACGGACAGATACCAATAGAAAGATTAAGTAGTGGGAGAAATTTGACTTTTATTAATAAACTGGACCTTTCTGCTCGGTTACAACTCTCAAGCTCAAGCCATTCGCTGAAAGGCTCTGGTTCCGTGTGGATTAATTGCGAAATCCCGAGATTCTGCAAATACCATGCATCTCGAAATCGTCAGTGTCTATAAAGACTTAAGTCGCGATCCTTAAATCCTTGTTCCTGTGTGGGCTATTCAGGAAAAACTATCCGATTCCTGGACGATTGGCTGCTTTAGGCCCGGTTGTATGTCGCAAAGTAAATGCTTTTTACCACTGGCCAAGGTAGATGGTAAATGGAGTGGCTCACTGGGATGGCCAATCAGATGACAGGCACATTCAGTGGCTGTCATCTGATTGGCCATCCCGAGGGCTCCATTTACCATCTACCTTGGTTAGTGGTAAAAGCATTTACTTTGCGACATACTGCAACCGCTAGTAACTGAATTTTTTACAGAATAGGGCTGGTAGCCTTGGAAACATATGAGCCTCTACGACAAGCAGGGGATACTGTGGACAAATTCTACCCCTGGTCCACAGGGGGACATGACCACCGCCCCTTCGAAAATTAAATGTAATAAAAAAGTTAAATTTATAGAAGGTTTAAATTTTCTTAATCACACATAATTAATTATAACTATTTATTGAACACAAACAGCAAATAATACAATATAACTACGACGTTTCGATCGGCACAGGTTAAAATTGAGATAGGTGCTTGAAACTTGGGGGATATTTTTTTTTATTTATTTCGAAACATATGAGCCTCTGCCAGCGTAAAAATGTGAAAATACCCAAAATAAGAACCACCCTAATATATATATACACCTGTCCCTTGAGATTATCGTTTAGGTACATGTGTCAGAAGAAAATTTCATAAAAAGGAACTAACAAAACAAAAACAAAAATTCGTTCTTACAATAAAAAGAAAAAGAAAAAGAAACTACTTATAAAAATACTATATAAATGGAGATTATTTACCGCAAAAAGCATCGCATATATCCAAAATCGATTCTAGATTATTTTGCCATGTTATCAATTAAATCTGATCTTCGGAAATAAACGGCTGTCACGAGTAATGATTGAAGAATTCCAAGCAAGATTGTCTAGTGAAACAGTAAAAGGAAACTTTGAAGAAGGAGTTTCTCAATTGGCTAAGGTCACTCACCCGATTCTCTTTATTTCCTTCAACCCTCTCTGATCTCTTCTCTATTGTTTCTTCATTCTCTTCTCTCCAAGGATCACTTTCTATTAGCTTTACTAGTTTACACTTTCCCCTGGGTAAATCACAGAAGAGATTTGCCTCAAAAGCTACCATCCAGTGAACGAGCTGTCATAGTTGAGATATTAATTTAGAGTTCACTGTCTAATATATCAAAGAAGTACTTAAAATTACCCTTACTAATTATACTTGGTGGTAAAATTTAGCTGAATGAATAGGAAATTTTGTTAAGAGAGAATATTCCATCCCCATTGTGGAATTTCCCTCGAAACCACCCAATGATGACAGTTTAGATAATTCTTCTTATTAATAAAAATAATGGTAGCCAAGAAGGGATTCATCTATCACTTTAATTAAAAATCTAGTCCATCATTGTATTATTTCTTCAAAACTTAATAGATTATTTCAGTTGTTAATTATTATTACATGCTTTTATTAAATTGTGTCATCTGTCTTCTTATCATGTTAAAATATTGTAGGTAAGTGAATTTCTGCACAATTATACTGAGCCATTTTTCTTGTAATTTAGAACATATCCATTATATTTGTGATGATAATCAAATATTTTATTAATGGAGAAAATATAATTTAAGCTTTAAAAAAATCAACTTTATTTTCGGACGCTCGTCATCATTAAATAACAAACGTAGGTATTTTAATGGGGGAGAAAAGTTGTTGGTCACCGATAACTGTCTGCCAATAAATTAATTTGCAATTAATTTGTACTACCTTATTGATTTTATATATCTTGAATAGACGTTAGCCCATCGAGATTTTGTCCAATAATGTAAACATTAACAAGAAGATTCAATTAGTAAATAACACTTAAAACCTGGTAAAGCTTTCGGTTGTATTTAAAACCTTACTCATTTCAATGTTTAAAGAAATTTACAGTTCATAATAATTATTATAATTTGTTTAAGTGGGCGTCTATACGAGAGAAAAATTACTCTTCATTTTCAATGGGGAATTAAAATATAGCTACCAGTATGAAGGATTATGTCATAAAACTTGCATTTAATTGAAAAATATAGCTAACTATTAGGTTGATGCATAATTATGGAACGTTTGTATTGGCGCGTTTTTCTTTAGCCAAAATGGCGTTTTGTTTATTTTTTTTTTATAAAAACAATCTTCTCTATTTATAGTTAATAAAAATGCGTGTCGAAAACCATATTCATATTCGTCATATTATGCTCTACCACTACGAGAAAAGATGGAAGCAGCACAGTCATTTCGCGATCTCAACGAACTTTTTGGCGAAGGAACAATTACTGATATTGGCAGTAAGGAAGTTGTTTGCCTCGTTTCAAATCGGAGTGACACTGGTCAGGTAGGTCCAAGAAGGAAGTAGTGTCGGCCATCGGATTTTTAGTAAAGTGAGGCACTTCTGACAGCCGTGGAATAGGATGAAAGCCTTATAACACGAATGTCGACCAATCAACGATCGTTCGATGAATTTTATTAATTAAATTATTTATTATATTAATTATTAAATTTTATTATTGTTTTTGCTGAATAAAAATATTTTTAAAAACGTTCCATAATTATGCATCAACCAAATATCTTCTTCAAATCAACAAGATTAAATTTTTTTACTTTTTTCAATTAAAATTTTATGAAAGTTTTCATGACATAATCCTTCATATGAAAGGCCTATATTTTAATTCTCCAGTACATTGAAAATGAAGGGTGATTTTTCTCTTAAACAAATTAAATTATGAACTGTATATTTCTTAAAACATTGTACTGGGTAAGGTTTTAAATAAAACTGAAAGCTTTACTGGGGTTTTGGGGGTTATTTAGTAATTGCCTTATCCCTGATAACCTGATAAGTCTGAATATTCAAAAAAGGAGGAAATTGCATGCATTTATTAACAAGAAATCACTATTTATAAAAATTGTAGTTTTATAATTGAAAGAGTATTTTCTAATATTCTGATATTCAATTGCTTCCGACTCGATATTGTTTGTTTTGTGAAATAAAAACCAGCTAAAGTGCAGGTAGAAGCAGGTGAAAAAGAATTTTCCCCTATCTGATGTAGACATTCCATCCAATTTGGTTGCAATGCATTTGATATTAATTTTTTTCTCCCTATTCCAAGTTTGCTATATGCACTTTAAAAATATTCCAAAGCGACGAGAAAAAAATGCCAAAATTCCAACCCCATTATATATTTATTTCCTTTCACTTCCCATTACATCTTTTTCTCGCAAAATATTGTTTTTATATAATCTCATTAATTTTTTATTTTTATTTTCGTTTTCCAGTTTAAAAGTGGAAATAAAAAAAATTTATCAAACATAATGTATTACATTTTAAATATCATTATATAACTTTTATTTTGATTATATATCTTCATATTTACAAATGTATCTACTCAAACCGAAAATATATTTTGATTGTAGGTATCTGATAAAAATTTGCAAATCTATCAGTGATTTGGTTTGGTTTTTACACCCAGAATTCCAACCGGATTTGTTACCGAACATTTTTAGAGATTGTTTACATTAGAACCTACTCATTTCTATTAAGTTCAGATAAACTGACGAATATTTTTGATTGTCAGCCAAATCAGCTAACCGGTGGTATATACTGAAGCTAATCTACATAAAGTTAAAACAAAAAAATATCCACAATTTGACATCCTGATTAACTCTAACGCCAAATTCAGAGAATATCTCTGATATGAGCCTCGGATTTTCCAGTGATTAAGATTCAGGTCTATGTGTGTGTTTATTTATTTTTTTTTGTAACAAGTATCCTGCATTCTTTCAGAATTCTAATGCTGGAAGCATATATAGTAGAGCCAAAAGCAAAAAACTGAGCAAATCTGCCAAAATTAGAATGCTTGAATTCACTTGTATATAATATCGCATTGTAGATCAAACTGAGAGAGTTCAAGAACTATTTTAATATGTTTTTAGCCTAAGGCTAAATTGACCACCAACTGAGTTTTTCTACAGGTGGACAATCAAGCTCTAAAAATAGAGAGAAAGTAAAATTTCAGAATTACAAACTGCCAAATTGCGCTATCTGTTGGACTACTTCAGAAAAGCACTCAAAAAGAGGATGCTGACGTCATCGCTCCTAAAGTTTAGTATTAGGTGTGTTTATTTTGTCAATGGTGAATATTCTTATGGGGAAAAAGTTTTTAATCACCGATAACTGTGTGTCAATCGATATCAGGTGGGTGAATTCGCATTGAATTTGCGTTACATTACAAATTCTATCTTGAATAGTTATCACCCATATCATGATCTTCGCAAATAAACATAACCTCATCAAATTCCGCATTCTAATCCGAATCGGATGTGTATTATAATATCTCGCTAAGTCAATGATATTAATTTAAAAAAATCAGTTAATATTCTTATAAATGAAATTATCTTAACTGATTTAATTGGGAATCATAAATTAGTAATTGAAAATCAAGTGCAATATAAGATACTACAATAATTAAAGGAAAATGACTAAGATCCAGTGCAAATTATGATACATTATATATCTCACTGGGGAGACTAGCAACCCCTAAATAGATCTCTAGGGAATTTCCCCCATATAGGGAACATGCTGCTCGACATGTTATTCTAGAATGTAGATATATAATAAGTAAAGGGGGAATTCAGAGACATATATTTATTTAATGAGAAAAAATAAATTTATGTGTTTTTGTAGAATTTCGCAGGGGGAAATAGGCACACATCTCGTGTCTTATATCAGAGAACTCCAAAAATTTCGAAAATATGTTATACGATTAAATATGATTTAAGGGTTGATTTTGAAACGCGATGTAAGAATTCCTCCAGCGTAAAACAATATGTAAATTCTATCTAGGTACATTGGTGGAGTGCTTACTTTGCATTTCAGAATCGATCCATTCATTTGAAAAAAAATAAAAATAGAGATATTTTTGTAAAATTGAAAATACCTCAAAATTCGAAAGTATTTCAAGTGTCTAGTTTATATTAAGACCTTGCTGGGGCATCTAAGGTCAACGTCTACAAGTGTTTGAATTAATTTATTCAATTTTTTCTTACTGGTGTTTAAAAATGTCTGAAAGTTGAAAAAATAATTCCAAATACAATTACAATTGTTTGTATTCTGATATCCAGTTTATAACACAAAAGCGGAAGCTTGTAGAAAGTTCGTTCTGGTTCTCTTATATTCTGGCCCAAGCCTTGTAAGGGAAGTTTGCCAATTTTAAAAATGGCTCCTGCAGCTCATATTTCACTTTTTTTTCAAAAACAATATTAAATTAGCTCTCAAGTTTTATAATTGTAATTTATTTCAGCTGACATATTTAATGTATTTGAATATCTAGCATTTTAACAAATTTCAATGAAGTAAATTTTCTTTTAATCTTTTAATGTTGATTTATTATTATTATTGTTAGGTAGGCGAAAATCGTTTGTTTTTCACACTAGAAAAGCCCCTTCAACCACTTTATCTTTACTACCCCTACGCCATGAAAGATTTTTTAATTATAATTATATGTAAGACTATCTGAGAAGCCTGCCTTCGGCGGGCGTCTCTGCTAGCCAAAGGGCTAGACCTTCTGGACCAGCACCCCAACCTCATTCCATCCCTCACCCACCCTGCACCCCACTACGCACCCTTCCCCCCATTTTTCACCCGAGATTTAGCATTAATAAACCCATGTACCAAATTTGAATGCTAAAACTTAAAAACTCGAGAAGATAGAGCACTTTAAAAATTTCAAAAATTTACCCCGAAATGACTATATCTTCCTTTCGGAGACAAATAGAGTAAAATACTTAAATATGTTTTTTTGTATTTAAATGCTTCACCTTTTTCAACTAAACCCATATCGATTGAAAAGTTTTTGGTTTGCCGAGAGTAGCAGAGTTGTTGATTCACAAAGAGGAACAAAGAGGTTGTCCTCTGCTTGATGCAATAAACATACACACATATATATCGAGATGATATATCTGTATATATATTATTTATTTGTTTGAGACTATAGTTTCGAAGACTTGGTCTTCATCATCAGTCTTTCTTCAATTATAAATGTTTTTCATGGACTCAATATCATATGGATATTGAAAACTTGGTGTTCTTTCATCACTGGTAGTTGACCTGGAACTCCATCCATATGATATTGAGTCCATGAAAAACATTTATAATTGAAGAAAGACTGATGATGAAGACCAAGTCTTCGAAACTATAGTCTCAAACAAATAAATAATATATATACAGATATATCATCTCGACATATATGTGTGTATGTTTATTTGCAGCAAGCAGAGGACAACCTCTTTGTTTCTCTTTGTAAACCCATATCGATATCTTTTCTGGTTTAAGAGATCTTGAAAAACTCTTAAAACACATTTTGGGGGCCTTTCCCCCCTTTAGTGTTGGAATTAAAAAAATCTCTTCTTAGTACACCCATAAATTGTTGAAAGAATATACACTCCAAATTTCAGCTTCCTAGGTCAAGCGGTTTAGGCTGTGCTTTGATAGATGAATGAATGATTAAACATCACCTTCTCTTTATATATATATATATATTAAGATAATGAATATACATAAAATAAAAAAAATGAAAATTATTGTTTCAATGTTTGTTAAATCTATTTGAATTCGTTTTTAATTAATCAATAAAATAAATGAATGGAAGAGAGGATGCGGGCTTTCCTAATGAGATCGTATTTCATTGTTGACTTGACCAGAAAAAAAGTAACGAGTCCAAGGGAGAGAGCTATTCTCTCTCTTCCATCAAATATATCTTATTGACATTTGGCCTGATCAAATATTTAAAGAATATTCAATAGAATTTAATTTTCTCGACAATTTCAATGAAGAAAAAGAAAAAGAAAAAATTCAATCTACATACCATATATACATAACGTATACATAGAAATTATATAAATTAAAATAGTTTGGATAAGGTATTGTATTCCATGTTATTAAGTTTTTTCAGGGCCGTAGACGTAGAGGTTTTTTTGAGGCATCTCTCTTTTTTTGAGAAACATAAAAGATAAAATATTTTAGTACTATTTCTCTTTAAAAATTAAGAATATTTAAAGAATGATTTTGATGGAAAAGAAGCCCAAAAATATGTGATATGACCATCTCATAATTTTACCATATCACCTGCCTCCCCCTCATATATATATATTTATTTATTCAATGACCTCGGATCCATTTGGCCAGTTCTTTTCTTTTACAATATTTCTCTCATATATTAAAATTGAATAAAAACCAATAGTATATAATTTATGACACTTTAATTTGAAAGTTTCTTTTTGCCGAGAGTAGCAAAATTTTTATAAATTAAAGGAGACAATAAAATAGGTGTCTTCTGCTGCAAAAATAAATTTTTAATTTATTTATAAAGAGAGCTATAGTTTCGAGGACTTTGCCCTCTTCATAATTCCAATACAATTGATTCACAGAAGTAGATGTATGAAAACTTCCATATATCAATTCCTGTGAATCAAATATTTAAAGAATATTCAATAGAATTTAACTTTCTGGACATTTTCAATGAAAGTTTTCATATACCAAATCCTCTGAATCAATAGAATGATGAACAGGGCAATGTCTTAGAAATAATAGTCTCTTTATAAATACCTAAATTAAAAATTTATTTTTCCACTAGAAGACACACTCTTTAATTGTCTCCTTTAAATTTATGACATTTTAAATAACTCTGCAAAATTTGGTTCAATTCGGACAAAGGATTTAAATTTGTAACCTGATTTCAGCCAAAATGTATTCATTTTTCAATTTTAATATAAAATATCTAAATATATTAGGTATATATTTTCGTTATCATGACTTAATTTTTTGTGCTAGAGTGTACACAATATTTTGGGACACATTCACGCACTCACTGACAGACATTTTGACAAAATAATTAATAATTTTTCAAAATTCAGTAAACAAGACTTTATCGTAGACCGAAACACCGTTAATAGATTCATTTTTTTCAAAACAGTTTTAGCAGTTTTTTAGATATTTCGAAAACACAAATCAAAAAATACTTTTTTCATGCACGATTACAATATGGTAGAGTGAAAACATAATCCGACAAGAATTTAGCTTTAACGGCAACATATGTTGTCTAATTTCTAGGGGTAAGAATACAAAAATTTCCAGACAAGCTTTATGGATAAAAAAAACACCCTGAATATATATTTGTGATAAGCTGTCGATTTCGGACCTTTCAGTTGCATCGGACCCCTCTTGGGATGAAAAGATTCATCTGTGAGGAAGCAGAAAGCTTGGCTTCCTATTCAAGTCCAGATGATTTTTCACCCCCTAGTAACTTTTCACTCTCTAAGAAGCCAAATTAACCCCTATCTCAAATACGGTTCTCATCGAGAGGATGATGGACCTTTACTCATTTCCTTTCGACCCTCAGAGTCCCTCAATGTAATTCAGAAACGAGCTATCAGACTAATAGACCACCCTTACCCCAGACGTCCACTGGAAGTGACAATACGCTAAGGCGATGCAGCACGACAATGAACCAATATTCTATTTACTAAATACAACTACTAATACTACTCTATTTGGTAATTGTCGCGCTGCATCGCCGTAGCGCGTTGTCGCTTCCAGTGGAAGACCGGCCTTAATCGTTGGTCCAATTGAAGCGTTTCCGAGCTTACCCTAAAGAAAAATTATAATAATTTACAGCCTTTACTAGCTAACAGCTCATCGAAGTAGTTTTCGAGCTTTCCCTAGAGAAAAAATTGTACCTAATATTGTAAATTAATTAGTCACTGATGTCACCTTATGATTTTCAAAATATGTAATAATTAATTCGAAATTGACGCTGGGTTTGTGACTATTGAATTCTTGATTGAACTGTACTCACGGACCACATACCACATACATCTGAAAAGTTACAAGTCCCAATCAGTTAGCCTAAATCAAAGAGGATGGTCACATTTGAAATAGATTGTAGAAAAAGCCGGTCGAAATGTGCTAGTTATTATATTGTGTTGTTTGTTTATATGTTCAATATAAATTCTTATCATTAATTAAGAATGTGAAATTTAAATAAAAAAGTAATCTCTAATAAATCCAATCACAAAACTAAAAGCTTGAACTACTACAATAATAGATTTTGAGTTTTACTACATTTGTTTATAAAATTGACCTTGGCCTTCATATGATCTAGCCAGCACTACAACTTTTATCCGTACTTATTTTGTCGATAATATATTCTGGACTATAAATTCATTACTCCATTTTAAAAGCAAGTATTCTCTGACCGAGTTCTGTTCGAATTGGTAATGTCATGTATCATTAAAACCGAGATGTTCAACTTTTTCAAGTCTGGAGGCTATTTTAGCTATTGCGAAACTTTAGCCGACTTCTTCATTGCAATAACCCTCCCTCCTCTTCTCCAGTACACTCTTGTTAAAAGAAAAGAAAAGAATAAAGTTTGTATTAAAAAAAACTTAAATTTTATTGAATGCATGTATTGGCGAATTTTGCTGGTTTAGGCGTACAGTGTCTAGCGGTCACCTATCCAAAAACAAAGCACGTAAGAAGTTCGATTACTGGTAGGTATTTTACAGAGTGGTGTCAGTAACGTCACGTCCAACCCCTTTTAGTCGCCTTCTACGACAAGCAGGGGATACTGTGGACCTATTCTACCCCCGGTCCACAGGGGTGTTTATATAGTGAATAGTCATCAAATTTTAAACATCGATTAATTATATACTTTTTTATTTATTTAAGAAGCTTTCATACTCTGATCTTGAATAATTTAAAATCCGAATCGTGGATATCGGAATCCTAACACACACAGAGAAATAAAAACAGAATTGAATTGATTTTCTTTCATGTTTCAAACATTTTTAAACACAATAAACAATAAAAATCAATATTTAGAGAAACTATAAAATCAAATCAACATATAGATTTACATTTAATATGAATTATACAGTTTAATCTAGAAAATTTGTCAATTCTGGCTACACCCTTGGAATGGAATACAAGTATACACCTATATCTAAATTATGTATTTTGTTTACAAAATTAATTAAAGACAAATTTTATTGACATTTATTTCATAGAATTAAACCATATTTGGCTTCCTAGTAAAAAATCGTTAACATGCCTTATTCAAAATATCAAAAAACAAAGCTTCTTTTGAAAATAAAGCTTAAATAAGTATCGTTTATTTTCCAGAAAAAATTAATTAAATACACCTTTTGGCTTATGATTTTTTTTTAAATAAATATCGGTTTAAGAACTTTTGCCGAGAAGTCTTTTCTTTAATAGGTATAGCTTAAAATATCCTGGTATGACTTTAAGAACACTTTAATATTTTCACTTTTAGATTATATACTTTGTATATGGTGGTTTAAAAAGAAATCAACAAAACATTAAAATTATATATAATTTAAAAGATTTATAAAAATTGACTTTTTGAAGCTTTTGTGGTAAGATTAAAATTTTCTCGTTATGAAATGGAACTTTTTCTATAATTTCAACATGTGTTTTTTTAAATTATAATTTAAATTAAGATAATTAAAAGAATAAATAGGTAAGTACTATTATATAACTACAAAAAAAAGAAAAAATTAGTGCTATGAAATCGAGTTTGTATAAACCTCTTTGAGTTTTATTTCATTCACTGTGAAACTACACTCCCTTTACTTTATTAATTAATATCATGTTTCACCTAAAACCTATACCACTTTCCTTAAGAAAAAAAAAGCTATGAAATCGATCGAGCTTTTAGGTTCCTATTTAAAACTTATGAAATTTCGGTCGTGCCTATAGACATACGACTTTTATAAAATTTATAGACAACAAAGTTCACGTAAAACAGCAATTCAAAAAATTTCATAGGTAAGATCCGCCTTTTTGAAAAATTGAATGGATTAAAGGATCCCCAATACCTAATTAAGAGGTTAATTTTGATATTGATGAGATACTGTTTTATCATGTACCTAACCTACTTGATGGTATGTCTATATATTTAGCCAGTAGACCGATCATCAAACTTTTCTGTATTTTTGAAAAGGGTTAAGAGGGGGTGGGGGTGAATGTCAAATTCAAATGTTTGAGATCATTCTAATAATTTATCTTAAATTATGCATATGAAAATTGAAAAAACGGCGCCGAGGACAAATTAAATTAGCATATTAGTACATGTAGGTATTTGAAGGCTCAGTAGATTTTTTGATCTGCCATCAAAATTAATTATTTTATGGCTACCAAAATAATTTCTGCTGAAATCATTAAGGAAATTCTTAGAGATTTTTAAATAAAAATCATGTATTGTTAGTTCTATGCAGTACTAACGAATCCCTTCCCTTTATATACAGTAGGTATAAGTAGAGTGACTATATAGGAAGAGTGGCGACACGTACGGTCATCCGCCATTTCTAGTCGTTTTTTAAATTGAAGAATATTAGTAAATTTAAGAAAAATTAATATTTAAACACATTCTTTACACATATTAAAAATTATTTAATTAAAAATAAAAAGGCAATAATAATAATATTTTCTTAAATTTCCTAATATTATTTAGCTTAAAATACGACTCAAAATGGCGGATGGGCCTACGTGTCGGCACTGTCTCTATAGAGTCACTGAATGTATAAGTAGGTACTTGACGAATTTATAGCTTCATAGCCCCCGACTGAGATGTCAAAATTAAATATTGAGAAAAAATTTAATGGATATTTAAAAAACCATGATACTTCACTTGATAGGGTGGGCAAATTTTTTTTCATCAGCAATTTCTATATTTGGGGGATGTCACAATTTTTATTTTTTCATATTCTTTCGTAGAGAAATGAAAGCTCTGAGAAAGAATCTGAAGAGAGGAGTGCTCATATGATAAGATACATGTTAAGACAAAGGGGATTGCTAAAGGATATTTAAAAGGGAAAAAGAACATGTAAGGGGGATTCCTCAATTGGAGTATTTGGAATAAAAGTTATTTTTTGAGAAGTGATAAGTTGTCATGTATAAAATTAGTGGAGCCAGCTGGTTGTGTCGAAACAGTCTTAGGACTGTATACTTGATGATAATGATAATTTCTTCATACAATCATCTGGCATTGCAATTAATTATTAAACTCTCTTTGCATAAAATGGTAAATTTATGAGCAACAGAGCAACTCTACTATGACTGATATGACAGTAAAAGTACGGCACCGATAAAATCAAATACGGCACAGTTAATTAATTCTTGGTGGGCTTAAAGACACTAACTAACACTAACTTAGCTATAAAAAATATAAAAGTGAACTCTTACCTGCTCATTTTTCTACAATTAATAATTAGTAGAGACTGTGGTGTTGGTGCAAGGTGAAACATCTTTAATAAAGATAAGAGTAAATAAATATTATATTTAATATTGATTTACTATGAGTTAAGGATACTAGGTCACTTATTTCACATTAAAATTAAAAAATTAAAAGATATAAATTTTTTTTTCAATATATATATTTCGGGCTATCAACCCATCTTCAGGAAGTACAGAAAGTAACTGGGATGAAGATGGGTTGATAGCCCGAAATATATATATTGAAAAAAAATTATATCTTTTAATTTTTTAATTTTAATGTGAAATAAGTGACCTAATATCCTTAACTCATAGTAAATCAATATTAAATATAATATTTATTAATTGAAAGTAATGGAAGGCAGCCCAGAGGTAGTGAGGAAAGAAAAAATTAACACATACAAAATAAGGTGTAATTTATTGGAATCCTTCCTCCTTTCCTTTCAAACCGACGTTTCGGAGGATTTTTCCCTCCTTCTTCAGGGTTTCAAAGGGTCAATGAATGAAACAAATAAAATGTTTCCTTCTTCTCTCCACAGTAGTGTTCAAAAACTTTCCTCATTTTTAACAAAAGGCATAGAAAAACAAAAAAAATTTTTTTTCCTTCTAATTAAGAAAAGAAGGAAAAAAAAATTTTTGTTTTTCTATGCCTTTTGTTAAAAATGAAGAAAGTTTTTTGAACACTACTGTGGATAGAAGAAGGAAACATTTTATTTGTTTCATTCATTGACCCTTTGAAACCCTGAAGAAGGAGGGAAAAATCCTCCGAAACGTCGGTTTGAAACAGGGAGGTAGGGAGGGAAGGCTAGCTCGAGAAAGTGTCTCCACCTGACGTCACCAGCCGCCATCTTGCAATTGGAAAGAATAGAGAATGCCCATAAGAGCAATGCTAATATTTATATAGTTTAAACTATATATCTTTAAATAAAAAGGTTCTTAAATAGAACATATATATAAATAAATATTCAAAAATGTTATTTCTTAGATATGCAATGAATTTAAATAGCTACTTTCAGTAAAAATTTGATAAAACAAAAGAGCGCACTCGTACCCATTATTAGGTAGATTTCGAAGAATATATGTGTATGTATGTATCCCAATTTTGTATGTGCGCTGCAGGCCGCAACATTCAACCGATTGCAATAAAATTTGGCTCTAAATTCAGTCTTGATGTAAACAAGAACGGAGTAGTTTTTGGTGACTTCAGCCCCAAAGAGTTGCAAATGGTGGGTGATTGAAATCTTAAAAAATTCATGACAACGTTAATATACCTGATACCAGTCCGTCTGTCCGCCTCGGTGGTGTAATGGTCAGAACAACTGACTGGCAACCCGGAGGTCTCGGGTTCGATTCCCGGCTATACCCAGACATTTTTTCTGTAAGTATAGGGTCTGGTAATAAAAATTAAGTGGGAGATAAATTTAACCGAATTTATCGCGCGGAGGATTTACCACTGCTCGAAGCCCCTAAAACCTTGGTAAATTGGATATTGAATTGTATCTAAGTTTCTGAGATTGGCTCGTGATCCCGGCTTCTTTTCCTTCTGCTCTGTTCTTTTCACGATTGAGGGGCCAGCCCATACAGGCCTTTAGGGATCCACCTTCTGGTGTATCTCCTTCTATCATTAATATCATTAAAAAAAAAACAATTTGGTTGCAGATACCTAATATTCTGATAATTAACCTCTACAACTTTTGTCTGAAATTTTTTTTAGGAACAGTCTAAAAGGGGGCAGAACAATAGGGTTCGAAATCTAATCTAAACTGAAGGGAGGGTTCCTTCGTAAAAGATTAAATATTTTTTTATTAAATACTAAATATAAGGGAGGAAATAGGTGTATGGTAAAGTTATATGGATGAACAAATCAATTTTTATTTATTTATTAAACCAATGTATTTTTACTCAATTCAAAGATTAAGAATTAATAAAGTTATAAAACAAATAAAAAATTTAAATATATATTATAAAAATACCAAAAATATAGTTTTTTAAATCAGGTACAATTGTAAGAAAAAGCGAAAAACGATTAAACACATGAATGGGTTATTCAACAATTTTTAAATACATATTATAAAAATAACTAAAATATAGTTTTTAAATCAGGTACAATTGTAAGAAAATTTTGACGAATTAATATTTGGAACACGAGAAATAGAATAAATACCCGTAAAGTGCGTCAATTAAACTAACTCTAGTGTCAAAAAACTTGAAACTAGTTTATTGTTTTAAAGGAAAATTAAAATATATACAGTCTAATCTAAAACATAAACAATTTTAATAAAAAACAAAAAATATATGAAGAAAATCAAACTTGTTTTTTATCACTGTTAATAATAAAAAGAACTGTCTTAAAGATGGATACTATTAACATACGTTCAGATGGGAAGAGAAGGTTTTGTGCCAATCGCAAGATGGCGGCTGGAGGGGAAATGCCTGTCCTGACTGGAGACACCCCCACTCCTGCTTTTCTAGCCTAGCTGTTCCTCCTTAGCTCCTTGGTTTGAAAGGAAAGGAGGAAGGATTCCAATAAATTACACCTTATTTTATATGTGTTAATTTTTTCTTTCCCTCACTACCTCTGGGCTGCCTTCCATTACTTTCAATTAAAATTTCTACCAGTCCGTCTCTCTCCAGAGAAAATTTCGTTGCAAAAATAATATTTATTTACTCTTATCTTTATTTTCTACAATTGTTCATTAATCCGAACTTTTCGTTAATCTAAATTGCTTCCTAAATTGAGATTAGCGATATAGTTTTTTGAAAGATAATCGGGGTCTTAATTAATGATTTAAATATATTAGATATATTTTATTTTAAATTTGTCCCCATTTTGTTTTTCTGCTTATTCTCTTCGGATTAGCTGTCGGTCTTCTTTTCTTGATCTCAAGCGACTGCCTCTATTTACAACCCATTATATTATTTTTTCAGAACGGCTCGTCATTGGTCTTTAAAGTTATATATTTTTTTTTGTTCTTTTTCCGGAGGCAGGTCAAATGTTGAACAAGAAAAGGTTGGGACAACCTCTCTGACGTAAAACAAGAGACTGGAAAATATAAAATGGCTGCCTAAAAACTATAGTAGCCATTTTTTTTGTGTTAAATCCGGGGTGATCCGCGATTGGAATTAGGTGTACACCGTCTTTGGAATTATTTGGAATTACTTTGGAATTCATTAGATAATCTATTGTCTTCTACTTGGAAATGAAAGTGGAAGTAGAAGTAGGTGTACACGATTTTAGGTCGCGGTTCACTCCTCGGTTAAATCCATCGAATTCACTCCAATTTTTTTCTCCTATTATTGTATAGAAATGCCTGGACCGTGATGAAAAAATATTTTTTATAGCTAAATAATATTTTATAATCTAAATCTGTTTATATTCCGATATCTAAGACGAGCTGAGAAAGTTCATACTAATACTAAAGTCTTTTTTTATTTCCACTATAAAATATAATTAGATTTTAGACGTTCTAGCTAGCTAAAGTTTCTCTTCTTATCCTACTTTTTAACCGACTTCAAAAAAGGAGAAGGTTCTCTATTCGACTGATTTTTTTTTTGTGCTTATGTTACCTCATATCTCCGCCAATTGTGAACCGATTTTGAAATTTTTTTTTGCATTGGGTCCATTCTACCTTCCGATTGATCCCATTTTTTTATAGGTATTAGACCTTTTTTGTTAGGTTTTTTCAGGATTAACTTCTTTGTTTATGAACCGATTTCGATGATTCTTTTTTTATTGGAAAGGGAGTATCTTAGGGATGGTGCCATATTAATTTGGTCAAGTTCTGATGATATGATCACTATTAATAACATCACTAAAAAGAGAAAAAAAATAATTTTAAGAAAAAATAAAACAGACTTCAAAAAAATTAAATGCAACATATAAAATACACTAAAAGGTATAAAATAATTATTATCTTATTTAGTTACAACTAAACTACGAAATATTAACATGAAATTACTTTTTTAAGTCGGTGGCAAACATATACCTTTTATGAATCGCACTCGATGGATCTTATAGTACGTTTGGTTGGTACGCTCGCTTATAGGTATAGTTTGTTTGGCACCGACTTCAAAAAGTAATTTCATGTTAATATTTCGTAGTTTAGTTGTAACTAAATAAGATAATAATTATTTTATACCTTTTAGTGTATTTTATTTGTTGCATTTAATTTTTTTGAAGTCGGTTTTATTTTTTTCTTAAAAATTATTTTTTAATTAAAATGACCAATCCGTTTATAACATAAATTTTAATATAATAGTTAATTTGAGATTGTCCGAGTATAATGAATTAATATAAATGATATTTAAATTAAAATATTAAATATAATTATTTATTATATATAAAATTATGTAAAAAAGTACATATTTATTAATCTAGAATTTTAAATAAATAAAGAGAGATTTAAGCAAACAACCATATTTTGTATACATAATCAGTGGGCCCTCAGAACACCAAAAATGAAAAAACAAACCAGCCAAAATGGGGGGGGGCAAAAAATTGAATCTAGGCCAAATTCAACCAAATTTTTTATAAATAATAAGTGGGCTACCAGAAGACTAAAAATGCAAAAACTAACAGCCCAAAATGGCGGAGGCGGGATTGTAGGGTCAAAAAATTAAAATCTAGGCCCTTATACCAAACTCAACCAGAAGTGTATGGTAAAGACAAGTGGATGGCCAAATCAGAACGTGTCAATTTATTTTTTCATGGAATCTTCATATCAAAATAAAATATCATAACTTAAAAGAAATCATAAGTTGCTGTCATCTATTAAATTTGATGGAATGGAATATTTTTGATTATATGTCAGAGGGGTTGTTTTTCACTCCCTATTTTACGCCCGTACATATGTCAGAGAGATTCGCATCTTGCAGGTGAGCCAGGTGGCCCGAATTACTGTTACTGGCACTCGGGTTCGATTCCCGAAAGGGTGAAAAGCAACCCCTCTGACATATAATTAAAAATATTCCATTCCATCGAATTTAATAGATGACAGCAACTTATGATTTCTTGTAATTTTTTTTTTATGATAATGATGAGTGTTCAAACTTGAGAGTTTTCAGCCTTTTTTTTTATGTTAATTAATTTAATTAAAATTAATTCATTAGTTTTAAGTTTTCACTTTATTAAAAATATTATAGGAATTTCATTTCATTCTCCTGTTGTAAAGGATATTTTAAAATTCTTATTTAAAATATTCTAGAAAAAGATTCAATTTCAAAACAAAACTGATATCTTTTCAATCGAAAAATTAATTATACTCGCTGTTATTCATTACTTTGTAGTTCCAAAGAAATTTATTTAGAGAAATATACTAATTCTAGTCGCCTTTTAAGCAAGCCTTCTAGAAAAAGCAAAATACAGTCATAAAAAACATATGACGTTCACCAATCAAAATGCTCGTTTTGATCACGTGACCGTCTGCTGCCTCTTCACGTCGAGTGAATCGGGGTGACTGCAGTTGCGTTCGAACTGTTAGCTAGAGCGGACTCAGGAGTCTTCTCTCGGCTTTTTAGCGAGAAAGATCCTTATTGCCTGTGAGGCCATTTTGAACAGCCCATATACAGAGGCTGGTTCTGTTGCGTTTTGTCTCTTATAAGAAACGGACTCAGGAGTCTTCTCTCGGCTTTTAAGCGAGAAAGATCCTTATTGCCTGCGAGGCCATTTTGAACAGCCCATATACAGAGGCTGGTTCTGTTGCGTTTTTCATCCGTTGTGGTGTTAAACCGTTATCTTAAAATATTTTGTTTGATTAATTACGTGGTAATTATCAACCTGAATTGACGAGTTCAAAGGAACTCCAGAGAAAAGGATTTCTCACATTGTCTGCTTCCAACTAGTGCAAGATTTTAGTTGGAACGAGAGCTAATTACATCTTCTTTAAGAAAAAAGGCAACATTGAAGGCGTTCTATTATTGAAAAATAATTTCTTTTGGAACGATCGTTTTGAAAAACAAGCTAAGTAGTTTTAATAATTATTTGTAAAACAATTTATATCTTAATGTTTAAATATTAAAATATTTTGCTATTATATTGAAAATAATTCACTCTTTAATTCAGAATTGTATTTCTCAATTGATATAATTATCAATTAATATATTGAATTTTTCTATGTTACAATTAATATACTAATCATACAAAACTGTATTTATTTTATAAAACATAATGTTATTTTAACATGTTCATTTGATATTTTTTCCCACTGCTGATTTTTAAAATAAAATAAAAAGCTGTTATTTAGTTAAAATATTAAATTTGAGTTTTTATACTGCTTCCTCCGCCATTTTTAAAAATAAAATAATAAGGAGTTTTCCATCTCTGAGATATATATTTTAATTTTTAATAAGTTAATACTACAATTTTCTTATCAAAAAGGTTTAATTTAAGTTATTTAACCAATTCTGTTTTTAATTATTATTAAAAACAAAATTATAATTAATTTGAATCTTGAAAATAATAATATTTTCCAGAACGTTTCCAATTTTTCGAAGTAGTTTTGATTACTAGTACATTATTCGAACCTGCGGTCAAATCAATTCATTTAACTTTATTTATTTTGAAGTCTTCGGATCGGAAGTGCTTTCAAGGGTAGTTTGTAACTAATGCTTCCTGGCCCCGTAAGATACCCTTCTTAGCAAAAAGGGGTTGATATCCGAGAATCTGTTTGCATTATCCAAAGCGTTGAGTGCTAGACTTCAAAGGAAGCAAGTCCATTTAAGGTGTAAACACGTTCTCCGATATTAGTCAGTTAATTGCAAAGTTAATTGGCCTTAAGAATCCCGACCCCCAGTCATCTGGCGATTAGGGCCGACTCCTTAACATCTGTCGACCGGTGACAGGACCCCTTAACATCTGGATCACGTGACAAGGACACACCCCAGACATCTAGCAATAGTTCTCAAAACAAATTTGTTATTATTATTTTGAAAAATTGGTTATAAATTCTGGTGGCGACCGATAATAAAACAAATCTAATACTATATTAAATAAATAGCTATAAAATAAATATCTCAAGATGGCTCAGGAGAAGCAAATAAAGCAAATAACAGCCAAGTGGGCCTTAATAAAATTAGAGAACAGTGACCTTTTAGATTTTATGTCGGAAAAAGAATTTAGCTCTACAGATTCTTGTAATCATAGTATAGAAAGAGTAACACAAATCATTTTGGACATACATAATAGCTTAAAATACATTTGTGAACACGAGTTACAAAATGAAGCAGCCGTTATTCCGATAATTACGGAAATTACCACAACTTCACGCGAGCTCAATAATCTTAAACTTAAATTCTTAGATAAATTATCTAAATTAAAAACTGCTAAATCGTCAAATGATTCAGAAACGTGTTCAGAAGATTCTGAACCAAAAAGCATACACATAAATCTTCCAAAAATTGAGTTGGAAAAATTTAATGGTGTATACACACGTTATCCTGCATTCAAACATCAATTTGATGCAGCGATTGATTCAAATAATTCACTCAGCCAATGTCAAAAGCTTCAGTACTTAAAAAGTTTTTTGACTGAGGAACCTTTAAACTTAATTAGGCACTTAGATTTGACTAATCAAAATTACCAAGTAGCCATTGAATTAATAGAAAGTAAATATTACAAGTATAGAAAAATTGTTTTTGATTTAATAGATAAATTATTAAATTTGAAAAATATCACATCTCCTAATTCAAAGTTTTATCAAAGTTTAACCAGCACGGTTAGACAAACCATTGCGCAATTAAAAAATTTAGATATTAATACCGATCAATGGAATCCCATACTGGTAAGACTAGTGTCTTCCAAATTAGATGCAAAGGTACATCAGGACTGGTTACTGACGTTAGAAAATCACGACGAAATACCTCGTCTAGACACTCTTTTAATTTTCATAGAAAGACAAGCAGATTCTTATTTAGATTCGCACAGTTTTAATGCTAACAAGCAAAAAGTACAATTTAAAGAAAGCAACAGTGCAAGATCTTTAAATGTACAGGTTTCTAATAAAGACCTAAGTTGCAAACTTTGTTTAAAACAGCATGGCTTGTGGCAATGTGAAAAATTTAAAAAGCTTTCTTTAGAAGAAAGGTCAAAGTTTGTGAATCAGAACAAATTGTGTAAAAAATGTTTTTCTCCTTTTCATTATGTAAATGATTGTAAACGCTTTAATTGTCGCTGCGGCCTTAAACTGTCTCCACTTTTACATTTTTGCAGTAATTCAAAAACGAACTCTTCACTGAAATCGGAGAGCGGAGCGGTCCAAAAAGACCCAGAGGATAAAAAGGCCGGAGAACAAACTGACACAAAGTCTTCCTCCAAGACGACAGCGCACTGCGGAGTGGACGGATCCACAACGTTATTAAGCCGAGCTCTCATCAAAACACAAGACATTTCTGGACGTGAGGTACACATTCGTGCTTTCATTGACACCGGAAGTGAGATTTCTCTAATCTCAGAGGAAATCGTTAATCAATTAGGTTTAGAAAAACAAAACGCCCTTTTGAATGTAAAAGGTTTAAAAGGCCAACACGTAACTTCATCCAAGGGTTTAGTAAATTTGAAAATTGGTTCAGTTGTCGATGATAACTTTGAAATAGATGCACCATTATATGTTGTAAACAGTCTAAATTTAACTATCCCTTCAGTCCCTCTAAAGAGAAGTCAATTTAAATTTATTAGTGGGTTACCGTTATCAGATGGTACGTTCAATACACCCCACACCACTGGAATCCTAATAGGGGCAGACTTATTTTCAAAATTAATGCTAAATGACATTAGGAAAAGTCAAGATCAAAATCTTGTAGCTCAAAATACCTCGTTAGGTTGGATTGTCTTCGGAAAGGCCGAAGCATTATACAAAAACGATTTTAATTTTAATAATAAAAATGCTCATACAACAACAACGCTAGAAGAAATTAATTCTAATGTTTTAAAGCTGATGGACTTGGATTCGACGCCAGACCATACAGCAAATAACATTTCAAATGCAGAGTTACAATTCCAATTTAGTATTAAAGAGAATGGAAGTGGCCAATTACAAGTGGCACTACCTTTCAAAATTGACCCCCCAATTTTAGGTGACTCTCTGCACAAAGCTCTTACCATGTTAAAAAGACAAGAAGTTAAACTAAATAGCAATCCTCTATTAAAGGAAGAATATTTTCAGTACTTTGATACATTAAAAGAATCAAATTTTATTGAATTAGTAGGTCCTCTTACTATGCATGATAAAACAAAAAACAATCAACAGTTTTACCTCCCACACTTCGGGGTATACAAGGGTGAAAATAGTCCCCTAAGAATAGTTTTGAACTGGATTTCCAGCCCCCCTTACAAATTTAAAACTTTCGTTTCTAATAGGATTACTGAAATACAGAGTTTAGATTTTCCTCACTCCTGGTCACATGTCCCAACAGCAGAAAACCCTGCAGACTTGGGCACCAGAGGGGTTTCAGTAGAAAAATTTTTAAATACAGAATTTTGGAAAAAGGGTTACAAAACACACTTTTTATCCAAACCCACCCCATTTAAATTCCTCAACGAGGTTAAAACCCCAGAGGAAGAAGATAAAAAAGAAGTTGTAAGTTTTGTGCACTCACTTCTCAAGAAAGAAGAAGTAATAGATAAATATTTATCACAATTCTCTTCATTGGAAAGATTAGTTTCTCACCTTTCAATACTCAAAAAGTTCTGTATCTATTTAAAAATAAAAAGGGAATATCCTGACGAATATAAAGAAAAGTTTAAAAATTTTAAAACTATACGTCCTTTGGATAGAGAAAATTCACTATTAAATTTGATTAAATACAGTCAAAGAAGTTTTGTTACAGAAATAACTAGCTTAGAGAATCAGGAGCCGTTAGATAGAAAATCTAACATCCTAACTTTAAACCCTTTCTTGGATAAATTCAAGTTGTTAAGAGTAGGAGGTCGATTAGAAGAAGCTAACATCCCCTACAACCAAAAGCATCCTTTAATAATATCAAAAAGTTGTTATATAACTAAATTATTAGTTAGGTCTTATCATTTAAAGTACTTACATGCAGGCCCTAATGTTATTTCGGCTTTGCTCAGACTAAAATTTTGGATAGTACAAGGCAGAAAGTTAATTAGAAAAGTTTGCCGTGAATGCATTACATGCTTCAAACAGAAGCCGCAAACCTTCACACCTTTAATGGGAAATTTACCTGGTGATAGAGTCAATCCTTCACGACCCTTTGAGAATACAGGAGTAGACTTTTTCGGCCCATTCATGGTCCACTTAAATCTGAGACGAGGTTCCAAGCCACAAAAGGTTTACGTCTCCACATTTGTGTGTTTCGCAACGAAAGCTTGTCATTTTGAAATTTGTACGGATCTTAGTACAGAATGTTTCTTAAACGCTTTAAAAAGATTTATTGCCCGCAGAGGGTTTCCCAAAAAGATCTATTCAGACAATGGAACAACATTTGTCTCCGCTTCCAAAGTTGTCAGGTCGGAATTGAACCAATTGATTTCAAAGATGAAAAATAATGAAGTAATGAAGTTCTTATCAGAGAATTCAATCTGTTGGTCCTTTATACCCACCTACAGCCCTCACTTCGGTGGACTTTGGGAATCATCGGTGCGTGTTTGTAAACATTACCTTAAAAGAATTGTAGGACAGAGCTTTTTAACGTTGTTGGAGCTAGAAACTCTTTTGTGTCAAATAGAATCGATTTTAAATTCAAGGCCTTTAACCCCTCTCTCCGATGACAGTGAAAGTCTTGAATACTTGTCACCCGGACATTTTCTAGTTGGTCAACCACTTGTGCAATTACCAGTATTAGAACATTGTCAAGAAAGAAATTGTAAATTAAATCAGAGGTTTAAATTTTTAGAAAGTTTAAAAGCCGGCTTTTGGAAAGCTTGGTCCAATACCTATCTAAACACTTTACAACAACGGTATAAAGGTAAAACCAAAATTGTAAACCTTGTTGTAAACCAATTAGTTCTCATACAAGACAAAAATACACTAACTAACCAGTGGAAGTTAGGACGTGTACTGGAAGTCTTTCCAGGCAAAGATGGTATTGTGAGAGTGGTTAAGTTAAAAACCCAGATGGGAATAATAACAAGACCAGTTGTCAAATTGGCCCCATTGCCAATAGAAATTTAGTTTATAAGTTAATAAACAAAATGATTTTGTCAAACCAAAACAAACACAATTAGTATTTAAGCAATTAGTTTTAAGATCATTAAAATTTTATTTAAAAAAAAAAAAAAAAAAAAGAAAAAATGTTTATTATTATGTAAAGTGACAAAGTTTATATTCTGAAAACATTGAAATGTCAAAACTCACCCAACTGTCAAAGACATTTTAAAGACTTTAGTTTTAATTCGTTAAAAGAGAATCTTTTAACAAAAATTGGGGAGTTATGTTCAAACTTGAGAGTTTTCAGCCTTTTTTTTATGTTAATTAATTTAATTAAAATTAATTCATTAGTTTTAAGTTTTCACTTTATTAAAAATATTATAGAAATTTCATTTCATTCTCCTGTTGTAAAGGATATTTTAAAATTCTTATTTAAAATATTCTAGAAAAAGATTCAATTTCAAAACAAAACTGATATCTTTTCAATCGAAAAATTAATTATACTCGCTGTTATTCATTACTTTGTAGTTCCAAAGAAATTTATTTAGAGAAATATACTAATTCTAGTCGCCTTTTAAGCAAGCCTTCTAGAAAAAGCAAAATACAGTCATAAAAAACATATGACGTTCACCAATCAAAATGCTCGTTTTGATCACGTGACCGTCTGCTGCCTCTTCACGTTGAGTGAATCGGGGTGACTGCAGTTGCGTTCGAACTGTTAGCTAGAGCGGACTCAGGAGTCTTCTCTCGGCTTTTTAGCGAGAAAGATCCTTATTGCCTGTGAGGCCATTTTGGACAGCCCATATACAGAGGCTGGTTCTGTTGCGTTTTGTCTCTTATAAGAAACGGACTCAGGAGTCTTCTCTCGGCTTTTTAGCGAGAAAGATCCTTATTGCCTGCGAGGCCATTTTGAACAGCTCATATACAGTAGCTGGTTCTGTTGCGTTTTTTCATCCATTGTGGTGTTAAATCGTTATCTTAAAATATTTTGTTTGATTAATTACGTGGTAATTATCAACCTGAATTGACGAGTTCAAAGGAACTCCAGAGAAAAGGATTTCTCACATTGTCTGCTTCCAACTAGTGCAAGATTTTAGTTGGAACGAGAACTAATTACATCTTCTTTAAGAAAAAAGGCAACATTGAAGGCGTTCTATTATTGAAAAATAATTTCTTTTGGAACGATCGTTTTGAAAAACAAGCTAAGTAGTTTTAATAATTATTTGTAAAACAATTTATATCTTAATGTTTAAATATTAAAATATTTTGCTATTATATTGAAAATAATTCACTCTTTAATTCAGAATTGTATTTCTCAATTGATATAATTATCAATTAATATATTGAATTTTTCTATGTTACAATTAATATACTAATCATACAAAACTGTATTTATTTTATAAAACATAATGTTATTTTAACATGTTCATTTGATATTTTTTCCCACTGCTGATTTTTAAAATAAAATAAAAAGCTGTTATTTAGTTAAAATATTAAATTTGAGTTTTTATACTGCTTCCTCCGCCATTTTTAAAAATAAAATAATAAGGAGTTTTCCATCTCTGAGATATATATTTTAATTTTTAATAAGTTAATACTACAATTTTCTTATCAAAAAGGTTTAATTTAAGTTATTTAACCAATTCTGTTTTTAATTATTATTAAAAACAAAATTATAATTAATTTGAATCTTGAAAATAATAATATTTTCCAGAACGTTTCCAATTTTTCGAAGTAGTTTTGATTACTAGTACATTATTCGAACCTGCGGTCAAATCAATTCATTTAACTTTATTTATTTTGAAGTCTTCGGATCGGAAGTGCTTTCAAGGGTAGTTTGTAACTAATGCTTCCTGGCCCCGTAAGATACCCTTCTTAGCAAAAAGGGGTTGATATCCGAGAATCTGTTTGCATTATCCAAAGCGTTGAGTGCTAGACTTCAAAGGAAGCAAGTCCATTTAAGGTGTAAACACGTTCTCCGATATTAGTCAGTTAATTGCAAAGTTAATTGGCCTTAAGAATCCCGACCCCCAGTCATCTGGCGATTAGGGCCGACTCCTTAACAATGAGAGAAGGAGTTACACCAAAAAAGTGCAACCCCTAAAGGCCTGGGTTGGCCCCTCCATCGTGAAAAGAAGAAGAAAGAATTTTATGGGTTGGGCGGGGGTCGAAGGTATCTGTGGATACGGGTCTTAAATTGCTGAAGGTTATAAGCCGCAGGAAAGATGGTGGCAGGGAGCGAGTTCCAGTCTCTGGAGGTCATAGGGATAAAAGAGTTGGCGAAAGCGCTTGTTCGACTTTTATTCAATTTGACAGCGAAGGGGTGCTGAGCATTAGAAAACCGCGTGTTTCTCGTAAAGAGGGCATTTGAATCTATTACCATTGGCATTTTAATATCTTTCATATTAAATTAGGAAAAGTCATTCCATTGCCATTCGAATTTTGAATCTCTTCAAAATTCGAAATACTCAACGAACTTTATTTCAATTGTTTGGCATGGCTATATGTTTAAATTTAGAATCACTATATCGCGAAATTTTACAAATTAAGATAACAATCTTCGAGTAAAATATTTTACGCGTGTACATATGTCAGAGAGGTTCGTATCCTGCAGGTGAGCCAGGTGGCCCGGATTGCTGTTATTGGAACTAGGGTTCGATTCCCGAAGGGGTGAAAAACAACCCCTCTGACATATAATTAAAAATATTCCATTCCATCGAATTTAATAGATGACACCAACTTATGATTTCTTGTAAATTTGAATCTATTACCATCAGCATTTTAATATCTTTCATATCATAACTTAATTTAATAAACAACCTTGAAAAAATTAATTAATTAATTATTTTAATCAAATTAATATTAGTAGTAGATAGATATAACCCTTCTTTTAGAAATGGACAAATGATACCAAATAGAAGATGACCAGCAGTAGATTTACGAAATGTAAATCTATTAAAGGGGATTGGACCACGAAATCTTCAACTGCTGCTGAGAGTTAAAGTAGGAATGTAATGACGCGGAGCGAGTTAAAGGAGCACCTCTTCACCACGACTCTCATTTCCGGTAAAAGTGGAAGTGGGCCTCCTCCTTCTCCCTTTATGCCCTTTAGGGCACTCAATGCTCTCTCTCTCTCTCTCTCTCTCTATTTCACGTTCAATCCCTTTAGCAATAGATAGCAAATGTAAATATAGCAAGATGAATCAAGAAATCGATCGCCTGGAAACCGGATACTCTCTTGGCGATATTTATATTATAAAATAGAGTCCTAGAGCGAAATAGAGAAAATTCAACTATTTGAATTATATAATATGTAGAGGAAAATTATACAATTGTATCTTAGGCATAACATCAAGGTACTTTAGAATAGAGGTTCCTAGCCGGTGGTACGCGTACCACCTGTGGTACGCGGGAACGTTTCAGGTGGTACGCGTGAGTGATGTGAGCAACATGCTGTTAATAGCTTCTGTACGCATGAGCAGTGAGCACGCAAACATTACTCATTTTTTTTAATTTAATTTTAATTCAAAAAGCCTTTGAACACTTTTAGAAGAGTAAATATTATACGTTTATTAAAATATTTAGGTCTGGTGGTACGCCAAAATTTCTCAAAAAGTCAAGTGGTACGCAGGTGCAAAAAGGTTGGGAACCCCTGCTTTAGAACATGACGGTAGATTTTTTAGAATATACGTATTTATTTTAAGGTGTTAGTACCTGGAGGCACCGAGCGAGTAACTTCTTCCTTCAGTTAAAAACTTTATTTTAATATTATTTTTAATTTAAAATTCTGAAAAAAATGTCGATTTTTATTTGAGAGCCGCTTTCAAATTACAAAAATACAAATAAATATAATATTCGCCCACTGTACCTCCCCCCCCCCCCACCTCCACCCCACTCGACCCCTCGAAACGTTTATTAATAGTTCTAACGTTTAGAGAGAACAAAATATGTTAAAATCCACAATCACAATAGTTCTTCAAGGCCTTTGAGAACAATGGATTAATCCGACCCATTGTCTGTCTGGGTACAAAAGTAAACAAAAGAGAAATCTTTTTTAAACTCCAAGATTTGAATCTGTCTACCTGAGAATAATTAATTTGATTACGAAAAAACCCATCAAAAACAATTTTGTCGAAGATGGGACCGTGACAGATCGAATTGTCATCCCAAAAGCCGTGAATTTCATCAAAATCGGTAGAGCCGTTTTCAAAATAGAACTAAGATACAAATATATATATACAATTTTTGCTCGTTTAATAAGAGTAGATATACAAATCATATTACCAGAAGCTAGTCGAACGCTTGAACATTCGAGCAAAGTTATTTCTCAATACAAACAATTTAGAACTTATGTGGTATTTGCCAGTGGCGATTCAGCTCAGTATTGACACGAACTACTTACTACTAGGATTGGCATTCTCCTAGAAAATTTCCAAAGTCAGATTTCAAGTTTTAAACACAGAATAGACTCTCTTTAACATGGCAGCCACTCCTGATTGATAATTCTATATTACTAAACTCAAAGGGATGCTAGTATTATTAATTTTTAGGTTTTTTGTTCTCATTTTCAGAAACATAAATAAATACCAGAGTAAAACTGTAGGGAAAAATCATGACCTACCCTTTATAAGGATTCATTTACAAAGTAAAATGGAACCCTATTAGTTTTGTTACAATGTCTGTCTGTCAGAGCATTGTAGCAATTAGGGTGGTTGATTGTGGTAATTTTGGGTATTTTCGAATTTTTACACTGACAGAGACTCATATGGTTCGAAATAAATAAAAAAAAATATCCCGCAAGTTTCAAGACTCTACCTCAATTTCAACCTGTGTCACACAGCGATGCAAGTTTCCTTTTTTTTTTTTTTTTTTTTTTTAATGCAATCGAATGCAAGAAGGGGTGCACCAGTAAAGATGTAGCCCCTATGGATCTCGAAAGACCCTTGCATTACCGAAGAGAAGGGAAAGTTGATTAAGTGAGAGGGTGTAGACGTAGGTGTCTATGCACCCTGGTTTTGAAGGTTTGAAGATCATAGGTGCTGGGAAAGATAGAAGCTGGGAGAGAGTTCCAGTTCCTTGAAGTCATGGGGATATATGTATTCGCGAATGAAGTGGTCCGGCACTTTTCCAATTTGACCGCAAAAGAGTGTTGGGATTCGGCAAAACGTGTGCTGCGTGCAAAGCATGCTTTGTGGGGAATTATTGATTTTATCTCATCAGAGCACCTGCCGTGATAGTATCTATAGAAAAGGGAAAGGGCAGAGACATCTCTTCGATGAGCCAGCGAGTCGAGGGAGTCGGTGAGGGTAGAATCGTCAATTAGCCTGACGGCTCGTTTCTGAATTGCATCAAGGGTAGCAAGAGAATATTTTGAGGCTCCTCTCCACAGATGAGAGCCGTATTCGAGACAGGGGCGGATTTGGGCCTTGTAGATGGTGAGAAGTTGTGGGGGTTTGTAAAATCGCTTGGACCTGAATAAGAAGCCAATCTTCCTTGCTGCAGATTTCGCCACAGAGGAGATGTGTTCATTCCAAGACAGGTCAGATGCGACAGAGACGCCCAACATGGATAGGCTGTCACACATTTTCAGGGTATTCGAATCGAAGTGAATATCAGGGAAATCTCTATTTTCGCGCCTAGAAATTAGACAACATTGAGTCTTATTTGAATTAAAGTTAACTAAATTTTGAGAGCCCCATTTATTCAGTTTGTCTAGGTCGAGAGTAATTGAGGAGGCAATATTGATTCGATTATTCGGGAGAGAGGGTTTGCCGTGTAGAGTGCTATCGTCGGCGTAACAATGAGTGGGGTTTGCCGTTTGATCAATAAGGTCGTTTATATAAATAAGGAAGAGTGTGGAGGAGATTACAGAGCCTTGGGGAACACCAGAGTTTGTGGAGAACGATTCAGATGATGTTCCATCCACCACAACTTTTATACTTCGGTTTGTCAGAAAGCTTTCTATCCATTTGCGAAGTGTTGGTATGAATCCAAAGGCTGGCAGTTTGGTAAGAAGATTTTTTGTGCCAAACCTGGTCAAAAGCTTTGGAGATATTCTAAATAACATGGAGTTTTTGCCATTGAAAGATCAATTTTTTATTCTGGCCAAAGTAATGGTTAAAAAAATTGAAACTCTGTAGACATTAACCTTATAATAATAGCTAACCTTCAGAATTTTTACAGATTTTTAGCTATTATAATTTTGGAGTCTATAACTTAATAACTCTAAGATATAGCAGTATTTTATCTATCTGTAACTTCAAAATTATAATAGCTAAAAATATGTAAAAATTCTCAAGGATAGCTTCTATTATCAAGATAAATTGTACAGAATTTTAAATGTTTTGAACCATTACTTTGGCCGGAATAAAAAATTGAGAGTTCGATACCAAAAATCCCATGTTATTTAGATGGAAAACTTAGATCGTTGTGGGGCACAAATTAAAATTGGCATATGGACTTGAAACTTAGGGATTATTTTTTTATTTATAATATTTACAACCATCTGAGCCTCTGGTATCATACAAATTTGAAAATAGCCAAAATAAGGACCACCCTATTGTATCATAAATAAGATACAACATTGAACTTTGCAAATTATAAGTATTCAATTTCCCCGAAATCAATCAACAAAAATTTAATCGGATGATTATTTTAGATAGATTCTAATTTTGGTGAGCTTCAAAATAAAATTTTTTTCAAGGTATGAAGTATTTTTGTAAATATTTCATTAAGTATTAGGCTGAATTTTTTAAATTTAATCCACTGAGAGCTTGAGAGATCGTCAAAATATCTATTTGTACAAAATTGTAACTATCAGAATTCCCAAACCAATAGGTAAATCTAAAATTAAAAAATCTACAAATACATTAATATCAAGGTGAAATGTATTTATAATAGTTGAGTGAATACTAAATAATGTTCTCCGGATATTGCTTTTAAAATAGCACCTATATCCTTTCAAATCAACTGCCAAATACGAATAAAATATCTAAATTAATTGTGAAAAATTTCATTGTTGTAGGTATTTACCTTGTGGCTCGAAATCCACTGATTGTTTTCTCGGACCTGGTCAGGATATTAATCTGCGTCTGTTAACTGTTGCCCCTTTTCTACAAAAAACAAAAGAGTACAATTTGTTAAATAGAGTTTAATAATTCAGGGAGTTAAATTAGTTCGATTTTAAATTTGTAATTTAATTTAATTTCCAGAAAATACAATTGAATAATTTTGGGAAATGATTTAGGTACTGAAAAATATAATTCATTTAATGAGATGAATTTAAAATGTGTGAGTAATTTAAAATTTGTTGATAATTAAACAAATTAAGTTAATTATAAATAGCATGAAATGTAAAATGTGACACTCTGGAGATTAGCACTCAATTTCAAAACTAAACAAAAAAAATTATTATAAAAGTAATTAAATAATTTTACAATAAACTAATTTGTTCTAAGCTCCCGCAAATGTCGACTATTTAAATTTTTCTCCCGAAAGGATTGAGCTAAAAAGCTAAAACTTTTTACAAAAGGGTGGATGCAGTTTATTAACAAACTTATCTATCTGAATTTTAAGTATTTTACTTTATGATATTAGATAAATGTGAAAATATTGTATTCCTCTCCCAAGAGCTTCTATTTCTTAGAGTTAATTTCACTTTGTTACTTCTAAGTGAAAATCAACAGCGCCCTTAATATAGACTAAGAGCTGGTGACACATTTTGACTACGGATTTGACCCAACTAGAAATAATGCGTAATAGTACCGTCTATGATAGTTGTACAATGGCCAGTCTGGCTGGCTGTAGCAGGTGGACCAGGTACTGCGCATGGTGTGAGTGCGGTAAAAAATACATATGTGTTAAAAAATATTTTTGACCCACAATGAAATTATAAAAATTATAATTTATAGTCAATTATAAACATAATATATTCACCTCCAGACCATTTGAGTGGTGGGACGTGGAACCAGACCACCCAAAGTGTATTTTTACAACATGAAAAAAATAGCATCAAAAATATTTTTTTCATGTTGTAAAAATACACTTTGGTCTGGTTCCACGTCCCACCACTCAAATGGTCTGGGGTGAATATATTATGTTTATAATTGAGTATAAATTATAATTTTTATAATTTCATTGTGGGTCAAAAATATTTTTTAATACATATGTATTTTTTACCGCACTCACACCATGCGCAGTACCTGGTCCACCTGCTACAGCCAGCCAGACTGGCCATTCCCTGTACAACTATCATAGACGGTACTATTACGCATTATTGCTAGTTGGGTCAAATCCGTAGTCAAAATGTGTCACCAGCTCTTGGATTATAATAGAAAGAAATCAGATGTAGAACAAAAAAATGGATTCTAAATTTAAGCTAGGTATCAGCTAGAATATATACAGCAAGTCAGCAATCTTTTGGATGAAACAGAACAACCGGATCTAGCCCTTTACTTAAATTTTTGTTATTTGCATTTTTCTCAAAAACAGATATCAAGATAATTATTTTTTAAATCGGTATGATTATCAAGTAGGTATCATAAGTTCTTTAAGATTAAAGGGACTGGATGGCCTTATAGATAAAATTTTATTTTAATAAATAAATAAAATAAAATAAAATACAAATTTAGGGAGAGGAGTTGAAAAGGCATGTCACAAAATAAAACTAACACTTTTTTTTAATTAGCGTACTAATCAATAGCTGCTATATAGGTATAATATTTAGTGAAATTTTAATTTTAAGATGTGTATCGGGTAGAAGGAAGTTTTGATAGATACAGACGAGGGGTGAACCGCAATTGGAATTAGGTGTACACCGTCTTTGGAATTATTTGGAATTACTTTGGAATTCATTAGATAATCTATTGTCATCTATTATCTTCTACTTGGAAATGAAAGTGGAAGTTGAAGTAGGTGTACAAGATTTTAGGTCGCGGTTCACCCCTCGGGTACAAATTAATCCATTGAAAGTAACCCTATGATTTTGTATTTTGGGTTTCTGGTGAATTAATTTAAAAGGGGAAAATTAGTAGGATGATTTCAAAGAAGGGGAGATAATAAATAAAGTCATGTGGTGCACAAACCCCGAAAATATTTCTGAGTCCTGAGGCTTGAGTGTCTCAAAGTATAATATTTTTCTGGTTTCCAAAATGTTTATATTTTCAAAACAAATAACTGATCAGATTTTAGACTTTCAGCTTCAGTTTTACGATGAAAAATGTAGAAAATCAGAAACAATCGTTACTCGCAAAAATTACCATGGGCATACCTACATCTCTTCAAGATATATAAAATTTATAAATAGATGTAATGTACTTAATAGCAGAAAGTTATCTATGAAACAAATACTATTATCTAACAAGAATAATAGCTTTACTTTTTTGTTAATTTGATGCACCTCTGGTTTTCGTCAATATGCGGAGTTTTAAAACGGTTATTGTTAAAGAGCTGAAATTCGGCATAAATATACTACTATTAATAACCTTTGCGAAGAGTTCATCGTTCCTGGTCAAACTGTTCGCTAACACTAAAATATGAGGTCAGAATTCTGAGTCTTTAAAAAGTTTTCACTTTTTTCTATTTGAGAAATAACATATTGTATTCGTGGCCCGAAAAAATTCAAGATTAATTCAATAATTTATCTCTCGCCGTGTAAAGTTCTAGCTAGTTAAACGACAAATTTGTCTATTAGGGCACATGTCAAATGCCACTCCAATTACTGTGCGGACCTATTAAAACACAATAAAATAGCTGGAGGGAGCTAAGATTAATTAATCTCGCTTGTACAACACACAAGACAGATCGTTTAATCTTTATATCCTGAATTTGATGCTCTTGTATAAAATATATTCCTAGACAATGAAACTACTAAGTCAAGGAAAATTTAATAAATAAACTAATAACAATTAATAATATACTATAAAGAAAAGAGGTGATTTTTGTACTAGACCCTGACCAAAAGTGAATTAACTTATATTTAAGAATAAAAAACAATGTAGAAATTTTTAAATATATTGAATTTCGAAAAACAATATTTTTTCTTTTAAAACATTTAAAATGAAACTGACACGTTCTGATGTGGCCATCCTCTTGACTATACCATACAACCTGGCCCCTCACTTATCTATATAATAAAAATGAATTTCTTTTTCTTTGTAAGCGCAGATCTCTCAAATGCCTGTGCCGATTTGGCTAATTTTTTTTTTTAAAATGTTCGTAATAGTCCATTTCAGGTTAATATGTAAAAAAAATCCGAAAAGTTGCCCGGAAAATTGGAAAATTCACGGAAAACTGAAACCAAATCTGAATTGCCAACATAGCTTGCCAAACAATAAAATAACTAAATAGCAAACTAACTTTGTGTTGGCAGCCCTATCTGTCACATTTTTGAGATGTTTCTTAATAGCATAGATAAAAGAGATCTAACCACATTATCGTTGAAGAAGAATTTAATAATGCAACAAAGATTTAAAATAACTATCTATTTTTTTTAAAGTACATTAAAAAAAAACATTAAAAAATAAACTGCAACGGATCGTTGCTAAACTTTATCCAATGTACTATCTTATTCTAAAATAAAGTACTTTTTAAAATAAAATTTTACAAAAAACTATATAAGTATGACCTTTTTTGTGGTCCTCAAGGTACTTAATTACAATGAATTTTAAATCCCACAAATATTAATTTGACAATTAAATTGATGAACTCAAAAATTGTTATTTAGTTAAATAAACTGCAACGGATCGTTGCTAAACTTTATCCAAATTCATTTGAAATATTAATATGTTTATTCCTTTATTATCAATCAGATATCACTTGCAATTTGCAGTTCATGTTGACCATGCGCGGATCCAGGGGGGGGCGATGGGGGCGACCGCCCCCCCTTAAGCATTCGAGATCAATATTTTTTATATGTTTATTTTTTTTATATATATCATTAAATTTTAAAATTGAAGAAAATAAAGTTCTATGTGGGGGGGGCGTCTCTGCCCCCCCCCCCCCCCCCGCTTGGACAATTCGACCGAGACACACTTCCGAGATCAAAAGTAGATATACCGGCGACCGCCCCCCCCCCCCCCCACCCAAATCAGAGGTCTGGATCCGCGCCTGATGTTGACTTTATTTCAAAAATAATGATCGATTCTCATTCAACAGTCGTGGAATAACCAATTCTACATTCGATTTTTGACGTTTCGGTTTTTATTGGTAGCCATTGGTGAAGACATGGAGGAATTAACTTAAAATCAAAAATAGCAATCGATTCTTATCTAATACTTGAGGAATAATAATTCTACATTAGATTTTTGACGTTTCGGTTTTTATTGGTAGCCATTGCTGAAGACATGGAGGAATCGACTTAAAATCAAAAATAACGATCGATTCTTATCTAATACTAGAGGAATAACCTTTTGCATTCCATTTTTGATGTTTTGACTATTAATGGCAAGCTCTACTGAAAACGTGGAAGAATCGACTTAAAATCAATAAGACTAAATTATTTTATGATAAACAACTCAAGCTTGAGAATAAGAGAATTTTTTATCAATAGAGATTTTTAATACATTTTAAATATTTGTTTCATCTTATTTGTTATGAGTGTATATTACAGTTAAATAGAATCACAAATTATGTCTATTTAAGACTTTATAATAAAACAATTATATTTATTCTCTGTTACTAATAAAACATCAATAAAGCAGCCAAGCAAGTGGGGGGTCCAGGGGGCGAAGCCCCCTCGTAAGAGCGCCCGCCGAAGGCGGGCCTTGAAGCTAGTATATAATATTTAATAAAATTATTTATAATCATATATGGGGGGTTAGTTTTTGCATTTTTAGACTTCTGTGGGCCCACGGATTATGTATATAAAATTTGGTTGAGTTTGGTACAAGTGTCTAGTTTTTCAATTTTTTTACCCCCCCCCATTATGGGTGGTCAGTTTTTGTATTTTTAGTCTTCTGAGGTCCCACTGATTATGTATTCAAAATTTATATTTTCATTTTCTGCCCCCCCCCCCATTTCGGGCGGTTAGTTTTTGCATTTTTAGACTTCTGGGAGTCCACAGATTATGTATACAAAATGTGGTTGAGTTTGGTAAACATTTCGTTTTGATATCCACACTATTTTTTGAGCTAGCTCGTCCACAGAAATTTGGTAACTCACAGACTAACAGACATTTTGAAAAAACAATTATTAAAAAACAAACTTTGGAATATATACCAAGGAAGTTAGTAGCTCTTGTGAAAATGTGTATGGAAGGCTCACAAAATATAATAAAGGTAAATGGGCAACTTAGTGAACCGTTTGAGGTTACAAACGGTTTAAAACAGGGTGATGCTCTCTCGCCGGTGCTCTTCAATTTGGCGCTTGAGTGGGTGATGAGGAAGATTCATGAGAAGATATTTACTCCTCGGGGAACCGAATTGACCTTGGCCGATGATATTGACATCATAAGTGATAATTTAGAAGAGGCAATGAAGACTTATAGGAGACTGGAAGAAAGAGCCAAAAAAATCGGCCTTACTATTAACGAGGCAAAGACTAAATATATGCATGTAAAGAGATACTCTACATTAAGAACTCCATCTAACTTGAGCATAGGAAACGCCAAGTTGCAAAAGATCCACGAATTTAAATATCTCGGTACACTTATCACTGATGATAATGTAACGAGATGTGAAATACAGGAGAGAATCCAGAACAGCTGGAAATGCATATATGGCTTAAAACAACTTCTTAGGTCCAAAGCCCTCCGCCGAGCTGAAAAAATTACGATATATAAGACCATCATCCAGCCAATAACAATGTATGGGTCTGAAACCTGGACTCTGACCAAATACGACGAGGAATCTTTGAAAAGATTTGAACGCAAAGTCCTTAGACTAATATATGGTCCAGTCAGGGATCAAGAAAGGGGCGAGTATAGAATAAGGACAAATAGGGAACTTCAAGGACTCTACCAACAACCTGATATTGTTCAGCTAATTAAAGCCAACCGGCTTAGATGGGCTGGACATATGCTACGCGCCGATAAAGATAGGGTGATAGGGAGAGTATGGGAGGCAACACCATGTGCAAAAAGACCCTTAGGACGGCCGCGTATGAGGTGGAGGGACAACATCCAAAAAGACCTCAGGGTTCTTGGAGTCGATGACTTGGAAACCAGCGCCCAAGACCGTGGAAGATGGAGACAAATCGTCCATGAGGCCAAGATCCACAACGGATTGTAGCGCCGAGGAGTAAGTAAGAGTAATTATTGTGTCGAAAAATATAATTTTTCGATGTTCAGTTATTAGGGCTTTTTTGTAGTCCGAAATGCCATGGTTTTGTTCAATTTTTTTAATCAAATTAGTTTCAGCCGTTTTTGAGATATTTCGAAAAAAGAAGCAAAAAAACACTTTTTTCATTCACGATTACAATACTTGACCATACCCTGTATGGTAAAGTAAAAAATCAGAGTTTAAAAGACAGGGTTGGGGGGGGGGGGTTCTTAGTCCGAAAACAAAACATAATCCCTTAAAGCTTCGTTAAGGATAAAGTAAAAAATAGAAATAAATTAATTTCCCAACAATCTTTTGGTGTTCCAAATTCGTTTGATAAATCTAATAAGATAAGAAATAATAGAGTGGGATTTATGATCTAATCGAGCCATCAGGAAACAAAATACGAAACATATTTTATTCGCAAATTTAATTAAATTTTATAAATAATTTATATGAAGAATTCTGCTCTTTTATTCTTTCATCCCAGCTGAACTATATTAACGAAATATATAATGAACAACTTGATGAACCGTTATGACCCAAAAATTTTTATCAAAACCCGCTAAAATGAATTTTTCTCTCTCGGATGCCTTTATTATTCTCATCACTTGGACCGTAAATATTTACTTGCCAGAGATTAATTACTATATTCATTCTCCATTTGGCCCACTAAATTATAACTTATTCACTATATACACATAGTGATGAGGTTTTACTGCCCTAGTCCTAGAAGTTTGTTCTTGTAGCAAAATTCTTGTATTTTGAATGCGAATAACTGATTAATTAGATTTTCAGCTCTCTAAGTTTCACAACTTCCAGTTCAAAATGCAGAAAACGTCATTGATTTTAATTAGATTTTAAGGGGGTGTCATAAACTTGTGGGATATATTTTTTTATTTGTTTAGAACAATATGAGCACTGAAAAATTCGAAAATTTCCAAAATAAGGACCACCCTCATAGGCATACATAAATATTTTTTAGATTTAAGTTTATTACTGATATACCGAGTCTTAAAAAACTTTTCACTTCTTTATTATTTAATAAATATGCTGGTGAGTGATTATTTAATTAGAATCTGATGGTGAAAAATGAAAGTGCACGGATAGAATCATCTCTCTTCCTTTAGAGCATATATGGGCAACCCCCGGCCCCCGTGCCGAATCCGGCCTGCGAGAGATTCAGAAATTTCAAATAACGTGCAAAAAAAAAAAATTAAACAAGCGCAATTTCTAAATCAAGTATACAGTCATCTTAAAGCTTTTCAAAACAAAATTCGCTTGTGGGAAACACAAATGAGTAGTAAAAACTGTTTTCATTTTTTAACTTTATCCAGTCACGAAAACATTGAATACGGTCGCTATGCTGAAAAACTGAAACTACTGTCAGAGCAATTCACTGATCGGTTTTCCGATTTTAAGAATATGGATAGCACTTTCAATATTTTTGCAAATCATTGTAAGTGTAATGTGGAAGATGCTCCGCTTCACCTACAAATGGAGTTGATCGAGCTTCAAATTGAAGTCTAAATTTGATGATGTGGAACTAAGCGAATTTTACAGAACATAACTTCCCGAAGAAAAGTATCCACAGCTGAGAGTTTTCGCACGAAAAATAATTTGCACATTCGGAAGCACGTATAAATGTGAGAAGCTTTTTTCAATAATGAAAATTAATAAGCATCGTACTCGGCTTACAGTTGTTAATTTAGAAAACACCTTCCGCCTATGTAGTAGTGATATTGATCTCAATATTGATCATCTTGTTTCTCAGCTTCAAACTCAAGTTTCTCATTAATTTTAATTTGATTTTTCCATCTTTTTTTTTGTTAATTTGCTTTTTATGTTTGATTATGCTAAGTATTATATTTAATAAATAAAAACTATCGCTATTTTATTCACTACTAACTACTTATTTCTTACCTACGGCCCGCGACCTGATTAAGTCCCGAAATTACCCCCTCAGTTAAGCAAAGGTTGCCCATACCTACTTTAGAGCATTGCAAGAATTCCGAATATAAGTCTAAACTTGTTTCAGACTATTAGAGATGAATTTCTTAATTTCTATTATTCTCTAGGAATGACCTTTTGCACTCAGCCCAAAACGATACTCTTTATAAAGAGAGAGAATATTCAATTGGACTTCATTTCAGATAAAAATGTACAAATGGAATTACTTTATGCAGTTCCGGGGGTGAACCGCGATCTAATATGCTGTACACCTACTTCCACTTGTACTTCCAAATATTTCCAAGTACTTTCTAATATTTACATGTACTTTCAAATATTTCCAAGTACTTCCACATATTTCCAAGTGATTCCAAATATTTCCAAGTGATTCCAAATATTTCCAAGTTATTCCAAATATTTCCAAGTACTTCCAAAATAATTCCAAAGAGGTGAACACCTACTTCCAATCGCGGATCACCCCTCGTGCAGTTCTAACTGGAAGACTTGGAAAAGTTTTTACTTTTTCCTCCATTTTGTTTTTGTTTCTTGATAGCTCGATTATATCATAAATTCCACTTAATTATTTTTTATCTTATTAAATTCAGCAAACGAATTTAGACCAGCGAAACATTGTGGTTAATAAAATATGTATATTTCTATTTTTTAATTTTTTTTTTTTAATATTTTTAACAATAAAAACCGTTTAGATCCCCCAGAGGGAAACATCAATTATACATCTGTAAATCACGTCTATTATCTTTGTACATTTTGTTCTGATTTCTTTCGGATGTTAGTAATTAAAATAAATGGTTAGAAAAGTTCATAAAAGTTTATGTCATTAAGTCTCTTTCTCTCTCTCCGATACGAAATGGAAACTCACATAACATAAACAAAATTTTTATTTTTATCATCCCCGGCTATCCAGGCGGATCGTTATCTTCGTTTTGTCATTTGAATTATCTCTGACGATAATTTTGAAATTTGCTTTTGTTCTTTGAGATGGCTGAGAGAGAGAGAGAGTAGAAAGGAAAAATAAATAGGTAATTGAAGATAAAAGGCGAAAAATAAATAAAGAGAGCTCCAATTTTTATAAACGGAAAAGGTGTAGAATCGAATCAATTTATTCATTCATTCAAAGTGATTTTTTTAATGATTCGGGTGCTAGAAGTCGAGATTGATTTTTGCATTCTGAGAGAAACGAGAGATCTAATAAGCGTAAAAAAATTATAAAAGTTTTCGTTCAAGTTTACTACTACTAGATTCGACTAAAATGTTCATTTAAGGTAGTTCTTTTACAAATGCAAAAATTCAAGAAGTCTTTGAAACTTGGAATATAAGTCATTAAAAGCATAATACACATACTGTTAAAATTTGAAGACGATTTACCACACCAAACATGAAATAATTGCAATTAAAAATGACATTTTTAACATAGAGTAGATAGGAAAAGGGTGGGGATATGATAATTATTTAATTTTTTTTCATTGAAGGACTATCACCATCTTGATGAAAAACTAATATTTGTTAGAATAATATATTCGGAGTAACTTAAAAAAAAATCGAAATTACTTACCACGTAGTTTTGATAAAAAACAAAAAAAAACATATTTGGGCGACTATTTTTAGTGGAGGGGATATAAGCACAATGGTTTGGAAACGACCGGCAAGTATGTGTGTATCTATATAGAGATTTCGTAGTGTGAGTGGACAGTCAGGTAAAGAAAAAAATACCCTAAAATTTTAGTTCCTTTCATATTTATAGAGTGGTTAAGAGGGTAAAACTTTTGGCGTGGATTGTCGCGAAAGAACCTCCTTAAGTCTTAGTTTTTAATACGAATGCAGATTTTTTTAAATACTCGTGCCAAGTGTGAGTCGGAACGCATTTATTTAGAAGGTTCAGTACTTTATAATTTCTAAAATACTTGAGATATCAAATTCGTTTTGATTTGTCGTTCATAAAGAGGGAATGAGGGAATTTATTAAATTTATTTCTTAAAACTAAAGATTTGAGCATCTTTTTTTTGAAAATAGTTGGAATCTCTTTCAAAAAATCACCTCGGGTTAAAATTAACCAATGTTTATTAAAGAGAAAGAATTTAATTTTAGGACAAATTCTAAGATTTAGAAGTAGAAATATTATTAAATTATCAGAGAGGATTCATCCCCTCATAAGTCGAACCTGAGAACTGACATGCTTTCCGTGCAGTCAGCTCACATGTTAATTCTCAGGTTCGACTCCTGAGGGGATGAATCCCCTCTGATATCGCGATTTAATAATATTTCTACTAAAATCTTAGAATTTGTCCAAAAATTAAATTCTTTCTCTTTTATTTCTTAATTTTAAGTTAAGCCATTCTAAACGCCAACAGGTACGAGAATCTCATAATAAGATCAAATCAAAGAGGGTGTATAAATGAATATCTTTTGAAATGCAGCTCAAGTTCCAAGTGTCATCGTGTGTCTGCTGAAATAAAGAACGATTAAACGATATATAGTTCTTCTTCTTAGAGTGCCATACCCGAAACGGGTGTCGGCGCCTCTCCACATATACCTGTGCTGAGTGTGTTTAGTTGTTTTACACAGATATCCGGGACCTACTTTTTAACGCCGATTCCGAACGGCAAATTTGGAGAGGTTACTAATTATACTCTTGGTAGGTTGCCATTACTTTCCAAGGGGAGGCGACTGCAAATATCTATCTGCCGAGACTCGGTCTCCAACCAGCGATTTTCGAGTCAGCGACCCAACACTCTAGCCACTGACCCACAGTCGCCTCTTGATATATAGTTAGCCATATCATATTACTCTCAAAGATTCTCACTCGTACCATTGACTAAAACATTGTCTTGTACTCTCTCATACCATCATTTCAAATTGAAATCCATTTTAAAAATTAAGCCTTCTTTACAGTCACACTGAATGATAAAATTTATTTATGAGATATTTTGAAAATATTAAGCGGAAAAACCACACTTTTTTATTCACGATTACAATTTACTTCATCATGCTAAGTTTGGTGAAGTAAAAGTAATAACTTAAACCTCAATACAATGAGCTTATATTGGGCTGAGCTCAAATCCAATTAAGTGAAAGGTAACAACATATCTATAATAAATAGTTGATATGTGCATACTTCTTTAAATTTTAATATTAATCGACAATTCTACAATTATCAAATAGGCATTAAGATATGATATTAAATTAATTATAATGACGTGATATTTATTATTAGAATAAATCATTCCCTTGAGATGATTCAGAGGTCAAGATCTATTGAGTTGTCAAATTAAGAATTTATTTATTTACTATCACATATGATATATATTAAACTAACTAGCAATATCAACATTATTAAAATATTAATTTTCAAAAAATTTAACTCATTTTTAATAGTATATTTTATAAAGAGTTAAAAGAGTATATTTTCGTAGGAATATGTCGAAATAAATTACTTTTTTTACCCTCTCTTCAAAGGGAAGTTGATACAAAGGGGGGACCCTTATCAACTTTATTGAAAATTTCAAGGGAAAAAATTATCAATTTTCAAAAAATTAAACTCATTTTTAATAGTATATTTTATAAAGAGTTAAAAGGGTAATTTACGTAGCAATATCTCGAAATAATTTTTTTTACGCTCTCTTCAAAGGGAAGTTGATACAAAGGGGGGACGCTTATCAACTTTATTGAAAATTTCAAGGGAAATAAAAATATTAATTTTCAAAAAATTAAACTCATTTTTAATAATATATTTTATAAAGAGTTAAAAGGGTATATTTTTGTAGCAATATTTCGAATTAAATTTTTTTTTTACCCTCTCTTCAAAGGGAAGTTGATACAAAGGGGGTACTTTATCAACTTTATTAAAAATTTCAAGGGAAAAAAAACATTAATTTTCAAAAAATTTAACTCATTTTTAATAGTATATTTTATAAAGAGTTAAAAAAAGTATATCTTCGTAGGAATATCTCGAAATAAATTACTTTTTTTACCCTCTCTTCAAAGGCAAGTTGATACAAAGGGGGGACCCTTATCAACTTTATTGAAAATTTCAAGGGAAATAAAAATATTAATTTTCAAAAAATGTAACTCATTTTTAATAGTATATTTTATAAAGAGTTAAAAAGGTATATTTTCGTAGGAATATCTCGAAATAAATTACTTTTTTACCCTCCCTTCAAAGGCAAGTTGATACAAAGGGGGGAACCTTATCAACTTTATTGAAAATTCTAAGGGAAAAAATATTAATTTTTAATAGTATATTTTATAAAGAGTTAAAAGAGTATATTTTCGTAGCATTATCTCGAAATAAATAACTTTTTTTACCCTCTCTTCAAAGGGAAGTTGATAAAAAAGGGGAACCCTTATCAAATTTATTGAAAATTTCAAGGGAAAAAAATATTTATTTTCAAAAAATTAAACTCATTTTTAATAGTATATTTTATAAAGAGTTAAAAGAATATATTTTCGCAGGAATATCCCGAAATAAATTACTTTTTTTACCTTCTCTTCAAAGTGAAGTTGTTACAAAGGGGTTACTTTATCAACTTTATTAAAAATTTCAAGGGAAAAAAACATTAATTTTCAAAAAATTTAACTGATTTTTAATAGTATATTTTATAAAGAGTTAAAAAAGTATATCTTCGTAGGAATATCTCGAAATAAATTACTTTTTTTACCCTCTCTTCAAAGGCAAGTTGATACAAAGGGGGGACCCTTATCAACTTTATTGAAAATTTCAAGGGAAATAAAAATATTAATTTTCAAAAAATGTAACTCATTTTTAATAGTATATTTTATAAAGAGTTAAAAAGGTATATTTTCGTAGGAATATCTCGAAATAAATTACTTTTTTACCCTCCCTTCAAAGGCAAGTTGATACAAAGGGGGGAACCTTATCAACTTTATTGAAAATTCTAAGGGAAAAAATATTAATTTTTAATAGTATATTTTATAAAGAGTTAAAAGAGTATATTTTCGTAGCATTATCTCGAAATAAATAACTTTTTTTACCCTCTCTTCAAAGGGAAGTTGATAAAAAAGGGGAACCCTTATCAAATTTATTGAAAATTTCAAGGGAAAAAAATATTTATTTTCAAAAAATTAAACTCATTTTTAATAGTATATTTTATAAAGAGTTAAAAGAATATATTTTCGCAGGAATATCCCGAAATAAATTACTTTTTTTACCTTCTCTTCAAAGTGAAGTTGTTACAAAGGGGGTACTTTATCAACTTTATTAAAAATTTCAAGGGAAAAAAACATTAATTTTCAAAAAATTTAACTGATTTTTAATAGTATATTTTATAAAGAGTTAAAAAAGTATATCTTCGTAGGAATATCTCGAAATAAATTACTTTTTTTACCCTCTCTTCAAAGGCAAGTTGATACAAAGGGGGGACCCTTATCAACTTTATTGAAAATTTCAAGGGAAATAAAAATATTAATTTTCAAAAAATGTAACTCATTTTTAATAGTATATTTTATAAAGAGTTAAAAAGGTATATTTTCGTAGGAATATCTCGAAATAAATTACTTTTTTACCCTCCCTTCAAAGGCAAGTTGATACAAAGGGGGGAACCTTATCAACTTTATTGAAAATTCTAAGGGAAAAAATATTAATTTTTAATAGTATATTTTATAAAGAGTTAAAAGAGTATATTTTCGTAGCATTATCTCGAAATAAATAACTTTTTTTACCCTCTCTTCAAAGGGAAGTTGATAAAAAAGGGGAACCCTTATCAAATTTATTGAAAATTTCAAGGGAAAAAAAATATTTATTTTCAAAAAATTAAACTCATTTTTAATAGTATATTTTATAAAGAGTTAAAAGAATATATTTTCGCAGGAATATCCCGAAATAAATTACTTTTTTTACCTTCTCTTCAAAGTGAAGTTGTTACAAAGGGGGTACTTTATCAACTTTATTAAAAATTTCAAGGGAAAAAACATTAATTTTCAAAAAATTTAACTGATTTTTAATAGTATATTTTATAAAGAGTTAAAAAAGTATATCTTCGTAGGAATATCTCGAAATAAATTACTTTTTTTACCCTCTCTTCAAAGGCAAGTTGATACAAAGGGGGGACCCTTATCAACTTTATTGAAAATTTCAAGGGAAATAAAAATATTAATTTTCAAAAAATGTAACTCATTTTTAATAGTATATTTTATAAAGAGTTAAAAAGGTATATTTTCGTAGGAATATCTCGAAATAAATTACTTTTTTACCCTCCCTTCAAAGGCAAGTTGATACAAAGGGGGGAACCTTATCAACTTTATTGAAAATTCTAAGGGAAAAAATATTAATTTTTAATAGTATATTTTATAAAGAGTTAAAAGAGTATATTTTCGTAGCATTATCTCGAAATAAATAACTTTTTTTACCCTCTCTTCAAAGGGAAGTTGATAAAAAAGGGGAACCCTTATCAAATTTATTGAAAATTTCAAGGGAAAAAAATATTTATTTTCAAAAAATTAAACTCATTTTTAATAGTATATTTTATAAAGAGTTAAAAGAATATATTTTCGCAGGAATATCCCGAAATAAATTACTTTTTTTACCTTCTCTTCAAAGTGAAGTTGTTACAAAGGGGGGACTCTTATCAACTTTATTAAAAATTTCAAGGGAAAAAATATATTAATTTTCAAAAAATTTAACTCATTTTTAATTAAAAAAAATTTATATTTGATATATTGATAGAATTCATGAGAAGCAATTTTCAGGGAGTAAAATTAAAAGTAAAACAAACAAAAGATTAATGATTTATTTTGATTCACTTCACTTAAGTTGATAGTTTGAAATGTTACTCTCCGGAGAGACCGAAACGTCGAACTCGAAACGTTCCATGCAGCGGTGTTTCCCTGACTGCTTGCTTGGTTGATCCATTCAGTTGACCCGCCCCTCTGCCCCAATAACACCCGCCATTCACTACTCTCTTCAGCAAGCTGAGTCCACTGTAGAGTCAAATAAATGCATAGATCGAGCCGAGGGGTGAACCGCGACCTAAAATCGTGTCCACCTACTTCAACTTCCACTTTCATTTCCAAGTAGAAGACAATAGATAACAATAGATTATCTAATGAATTCCAAAATAATTCCAAATAATTCCAAAGACGGTGTACCAATCGCGGTTCACCCCTCGGCTTGAGCATACAGTTCTTCAAGGCTAACGATTTAGGCGGAGATAGGCGGGACGCCCTGATGAGTTCTAGCAGTCAAGAAGGGACCTCGCAACTTGTTGGCTGGTACAGTGGTTTTTGACTCGGGGGCGTAAGATCATTTTAAAGTGGGCGCGTAATTATTAATCATAGTACACATTTTAAGAATAATGAACATTATAATTGTATTATCTCTATAATATATAAAATACTAACTGTCGAAAAAAACATGTTTCGATGAGACCTTTTCCGTGATTTCTGGGCTCAAAGGTGAAGTACTCTAAATTCTAGAGCAGGGCTCTCCAACCCGCTGCCCATTACTGCAATGAACAACATAAATTTATAAATTTCTTTAAAACATTAAGTTTTTTATATACTTACTGGAAAACATATCTGATACAATTAGACCTAATTTTTTTTGTTTTTTTTTAATAAGAAGAAGAATTTGGACAAAAATTTTTCTAAAAATCAATAAAGGGCAGATTTTAGATTTTGAATGTGAAAAAATATATATCAAGATTTCGGAAAAAATAATCACAAAGTCATATTTTGACTCAATTTTTTTTATTAGATATAAATATTTTTAAGATAATGTTATATCATTCGTTTCTATAGTAAATTTATAACAAGAATAGTAGAGAATTGGATCAAATTAAAAACAGAGTTTTTTTAAAATGGGCCAGACGTTTTGTCAATTTTATAGCCACTGAGGAAGACAAAATAAATTGACGAAACGACTGGCCTATTTAAAAAAACTATGTTTTTAATTATATCCAATTCCCTACTATTCATGTTATATATTTTTAACATATTTTTGCTTCTTTGTCATGGAAGATATCATTATTTTACATTATTAACTCTTTTATTTTTATGAAAAAGTATCAATAGAATTATGATATTTTAACTACGGGCCAAGGCATTTGTTTTTACTTCAAATGAGATCTATGTAAAATTATTGGATAAAAATACTTGATAGGTTTCACATTAAGATATAAAAAATAAATTCGTTTTATTCTTTATATCTTAATGTGAAACCTACCAAATATTTTTATCCAATAATTTAAAAAAAAATTTCACCAAGTACCAACACCAAATTCCTTAAAAACTATTGAGGTCTATGTAAGCCAACAGGTTAGGCACCCCTGTTCTAGAGTGAGAATAGAAGAATTTATTTTATAAGCAGAATATATTGGTAATTACGGATTTTAAAATTAAAAAAAATTGCCCGGCTTTCTTTGAAATACTTATTTAAATGAAAGTAAAATTTGAATATGTAGGTATATAAATTACCTAGAAATTTATGTCACATAAAATGAAAGAAACGGTCGTAGAGCAGCATATTTAGAAAAATTAAAATTAATACTAATAGAGAATACTTTTAATAAACATTTTAGAAATCTAATTAACGGTTTATAACCTGCTCTGTTCATTGGTATGGATGCCATAGCGAGTTAACCATTTAGCACTAAACGTAAAATTTCATACTGTTCACATAATATTTTTTTCTTTCACGAGCGTGCGCATTAAATTTACAAGCAGACATAAAGTTTTTAACATCTCAACCAAAAAAAAATTACGCTATATTAAAACTTTTTTATCGATACATGGATATTTTTAACCTCTATAATTTGGTGCACAAATAAAATAAATAATCCCTCTGTTTCCATTGTCCGTAAGTAATTAAGAAACTTGGATGTTTTCAATTTTGTAATTTAAATGAATATTAATTCGTCGAAAAATTTAATTAATAAAAAAAGTAGGTGAATGTTTAATATTAGAGAACAGGTGTAAATCAGATCGTTGACCTATTTTATATATGCTATAAAAACATAAATTTTATGATTTTTTATAAGAAAATGAATGAAATAATTTAGTAACGTCACAGACTGTATAAATAGGGTCGCCTAATGCGAGTCGCCTATTGGAAGTTCCGTACTTTATGTCTTCCAAAATACTCGAGAGATCAAATTCATTCTTATTAGACTTTATTTAATAATCGAAGAATGAGGTTATTTGTGAAATTTTTTCATAATTTTAAGTTAAGTCATTTTTAAACGCCGACTGGTACAAAAATTAAAACGGCCATGTTTGGGGTCATTTCACATAATTTAAAGAGAAATAAATCTTAAAAAATAGGCCTATTCTACTTAAAGATATTCCTACAGAGATAGCTCATGTCCCTTGAAATTAAAATTATTTACGATCCCACAAAAATTTGGCTATTAAAAAAATAATCGATCAAAATTTTAATACGATTATTGATTTCGAAGATAACAAAGACACAGAAATTGTAAATTTCATGTTTGTACCATATTTATTATATGAGTTACAATGCTCACATGGGCACACAGACATGCACACAAATTGCATGTAAAAGTAATAGGGTCCAATTCTACTTTTGAACAGGACCCTGTATCATGATTCGAAATCAAAACTCATTTTACATTAAAATAGTAAAATATTAGTGGAAATTAAGGAACTTAGAAAGACTTAACATTTCGTCAAATACTATAAATACGAGTAGATATTTTTCTACCCTAAATGTTTGAATAATTAATAAATGTTTTTATAAAAATGAACTGAATTTATTTATTAGAATAAAAAATTATCAAGATTTATTTCAAAATACATATTAATATTATATATAACCAGATCCAAATGGGGGAAAATATTTTGATAGGTTTTTTAATTAAAATAATTATTAAAAGGTGTTTGAAAAAATGAATGAGTGGTTGAATTAAAACAAAACATGGGGTTGATTACATATAAACAATAATCAAAATAAACCGTGGTTCGCTGGATACTTATAATATAAAAAGAAGATTGAATCATAGCCACTTTATTTTTCTGATAAGAGCGAAAAGAAGATTTGGTCAAGGGTGAAACCATTACATTCAATTTGTTGTTGTTTTTTCCTTTTTTTAAGTTTGCCGATGGAAGAGAAAATAAATTCAAATCTAGCCAAGGTGAACAGCACAATTGGAGAAAGCGCTAAGCCAGGGAAGAAAGATAAGGGGATATTTATAGAGTGTGGTGGGCCATTTTGCGAGCGGGTGCCTCTGGGGGAATCCCAGGGTGGTAGCACACACTACGGTAGGATTTGCCGGCTCAATTAGCACCAGAGAAAACAAAATCGAACTGGAGGAATTCTCACTTCCGTCTTAGCCAATAAGTTCTCTTAGGAATTCCCGACACGAGTTCGCCTTTTTCTTAAGGTCCCAACCCGATTTCCGTAAAAACATTTCGTGGATGAACTGGAAATTGAAATTGAACAAGGAAATATTTCTATTAAGAGAGGTCGTTTTTAAACTCTAGGGTGGCTTGGAGATCCAGAAAATTGCAGAAAATTTCAAAACTAAATTCAACATCCTATATTAATAGTGCGTTTTCGTTTAATATATTACTTAAATAAGGTCATTTTTAACGTAATTTAAAAAGACTGATTGCGGTAAATGAATAAACACACACACACACACACTTGCGGTCCATGGATGCTGTGGCTGCGGCGCATCCCGCAAATTCCAAAATGTTAAGAGTACCATCGGTGTTTTATTTAATAATTTGTAAAATTTTTAAAATGAATAAATGAATATATACATAATTTGTTAGAGACTATATCAGCTTCATCTTCTATTTTATAAATGGATTAATTGTTTTTGTCCCAACGACTGGACTCGCCTAAGTCTTACGCAGCTTTCATTCTTCTACGCGCAATAGGTTGCCTAAATACAGGCGCACCAACGTCATAAATCAAGTTCAAATTCAGACTACAATTTGAGGAATTTAATTAGTATAGCTATTTATTTTTTGTATTATATTATTCAATATTTTTCTTATATGTGGAAAAAAAATTGAATTAATTAAAAAGCTTTAAATGAAAATATAATTCAAATTTAAGTTTGATTTCGGACAAGAGCTACAATATTCAATTATTTTTTCACTCGTAATTGGAAAAGAAAAGAATTGACTATTGGCGGATAAAATGAAATAAAAAAGTGTGTGTGTACTTATGTACACGCGTTAGAAGTTATACTTCTTTGGCGACTGAAAAAAATTTCAAAAAACAAAACTGCAGTAAAGTTCGAAGAAAAATATTAAAATTAATCAAAAAGGTTTTATTTCAGTAAAAATAGCTATACAGTCAAAATAAACAATCATTAATTATTATGTGAACGAGTCAAATATATTAAATGATTAAATATTTATTAAAAAATAATTAATTCTCCAGTAATAATTCTAGATACAGAATTAACCTCTAATATTTGAAAACACTCTCAAAGTTTATACACAGTCTTTGTAACTGACAAATTTATATAATAAATATATATATATATTATTTAGAAATATAATATATAATTATATAAATATATAATTATTAAGAATTGATTATTAATATAAATAATATATTTCACATCCACATCAACTGGCTTATTGAATTTGAAAATAAGAACACGTTTTGTTAAATTCCTTGCAGTCATTTAAAGGAATATATTATTTATTCTATTCTGTAGCCAACTTCATTATGTTAATTTTTGGGACATCTGCGCTCGCAGGTCACAAATTCACTCACAACCAAACGCGCCAAAAGAAGTATAACTTCAAAAATTATTACTCTTCACGCTGGCCAATGGGTGAAGTTCTTCAGATGAATATTAAATTTACTCAAAAATTCTCTCAAAATTACTAAATAGTTTTCTTATTCGTATTATCTATTGTCCAAGTTGAAAGAAGCCAAAGTTAAGATATTTCGCAAACCTTCGAAACTATAGTCTGTAACAAATAATCCACGGATGGTGTGGATGTGGAGCATCCCTAGAATTTAAAACATTTAGAGTATTTTCATAAATATACATATAAGATGGACTTCAAAATTTCAGGAGGATCTTTAAATTTTCAAATTATTATCCGTTATTTAAAATATTTCAATAAAAAACATTTTTTGTTTTGAAAACTATATTGGTTTTCGAAATAAAATTGTTGCATAGTTTCAAGGGGTATGTAAAATGAATAATAATTAAAACAGGAATAGCTGGGAATTGGATTATAAATAAAAAAAAAAATAAAAAACAGAGTTATTATTAAATGAGCCAGACGTTTCGTCGATTTATTTCGACTTCCTCAGTGGCCCAAAGACAATTCCACTATGCGACGAAACATCCTTAATCTTTACGTCGCATAATGGAATTGTCTTTTGACAAAGAGTGGGCCACTGAGGAAGTCGAAATAAATCGACGAAACGTATGGCCCATTTAATAAAAACTCTGTTTTTATATTTTTTATTTATTGTCCAATTCACTGCTATTCCTGTTTTAATTAATATTTATTATGGATACGAGTGATATACCAAAATGAATAATTTTTCCGAAAAGGGTGCCGATAGAAGGTTTAAAATCCCTGCCTGGTGTATCTTCCAGTTCAAGCATGTCAAAGACAAGTTCAGACGAGTTTTACTCGAATAAAAATTGTTCTCGCTGAGGAACTATTAAAATAGTATTAATACAAATAAACTGCAACGGATCGTTGCTAAACTTTATCCAAATTCAATCGAAATATTAATATGTTTGTTCCTTTATTATTAATCAGATATCACTTGCAATTTGTAGTTCATGTTGACATTAATTAAAAATAATTCTCATTTAATAGCCGAGGAATAACCATTCTACAGTGGATTTTTGACATTTCGGTTATTATTGCTGAAGACATGGAGGAATCGACTTAAAATCAAAAATAGCTATCGATTCTCATCTAATACAAGAGGAATAACCTTATTGCATTCCATTTTTGATGTTTTGACTATTAATGGCAATCTCTACGAAAACATGGAAGAATCGACTTAAAATCAAAAAGACTAAATTCTTTTATGGCAAACAACTAAAGCTTGAGCTGTTTACCAAAAAAGAATTTAGTCTTTTTGATTTTAAGTCGATTCTTCCACGCTTTCAGTAGAGATTGCCATTAATACTCAAAACATCAAAAATAGAATGCAATAAGGTTATTCCTCTAGTATTAGATGAGAATCGATCGTTATTTTTGATTTTATGTCGATTCCTCCATGTCTTCAGCAATGGTTACCAATAATAATCGAAACGTCAAAAACCTAATGTAGAATTGTTATTCCTCAAGTATTCGATGAGAATTGATGGCTATTTTTGATTTTAAGTCGATTCCTCCATGTCTTCAGCAATGGTTACCAATAAAAACCGAAATGTCAAAAATCCAATATAGAATGGTTATTCCTCAAGTATTAGATGAGAATCAATCGCTATTTTTGGTTTAAAGTCGATTTCTCTATGTCTTAAGTAATGGTTACCAATAAAAACCGAAACATCAAAAATCCAATATAGAATGGTTATTCCTCAAGTATTAGATGAGAATCAATCGCTATTTTTGGTTTAAAGTCGATTCCTCCATGTCTTCAGCAATGGTTACCAATAAAATCCGAAATGTCAAAAATCCAATATAGAATGGTTTTTCCTCAAGTATTTGATGAGAATCAATCGCTATTTTTGGTTTAAAGTCGATTTCTCTATGTCTTCAGCAATGGTTACCAATAAAAACCGAAACGTCAAAAATCCAATATAGAATGGTTATTCCTCAAGTATTAGATGAGAATCAATCGCTATTTTTGGTTTAAAGTCGATTTCTCTATGTCTTAAGCAAAGGTAATGGATAAGAAAACAACGCAGTTGCTATGGTTACTTATAAAATTTCCTCCCAAATTTTTAGCATTTCACAGCGAGAAGCCTAACCATTCTTACTTAAGTCAGGTTGAATGAGCTATATTAAAACGATCAAATGAATAAATTTTAAGGAATTTAAAATAAAAAATTAAAAAAGTACTATATTATCCTAGAGTAAAGTACTTTAAAATATAAATTTACTAAAAACTTTATTTAACCTTTTTTGTGGTCCCCAAGGTACTTGATTAGGATATTAAATTTCATCAAAATTGGTTAAGTCATTTTCAAGATATTTAGAAAAAACTAAAAAAGTACTGAAATAAAGTACTAATGTTTGTGGACCGATATGTACCAAAAACTAATCAGCGCTTCATTTTGTTAAAATACTGGTAGGTTTTCAATTTCAATTCAATCGGTGCAACGGTGTGGAAAAATTCGTGGACGAAAAAAACGATAACACACATACATCCATCCATCCATCCATCCCCACGCACTTCCAAAAAAAATGGCACTTTTTGGCCTCTCGACGAGATTCCAGGTAATTTTTGGCAAAACCGTCACGTGCTAAAATTCAATCTCATTGAATACTTCAATTTGTGACCTTAATTGAGTCCATGGGTTCCGTAGTCTTTATCTGAGGACCCTTTGAAGTCGCGCTTGCCGCGCGACCGATTGCAATACTTTCTCCCATGCTTCGCATTGGATAAAGTAAAATGGAATAAATAAAGATGATTCGGGAACATTTGGAGTAATCCATTTCTAAGAGCTCTCTATATATAAGATCGAAAATAACTAAGAGTGATATAAACAAGTCATAGCTTGCTTTTAGCAATAGAATTAGGAGAAATTTAGGATTTTCTTATAGGACAGTCTGATTTATTGTGAAGATGGTCGATTTCCATCTCAGGTACTGTGGAGTTTAAGTCAAAAGATTTCATTTCTGACTCCTACCGTCACTCACACAAAGTAGTATCCGTTTGGGGCAAAGGACCCAAAATATATTTTTGAGATATCTAATGTTAAATTTGAAAAATAACGAAAATGATAGCGTATTCGATGAAATTTACAAAAAGAAACCAAAGCGAAGATTAAAATAAAATTTCAAAAAATGAAGGGTCTTTTAGGACAGCATCCCCTGATTGAAAAGTCACCAACCGCCACTGATATACTAATATACACATTTATATTAATTATACCTTAAGTTTATGTTAAATCAAGCATAAGACAATGTTAATTTTTATTTATTAATGTAGTACTTTGTTTTTGTTTTTTGTTTTTTAATTAAATGTGGATAAATAAAAAAGAACTTTTTATGAGTTAACATATTCGCGGACATCAAAATTTTTCGATAAAACAGGTAAACACATATGAAAACTTAAAGAAACCATAGTAGTAAAATATTTTAGTGCTAATAGGAAACTCGTGAAAGTGACCATTAGTGAGGAAATGACCGGCAGAAAACGTGTGGACATTTGCCATCTCAATTGCTATTGGTCAGGTCCACGTTTATGCCTGCGGGTATATATTATATCTACCCATATACACATAGACACACCCCCAGCCCAGCATCGAACACGGAATTGAACTGAAAAGGACGAGCAGAATGGCCAGTTATCGCCTGTATTTGTCGGAATTGTTTTAGTTTAAAGCGCAAGTCAATTTCGAATTCATTTCTATTTCATTTCAAGAGCAATGGTTATTGAAATTATGCTTTGGAAAATATCACGAAATTAATTAAGATAATTGAAAAAAACAATGACGTTACAATTCAGAACCAATAGGATAATTAAAAGACTAACAAAACAAAAGCATTAAATTGATGAGGATTTATGAAAATACAAAACACTTTGATTAAAGAGGTGGATTTTATCAATAATACAAACCAAACCAGTATTTTTTCATTATGATATTTTCCAGTAGTATTTTAATATTACCCACCCTTTGCATGTTTTCAATACATCTATTTCCAAATATATGTAATTACATCACTGATGTATTAAGTTTAGTCATTAACATTAATTTACTAAGTATTTTTTATATAAACAATCGAAAAATCTATTTATATAAAATTAAGGTTTTGTCTGTACATTGCTCCAAATCACGCCAAATTTTGGTTGCACACGTTTCAAGCAAAGTTATGAACGAAAACACCCTCAACAAAATTCCTGTCTGTCTGTATGTCTGTCTGTTTCAGTGGTTTCCGCGAAAAGTTGCTCACGATTCACGTCAAAACAGCTGAAGGGATTATTATGAAATTTCATATTTACATCCGATGTCTTCTAACTTACGTTTTTAGCTATATAACGTTTTGATATTTTGACTCCAAAAGGGGGTTTGGGGGGCGCACGAATGAAAATTATCAAATAACTCCTGAACTATTAACCCTATGGCAAATTTTATAATAAACAAAGTTGTAGAGAATGTGATTTCTGACAACTTTTATTTAAAGAAATATCCCCCAAATACCACCCAAAAAGGGGGAAGGGTGAAAAAATGTAAATTCTTGCCCTTGGAGCAAACTCAACCAAATTTTGTATACATAATCTCTGGGCCTCTACAGAGCTAGAAATGCAAAAATTAACCACCCAAAATGGGGGGGAGGGTCAAAAAATGAAAATTCTTTCTCTTGGGCCAAACTCAACCAAATTTTGTATACATAATCTGTGGGTCACTAGAAGCCTAGATGCATGGTGCGGGGGGTGAAGATTGGGGGTCCAGGGGGCGTGCCCCCATGGCTAGCAAGAAGGCCGCCGAAGGCTGGCCTTGCAGTTAGACTCTAATAAAATTTCAAAACGTTTCAAAAGAAATTTTGAAAATAAGCAAAATAATTTTAAATTAAGTAACTATCACTAGATTTTATACATATAGATAGTAAGTTGCTTTATTTTTGTTGGATAAAGCAACTATTTTTTTTCACATTTTCAATTGATTAGGGTAGAACTCTCCCAAAATATTTTCATTTTTATTAAACATTTTTTGATTGTTTTTTTTTTTTAAAGAAGTGTATTTAATTGTGGTTTGTGTGAAGTGTATTTATTTGATTTAATAAAAGAATGAGGATACTATTTTCAAAAAGTATAATAATAAAATGTTTCACCTAGAACCTACACCTAACTCCTTAAAAGTTATTTCCAAAAAGTATTTAACTAAACTATTGATTATTTCTTAGTACTCAATGCGAGATGAGAATGTCAATATTGTGTGCTACGCACACGACGCGGCTCTTGTTGCGGAAAGCGAAAACGACCTCCAACGACTCATTTCCTGCGAAAAATTCCCACTCAAGATATCCTCGAAAAAGACGAAAACTCTCACAATAGCTAGGGAACAAGTACGCTGTAAGCTACAACTTTATAACACCATAGTAGAAAAAGTGTCATCCTTCAACTATCTCGGAATTCAGATAACCAGCTCCAAAAGCGTTAGGGAGGAAGTCAGGCTCCAATCTATTAAGGCGTCCAAAATATCAGGATGCCTGAATGAAACGGTTTGGTCAAAGAAGCTTCTGGGAACGGAAGCAAAAGTTCGCATCTATAAAACCGTTGTGCGACCATCAAATTTGACATATGCGGCCGAAACATGAACAGACACGGCAAAAACAAGAGAAATATTGGAAGTTTGTGAGATGAAATTGCTACGCAGAATTGCGGGTAAAATAAGAATGGACAGGGTCAAAAATGAAGATATTAGGGAAAAGTGCAATATACAAAATGTCAGCGTATGGGTCCAAAGGAGAAGAACAGAATGGAGGGCACACGTATTGCGAATGAATGAAGACCGGCTGGTGAGGAAGGTACATGACAACATCCCTACCGGGAAAGAAGACGGGGCCGTCCAAGAAAACGATGGAAAGACGCTCTGGAGTAAACAGGCTTTTAGCCTAACAATAAGAAGAAGAAGAAGAAGACATATTTCCTTTATATCAAAAATATCTACTTTGGGATCAGTGGCATAAGTAATGTCACTCCCCCCCCTAATTTCACCTTGGGTACGACCCCTCCTTCAAACAACCCCTATACTTTTGAAATATTATTTATATAAATATTTTCTAAAGAGAAGAAAAACCTAATTCCTTTTTAAATATTAAAAAAATTCTATCTCTCGTCAAGAGATTAAGTTTTACGTCCCCTTAAAGAGTAGGTAATATTTGGATTTAAATAAAAAATAAAATTTCGTTTCCACAAAATTTGTACTTTTATCTATTTTTTAAAAAGATGAAAAAAATAATTTCGTTCAAATTTCTTTAAAAAATCTCGTTTAAAAAATTCATTTCTATTCTTAATCTCGTTTAAAAAATTCATTTCTATTCTTAATAATATTGGTATAAATCTAATTTGTTTGATAACGCGGCGCAGACTCTTGGGAACTAGGGCGTCTGCTCTTGAGTTCACACCTGGTTGCCTACCACACAGGATTTATCATAAACCACACTTTCTCACTAACTACAATATTATGAAGACGTTAATGAAATATCCAACGATAAGAAAATGAAGGGATTTTCCTTTACGCTCTAGAAAGTTCGTTCTTGCGTCAAATCGCTTCTAGTTTTAACACAAGGGATTTTAGAATCTATATTAGTACTCGAGTTTCCAAAATACTTTTGTTTTGATTAAGAATTCGTTATTAAGGTCCCGTTCAAATATCAATACAATTGCTCTCTGAATATTAGATATTTAGTAGATAAAGATTAAATTTTTGTGATTGAATTTTAAAGTTAGATTTTTATTTAAATCAGATATAATTTATTATAACTATTTATTGAACACAAGAACAAATAATACAATATAACTACAACGTTTCGATCGATTTATTCTGCGATTTTTTCGAGTATGAGCACCCCGTCCGATTTTATGTTAACTGTTTGCACCACATTCAGCTATAGCTATATATATGTGAATATATGGAGGGGTGATCCGCGATTGGAAGTATGTTAGGTGTACATCTTTTTGGAAGTATTTTGGAAGTACTTGGAAAAATTTGTAAGTACTTGGAAATATTTGGAAATACTTGGAAATATTTGGAAGTGCTTGGAAATATTTGGAAGTACTTGGAATTACTTGGAAATATTTGGAAGTACTTGGAAATATTTGAAATATTTGGAAGTACAAGTTGAAGTAGGTGTACAGCATATTAGGTCGCGGTTCACCCCTCGGAATATATAGTCTGTCAGTACAGCTCGGACAAAAACTCAGGGGACTAACGAACCCAACGCCATCAAGAAATGACTACTATGTACATGTTTTGAAAATCATAAATAGCAACGTCTTATTTATAATACCTATTTATTAATAGCTTATTAAATAAATACAAGGTGAGTTCTACAACAATAAATGAAAATATATTTAAATCTTTAACTCCATATATGGGGGGGTCGGGTATGCTAGGCGGTAGCATGTCAGCCAGCTAACCAAGAGGACCCGAGTTCGAATCCGGCTCGAGGCATCCGGCTAAAATCTGACCCCCGAGGTAGAGACAAATTTAAAAATAAAAATAAATAGTATCGTAAATGGCTTATGGCTACCATGGCCGAAAAGCCAAAAAAAAAAAAAAAAAAACTCCATATATGTATATCTAGCCTTGCATTTATTTAATTCAATGTTTCTTAACAAGTATTATTTGTTGGTGAGTTCAAAAATCAATTATGTGTGTTTTAAATAAAAATTGTTATCTTCCTTTCTATTCGAGCAATTTAGTTTGTGAAGTTAGATATGATACAAACTAGAAATTTATAACTTATCATGTATTTAAAGACAATAAAAGAGTGTGTCTTCTTATCTCAAAAACGGCTGAAAATATTTTGATTCAAAAAATAGGGCGAAACGCATTTCGGTCTACAAATAAACCCTAATAAATAAACATCGAAAAAATTATATTTTTCGAAAAATAACTGTTTTGTTAAAATGTCTGTTAGTCTGTTATTCTGTTACTTTGTTAGTTAAGTCTGTGGGTTACCAAATTTTGTGGACGAGCTAGCTCAAAAACTAGTGTGAATATCAAAACCAAATTTCACATGTAGTTTTGGTGCATTGAGATTAAGAGCTGATTAGATTTTGGTGCATATCGACAAAAAATTAAGGTGGGGGGGGGGGGGGGGCAAAATGAATATCTAGGCCCTTGTACTAAACTTAACCAGAAGTCTATAGTTAAGTCAAGTGGATGGCCACATCAGAACGTGTCAATTTATTACATCGAATAGTAATAAACATTTTTATTTCATAATACCTATATTTATAGTTAAAGTTATCCGCTAACAAAAAAACCTTTTTAATTTGCTTAGAGCATGCCGAGTTTTGAAAAAAAAATTTACCACAATTGTATATTCAAATATTTAGTTGTTTATCATATAATAATAATTAATCCATATACATTTTCTCACAAAAATAAAATCTCTTATTATTCTAGCAACGTGAAGAACTGATTTTTATTTTTAATAGACTCGATAAGGCATAGGATGAATAGTAAATCTAATGAAAAGATGAATAGCAACAAAACTGGCAAAACAAATTGGAGAGTATTATGAAAATAATCTTGTTAAGTGTAAATTATAATAGATTAGTGACTAGACTGTATTCTAAATGCCAAGATGGATCATAATTAGTCCTTCTTATTATCGCATTACCTGCATTCTGCAGGGTAATGATAACGACCAATTACATCATAGGACGGAGAGCAGGAATTTGTTAAGATTGTCAATTCCACAAAATGGATTACTATTTAGGATTTTTTTTACTTTTTGGAGATCTATCTACATTTTCAGCTTAGCTTATTTTATATACTACTAGCTTCAAGGCCCTCCTTCGGCGGGCCTTTTACTAGCCAGAGGGCTTCGCCCCCTAGACCCCCACGTGGCTGCTTTATTGATGTTTTATTAGTTACAGAGAATAAATATAATTGTTTTATTATAAAGTCTTAAATAGATATAATTTAAGATTCTATTTAACTGCAATATACACTCATAACAAATAAGATGAAACAAATATTTAAAATGTATTAAAAATCCTCTTGTTATCATTAAGGGGGAAAAAAAGTTATATAATATGTAGGTATTATTATAGATAAGAAGACTTGAAAATTACAATTATTATTCATTTTGCTAGACACAAACGTATATACAATCTATTTATAAAAATCCTCTTATTCTCAAGCTTGAGTTATTTATCATAAAAGAATTTAGTCTTTTTGATTTTAAGTCGATTCTTCCACGTTTTCAGTAGAGGTTGCACATTAATAGACAAAACATCAAAAATGGAATGCAAATAAGGTTATTCCTCTAGTATTAGATAAGAATCGATTGTTATTTTTGATTTTAAGTCGATTCCTCCATGTCTTCAGCAATGGTTACCAATAATAACCGAACGAGGTCAAAAATCTAATGTAGAATTGTTATATCCTCAAGTATAAGATGAAAATGCGATTGCTGGAATTATAAATTGATTTTGAGTCGTAATTCCTCCGATGATCTTCATCAATGGCTACTAATAAAAACCGAAACGTCAAAAATCGAATTGTAGAATGGTTATTCCTCGACTGTTAAATGAGAATCGATCATTATTTTTGAATTAAAGTCAACATGAACTGCAAATTGCAAGTGATATCTGATTAATAATAAAGAAATAAACATATTAATATTTCAAATGAATTTGGATAAAGTTTAGCAACGATCCGTTGCAGTTTATTTTTTAATTTTTGTTTTTAAATGTACTTTAAAAAAAATAGATAGTTTTTTTTAAATCTTTGTTGCATTATTAAATTCTTCTTCAACGATAATGTGGTTAGAACTATTGAGAATGAATGACACTCAAAAATCTTACAAACAGGGCCGCCAACACTTGTTTTTTTTGCTCGTTTAGTTCTTTTATTGTCTGGCAAGCTATGTTGGCTAACCTGATTTTTTTAGTTTTTCCTGAATTTTCCAATTTTCCGGGCAACTTTTCCAATTTTTTTTTACGTATTAACCTGAATTGGACTATTACGAACATTTAAAAAAAAAATTACCCAAATCGGTCCAGGCATTTGAGAAATCTGTGCTTACGAAGAAACAGAAATTCATTTTTATTATATAGAAGATAAAAAAGATCTTTAATTATTAACCGTTTATTTGGAACTAATTTCCTCAACTTAACATTTGGCGGTATTATTTGGCTGTACTACTCCTGGGGCTAGTTAATACAGTCATTGGGAGATAAAACGATTAGTTAAAAACTAAAAAGACCAATACTGTTAAAATTGTTGAATTTATATTAGCTGACCCAGGCGGAATAACTTCAGGAGATAGGGCTTAAATATGATCTCAAAGGGATAATCTTTCAAATAAATACAAAACTACTCGGAAATCAATAATTCAGAGAGATTATATTTTAATAATAAAATAGAAAAATCTCTTAACATCTGTATTTTTTTTTTATTCATTTTTTATTTATTCTTAGAACCGTGGTTTGTCTACATCACATTAAATATTTACTAAAGGTCAACTTAGCCTAAGGGGTAAAAAAATGAAACAACTACCTTGTTTTTTTGACAGACTAAGATAGAGAGAGAAAGAAAAATACTGGTAAATAAATTCTAAATTTAATATTGTTCAATCTAATTTTATAACAAAAAGCCACATTTTTCATATTCAAAAACAGAATCAAGAAGAAATGAAATTAACGACCATTTATAGCCCTAACCCTCTAGGGAGTTATTCCCTTAACTGACGGTTAGCTGAAAATAGCTGGCAGTAAGTGCAATTAACATTCAATCTCATATGAGACCTATGTCAAAATTATTGCTCTTAATCTGTATTTTAGAAGTAATAATATTTTTGCTAGAGAGTCAGGTTTGTCGAGTGGTTATATAGCATGCTTTCTAATCAAACCATCGCGGGTTCAAACCAGACTCAGTACGTTCGCCAGTTAGAACAAGTATTTTTTCACATTATTGTCCCAATTTTGTTAAAGTTTAATTAAAAATTTTAGGGGATTCGGGTTGGCCGTGAGCTCTGGCTAATGCGCTGGCCCCGCTTCGGCATCGATTAATTATGACAATGTTGGAGCGGAAGGCCGGGGTTCGATCCTGGCTGGCGCATAAAAATTTCTACCGGCTAAAACTCGGCTCCCTCACTAACCCTCCTAACACTTTACTGATGTGCTGTCTAAATGGGCTTTGTTCCTGGTGACAATAAATAAAAAAAAATATATATTTGCTATCTCTATAACGAGTATAATTTTGATCCAATAAGCAAAAAAGGCCATTCCTAGAATAATAGAAATTAAAAATTGAATCTTTAATATAGTCTGAACAGGTCTTGACTCGTATTTGCGTACTTGCATTTCCTTCACTATAAAGAAAGAAGTTAGATAATTCTATCCACGCCCTTTTTAGTCATTTTTCTCGATCGAATTCTAATGAAAGAACCTCTCACCAGAACATTTATTAATTAAGGAAAAACTTAAATATAATAAGCTACTAGAAATGTATTTTTAAACATAATTTCTAAGGCTTATAGAGTCAGTGTTTCTCAACCTTACGACACATTAAAAATATCTGGAATCATTTGCGGCACACCTGAATATAAAAATAAGGTGACGTGCTCTGATGTGGCCATACACTTGACTTTACCATACAACCTGGCCCCTAAAATTATTTATAATCATTTAAGGGGGGGTTAGTTTTTGCATTTTTATACTTCTGGGGTCCCACTGATTATGTATACAAAATTTGGTTGAGTTTGGTAAATGGGCAAGATTTTCATTTTTTGACCCTACCCCCCCCCCCCCATTTTGGGCGGTTAGTTTTTCCATTTTTAGACTTCTGAGGTCCCACTGATTATGTATACAAAATTTGGTTGAGTTTGGTAAATGGCCAAGATTTTCATTTTTTGACCCTATACCCCCCCCATTTTGGGCGGTTAGTTTTTGCATTTTTAGACTTCTGGAGGTCCCACTGATTATGTATACAAAATTTGGTTGAGTTTGCTCAAACGGCCTAGATTTTTAATTTTTAACCCCCTCTCCACCCCCTTAATTTTGGGTCGATATGCACCAAAATCTAATAAGCTCTTAATCTCAATGGACCAAAACTACGTGTGAAATTTGGTTTCGATATTCACACTAGTTTTTTGAGCTAGCTCGTCCACAAAAATTTGGTAACGCACAGACTAACAACCAGACAACCAGACAGACCAACTAACAGACATTTTGACAAAACAATTATTATCTCGAAAAATATAATTTTTTCGATGTTCACTTATTAGGGCTTTTTGTAGAGCGAAATGCCATGGTTTCGCTCAATTTTTTTAATCAAAATAGTTTCCGTTTTTTTGGATATTTCGAAAAAAAAGAAAAAAAACACTTTTTTCATGCACGATTACAATACTTGACCATATCCGGTATGGTAAAGTAAATAATGCAAAAGTTGTATGATACAGAAAAAATGAAAAAAATACTATTTCAAAGTTGCAATTTTAATTATTTGCCCGACTCGCAGAAAATATTTGACCGGCTATAATCGGATTCTTTTAAGAGAAGGCAATGGAAAACCATTCCTGTGAGTATTTGACCGGCTTTAATCTGATTCCTTCTAAGGAAGGCAACGGGAAACCACTCCGGGGAAAATTTTCTCACGAAAATTACAATGGAGAGGATACTCTTCATAATAATCACCCACGCTAGTTCAAAATTCAAAAAGAAGAAGGAGGAATAAGCCTCCGAAACGTCGGTTTATTAATAAAAAGATAGTTTAAATTATCTACTTTTTTGAATTTTGGACTGCCTCATCAATATCCACTCAATCGAATGTAACTTACAAAATAAACCACTTATTGAATTGTCAGTTGATCTTGAAGCTAAGACTTAAATTGTAAGTTACTTTTGGACAAATTTCAATGTTGTACAAATATATTATATATAAAAACTTTCTGAAGTACCATAGTACTTTTCTTTTGCTTGCATTTACAAGCTGGTTTCAAATTGCATTTGATTTTCTTTATAGTGAACTAAATATTTATGAAAAAGAAAATCTAAATAAATACCCTCCTGGGTCATTTATTATGATTTATGTGCTTAGGTGTGTTTTTTCCAATCCTAAATTTATTAATAGCCCAATCCTAAAAGGCGAAATATGTTTACAACAGTCATAAAATATAAATTTTGTTAATTCACTGAACAAACTTGTTATAAATGGAAAGCAAATAAAGCTTGCATGATACCATTTCTTTAAATGTTTAATTATCGTAATAATATATTTTTGCAGAGGATGTGCCGTAAATTTACATTTCTCGCTTTAAAAATATTTTTGACTTCTGACAGTTTCTGAGTTTTAATACATTTTATTTATTTTTTTATTTTTGTTTATTTAAAACAGGTGATTACTTAAATAAAAACAAGTGTTTCAAATTTAATGGATTGAAGGAAACTTTTAGGGGGACCCCGAAATAAACCCCGCCCGCCTGGTTGGAAGCTTTTATAGAAATAAATAGCCTAACAACGTAATATTATATAATAAATCCAGATGTAAAATTTGTGATAATCATTTGAAGACAGAGACATTAAATTGCACATTCTTTGAGAGAGGAGAAACATTATTATAATTATAAATCATAAAAAAAATTATAAGAAAATCACAAGAGGGTGGGAGGATTATAGATGGAATGAATTATTTTTAAATATATGTCAGAAGGGCTGATTTTTAAAGAGGGGATAAAAAACAACCCTACTAACAAATAATTAAAAATAACATATTTGATCTCGGATCTATTAAATGACTTAGAGATTGGTTGTGAGGCGGAGAATCCAATCGACTTGATTGAGGGAATAATGGAATTGAAATAATTAACGGAAAAGAGGTTTTTTTATCTAATTAGATTTTTCCTCTTATTAAAAACAAGGACTAAAGATGAATAAGGACACTCGATGGTGGAGAAGTAATCTCCGGAATCGAAGCAAAAATACAATGTATACATTAATTAATGTAAAATAATTGGTTTAATAAAATTTATAAAAAAAAAATTTATAAATTACTTAGAAAATTTAAAATCTATTTCTATCAGCAACATAAACTCTAATATTCAATTTGAGCTCTGACATAAAAAAATTGTTGGAAGCCTACCTTGGTCCAGAAATGGAGTTAAACACCTCGGGGATCGAACCCATGGGCCGCTCGAATATCACCACAGAATTGAGACTGAAAAGAAATGATTTAACGATAAAAATCTTCTTACTTTTACTATAAAAAAAAAAATTAGAAATAGTTATCACAAATATATAGAAATTTATATCTAAAAGAATAGTATACATCAGGGCTGTCCAACCCGTGGCTCGCGGGCCGCATGCGGCCCACTACTGCAATGATTGTGGCCCAACATAAAATCATGAACTTCCTTAAAACATTGAGATTTATATGTAGAGATATATTTATTCCATTTTTCGAAATATGAATGAACATTTGTACAATACGTGAAGCTTTTTTCAAGAATAAAATTCAAAAATTATATAAGGACAACTATATAAGATAAAAAATAATGAAGTTTAGAATATTTATAAAATTCACATTCTCATATTTTTATTTGCAAAAATAATTATTATTTCAGTAATTTATATGCTACGACATTCTATAGTTATCATTCTAATACCCAATAAGACAAGGAATTGGGGTTTTCTAGAACAATCACAATTAATTGATAATTTCTCTCCTGGGCCAAAACTTGCCAAGACTTGTTTTTTAGATCTTTGCACTTTCTTACATGTCAATAGATAAATAATGGATAGTCAGGGATTATTATATCCGTGACCCTTTTAAAAAATAAATTATCATTCCTCATATCCTTCTTTAATCACATTCGATTAACACCAGGGCTGTCCAACCCGTGTCCCAATATAAAGTCACAAATTCCTTAAAACATTGGGATTTATACCTATGTAGGTACTGAAAAACACACAACAATTTGGCCTGATATTTTTTTCTCTAAAATAAGAAATCTGAAAATCAACTGTGAAATTTTCGAAAAATAAAAGTGGCAATTTTAAATTTGGTACTAGATTTCAAGATTTTCGAAAAAATAATCATCATTTTGGTCTATTTTCGACTTCATTATCATTAGAAATAAATTTTCTACTTTCTGATTAAATGTTCTAGAACAACAATTAAATACCGATCTGAAAGAAAAGTTAAATATTGTCTATTTTACTTAGAGAAAGTGGTGTAGGTTTTAGGTGAAACATGATATTAATTAATAAAGTAAAGGGTGTGTAGTTTCACAGTGAATGAAATAAAACTCAAAGAGGTTTATACAAACTCAATATATTTCGGATTATTAGTCCATCATCAGGAGTTTACAGGTTAAATACGGACTGTAATTAATAAAGTAAAGGATGTGTAGTCAGGTTTTAACCTGTAAAGTCCTGATGATGGACTAATAATCTGAAATATATTGAGTTTGTATAAAGCTCTTTGAGTTTTATTTCATTCACTGTGAAACTACACACCTTTACTTTATTAATTTAAATATTGTCTCTTTATTAGAATTTTATATTAATTATCTAGCCAGTAAAAAATATAAACAAATAATAATACATCATATCACTTTTTGTAAGTATGTATGTATGTATGTATTTATATATACGAGAAGCTATTTTCAAGTATAAAATTTACGAAAAGTAAAATTAGAAGCTCACTAAGAGCCAAAAAAATAATAAAGTTCTTATTTCTACATTATTTACTATCTTTTATGAATAACAAATTTCAATAGAATTATAGGTAATATTTAATACATGCCCCGAGACATTTTTTTCTTCAAATGTGGTCCATGTAAGCCAAAAGATTGGACACCCCTGGTATAGATTATAGAGTATTGAAAAGCTAAAGAATTTAACTTGAATATGACTTAAAAGTATTAATTCAACTTGTATCTATTGAAATAATTAGTAATATTAATTAATAGTAGAGTAATTACTCACTTGCTTCGCGCTCCGATGTCTTCCCATGGGCAGAAGGCCTCCGAGACTAAGCGCGCGTCCCCACGAAGAATCCCGTTAGAGATTAGTCGGCCGGCCGAATTATCTCTTTCTTTGAATTCGCTTTCTGGAAATAAATTATAAACATTATTTTTAATAATTTATCGAAACTTTATATCAGTGTTTTTCAACCTGTTGGTCGCGACCCCCTGGGGTGTCGCGAAGCCTCTATAAAGGGGTCGCAAATCTTCAGTAAAAAGAAAAAAAAACAAAGTTTGAAAATATTTTTTATTAAGAAAATGTTAATTAAAGGAAATTTGTAGGTAAACACAAATCAACAAAATAAATATGAGTCACATTCACATTATTGTTTTTCGTTAACGAATTTCTCCCATCATGAATCCGTAAACATATTATATATATATATATATATATATATATATATATATATATATATATATATATATATATATATATATATATTACTTTACCATACAGAGTATGGTCAAGTATTGTAATCGTGCATGAAAAAAGTGTTTTTTTCCTTTTTTTTCGAAATATCTCAAAAACGGCTGAAACTATTTTGATTAAAAAATTGAGCGAAACCATGGCATTTCGCTCTACAAAAAAGCTCTGATAAGTAAACAGCGCAAAAATTATATTTTTCGAGATAATAATTGTTTTGTCAAAATGTCTGCTAGTCTGTCTGGTTATGTCTGTCTGTTAGTCTGTGCGTTACCAAATTTTTGTGGACGAGCTAGCCCAAAAACTATAGTGTCAATATCAAAACCAAATTTCACACGTAGTTTTGGTCCATTGAGATTAAGAGCTGATTAGATTTTGGTGCATATCGACCCAAAATTAAGAGGGTGGAGGGGGAGGTGGGGTTAAAAATTAAAATCTAAGCCGTTTGAGCAAACTCAACCAAATTTTGTATAAATAATCAGAGGACCTCCAGAAGTCTAAAAATGCAAAAACTAACCCCTTACATGATTATAAATAATTTTAGGGGCCAGGTTGTATGGTAAAGTCAAGTGGATGGCCACATCAGAACATGCCAGCTATTTATTAATTTATATCAGTATTTATAAAAATAAATAATAAATCAATACTTTTTTACTGTTTTATGTGATTTTTACTATAAAAAAAAAAAATGAAAAATTGTACACAAAGTCACGAACCAGGCCCTAGGTCGGTGGGCATTAATTTATATCAGTATTTATAAAAATAAATAATAAATCAATACTTTTTTACTGTTTTATGTGATTTTTACTATAAAAAAAAAATGAAAAATTGTACATGAACCAGCCCCCAGGTCGTGGCCCTTTGCGTAGGTTTATTGGTTTATAATACATTTTTCAATAATTATTTTTTATTATTAATCTATATCATGATTTATAAAAATAAATAATAAATCAATACTTTTTCACTGTTTTTATGTGGTTTTTACTATAAAAGAAAAAATGGACCAAATCAGGACAGAGGCCTCTCTGGCCGTTGGACTCTGGCAGGCCCGGCTCGTGACTTTGTGTAAGTTTATTGGTTTATAATATCAGGATTTATAAAAATAAATACTTTTTTACTGTTTTTATGTGTTTTTTACTATAAAAAAAAATGAAAAATTGTACACACAAAGACACGAGCCGAGCCTCTCAAACAGCGGGGGGTAGGGGTTCGCGAAATTTTTTTTCATACTAAGGGGGTCGCCTCATGAAAAAGGTTGAAAAGCACTACTTTATACAATCTGGGTTTCTCTCTTTTGACCAAAAAATAATAATTTAATATTAGTAAAGTTTTAATTATAAATTTTTTTAAAGGAGAATGGTATAGGTTCTTGCCGAAACATATTTTAATAAAGTGATGAAAATTTAAAAAATTAAATTTTTTTTTAATTTTCATGACATTAAATTTTAATTTTTGGCTTTCTCGGCTTTAACCATTAGCCATTTTACAATACTATAATTATATCAATTTTTTCCTCAATTATCTAGTGATCTGATTAAAGTATATAAGATCATGAAGGATACGCAGATCATTGAATTGTTTAGTATCACTCTCATGCAGAACTATTCGTACTATGATATTTGAACAAAAAATGTTAATTATAAAATCGAACGTGAAAAAATGATTAAGAGCTTGAAAAAACTCAATAAAATTGATTTATCTTACGATATGAAACATCGCTTATGAATTAATTTGTGTTTTGATATTTCTCTAATTTCAAGTTTTTGAGAATTTTTTTAAATTAGTATGTTGTTGTTTTTATTATTTGTTAAATTTCTATATGAAATTTATAATTTTTACAAAAAATAAAAAATTACAATAAAATAAGTTTTTTTCTTATAAAACAAAACAAAAAACACATATTTTTTAGTAGAAAATTGATTTTTCTTTAAGTAGGTACACCAATCCCCCCCCTCCCTCCCCCAAAAAATATATTTTCTGTTTTTTCGTTCATTTTGAAAAAATGCTTCTTTGTGTTTTAATTTATTTATATATTATATAGTTTCAGTCTTTAAAATTTGGTCAGATTTTACACAGAGCGCCTAGAATTTTTCATTTTTGCATCCCCACCTCTAATTTTGGCAATTTGTTGTCAAGATTTATTTTACAAACATTTTCAGAAAAAATATTTTGGAAAATTCTTAAAAAATTTTAATTTGACTTTTGTGACATCACAATTTTTAACATCCCCGGGGATCACACGGGGATGTCACATTTTGTCGCAAATCTGAGATGCTCCTTCTCCCCTTAGTATGTGACTTAATTTATGGACGGTCCCTTAGAAGAAAAGAAAAAATTTAAAATTCTAGAACTAGGTGGATTTACGTTAAAAAAAAAGGAAGTATCACAAATGTGGAGGCAAGAAGTTGCTGTGTCTTCTGAGCTCAAGTGGGTTTCTTCTAGGAAACAAAAGTGATTCGCCAAGTGTAGATCAATATCTAGCAACGGAATAAAGAAATTTATATCAAAAAAGATAAACTCTAGGGATTTGACGCCTCATTTCGAACACTCAACTAATGGAGTGGATAGATGGATCCGGCAACAAATACAAGTCAAGTAGATACTTAGTTTTCTATTGGTAACTATCAGGACACGCATATACACAGAAAGGGGGACATCTTTGAAATAATTCAACACTATAAAAATCAACTAAATATAACATTTCTTAAGATTATATTTAATTTTTTTTTATTAAAGTTTTTAAGTCGCGTCGACTATTAAAGTCTTTGGAACTAATTATATTTAATACTAGGCGACTGTGGGTCAGTGGGTAGAGTGTTGGCCCGCTGACTCGAAGATCGCTGGTTCGAGACCGAGTCTCGGCAGATAGATATTTGCAGTCGCCTCCTCTTGGAAAGTAATGGCAACCTAGCAAGAGTATAATTGCCTAGTAACCTCTCCAAATTAGCCGTTCGGAACCGGCGTTAAAAAGTAGGTCCCGTATATCTGTGTAAAACAACTAAACACACTCAGCACAGGTATATGTGGAGAGGAGCCGACACCCGTTTCTGGTATGGCACTCGAAGAAGAAGACTATTTAAATATTTCATTTTTTCTTTGATAATAAATTTTTCAATACTCTGTGCGCTCACCAGTTGGAGTCCTATCAATAATGAACTATTACACTGGTCAACAGTGGTTTTGGTGCTTGGCTATTTGGAGCTGATTTCATATAAATTTGATGCCCTGAATTCAAATATTTATTTATTTATTTATTTATTTATTAATGATGTTATGGACATAGGTCAGAGTAGATCCTTATAGTGTACATTCAAAAAAAAAAAAAAAAAGAAACTTACAAATATAGAGATTAACAATATAAAGAAAAATAAAATACAAATTAGATATAAAAATACAAAAAACAAAACAAAATATAGATTACAAAATATAAAATACACAATATAAAATATAAGTTAGAGGCTATAGTATTAGCATGATAAAGCTTCAGTGAGTCCAAAAAGCGGGCAGCAGAGGATGGTTGTCTTAGGGCAGAGGGCATTGAGTTCCACAGTCGTGGGGCTGTGATCTCAAATGACCTGGATCTGAGGGCAGTCTGATGTCGCGGGCATACCAGTGCTCTTGATCTTATTGAAGGACCAAATATGTCATTAGTTTTTGCATAGCAGCTCAAGTTTCTAAGATTTAACGGCATTTACTCTGATTGAGGGACAGAGCGTCTTGAAGAGACTAAATCAGGATAAGTCCACTTACTACGTTTCGATTGATTCCAATAATATTACTAGGAGGAAATAATAGTCATCGAAGTGGTTGATTAATAAGTAGGGCAAATATACAAGAACCAATCCGTGTATAATAATTTTACATCACCGATACATGAATGTATTGAAAAGAAAAAAAAAACTTTGATAGAAAAGTGGATGTATCTAAAAAAGTAGAGCTGATAGAAAAAAACTGATTTCATATTTAGATTCAGTGCCCCATGTATACCTAAAATCAGTTATACGATTCTAGGCATCATATTTTTTTGTAGACGAGTGTTATCAACATTTTTATTATGGCTCAATCTCTTGAAGTCTTAAGAATAAGCTAATTACCAAATTAATTTTTTGGTTAGTAAATATCTAATGTAATCGCGAAGAAATCATGAATGTTTGAAAATTGTATGTTGCGTGCAATTGAGACTTTAAAATGAATTATTAATTAAGCTCGTTAAAAGACAAAACGAAAGGGTAGTGTCTATATAAAAGGGAAAGAGCGGAGACGATTTTCCGATGGGCCAGTGAATTAAATGAGATTAAAAAGGTTGAATCTTGTTTTATTCTGACAGCTTGCCTCTGAAATGCACCCCAAGTGGCAAGAGAATGCTTGGAGGCCCAGATGCAAGTCATTTTATAGACAAGAGTGAATTTAAGCATAAACCCATTGTTCTCAACTCGCGGAACACTGACGCTCCGTGAAGCCACTTCAAGTGTTCCGTGAAAAGATCAAATACACAGTTAAAAATTGTTTCAAAAGAAAAATCAATACAATGTGGAATGAATTTTGTATGTGATTGTAGATTAGACCGGGCGGTTTCTGTATAATAAGAATATTGTACAAAAATGTATAATACGATCTCTCCAGAACCAGCAAGTACTACCGGGCTGGCACCCCTGGTTTACCGTTTATGTTGTAGTATAAGTGTTCCGCAGAAAAAATGTTACAAGTTTGAGAAGCATTGGCATAATGTAAAAATTTCAGTGGAAGCGAAAAAACTTTTGACCCTGAATAAAAATCTAAACTTTTAATATTTGTGCTTATTCCAAGAAAAGTCAGACCCCAGAATGACATCAAACTTTGATATTTTGTCACAAATTAACAAGATAAATTTAAATTAGCACTTGGATTTTTTATGCAATAATCAGTGAAGAGTGGGGTTCTGTATTCTCTCATGAATTAAATAAGCAGGGTTAGTACGTGGATTAATAAGTGGACAACTGCGTGCTTTTGGAAGAGAGGAGACGATCAATTGGGTGGTTTTGCCCGAAACCAAATGGAATTACTCGGCTGACGTAAATGCGTACAATTTGAATTTTTCCCATCATTAACATTGTACAGTTTAATTCTAGCCCAACCATGATTTTTTCAACTAAATTATATTTTTTTAATGAAGAAAAATCAATGAGGTTGTCAACTACTTGTTTCAAATAAACATTATACATTGTACTAGTATAACGAACAGGGCCGTCGCGTGGGCGTGGCGACCGGGGCAAAATATTCTAAAAATGAAAAAAAAAATTCAAATGGAGATCATTTGGGACGCTTTAGTTATTAGATAAAATTAACACTTACCCTTACGCCTTAATTCTGAAATCAGGTTCTCAGCCTCTCGTAGCCAGAATGAACACTCAATAAACACTCAAGTTTATAATGCGACGCATCCCATAAACATTTAATACAGGCTTGTATTTTTAATGAAAATGATGAGAGAAGGAGTTACACTAAAATGGTGCAACCCCTAAAGGCCTGGGTTGGCCCCTCCATCGTGAAAAGAAAAAGAAAAAAATTTATGGGTTGGGCGGGGGTCGAAGGTATCTGTGGATACGGGTCTTAAATAGCTGAAGGTTATAAGTCGCGGGAAAGATGGTGGCAGAGAGCGAGTTCCAGTCTCTGGAGGTCATAGGGATAAAAGAGTTGGCGAAAGCGCTTGTTCGACTTTTATCCAATTTGAAAGCGAAGGGCTGCTGAGCGTTCGAAAACCGCGTGTTTCTCGTAAAGAGAGGGGATAATTGATTTCAGCTCGACTGAACAGACACCGTGATAGTATCTGTAATACAGGGAAAGGGCAGAAACGGTTCTTCGGTGAGTCGAGTGAGTTGGTTAGAGCCGGGTCTCCTATTAGTTTAATTGCTCGCTTCTGAATCGCATCCAGTGTAGCAAGAGAATGCTTGAAGGCACCCCTCCACAGATGAGAGCCATATTCGAGACAGGGACGAATTTGAGCCTTATACAGTATAAGAAGTTGACTGGAAGTATAACAGCGTCTAGAGTCTAGACCTAAATAGGAGACCAAGCTTGCGCGCTGCAGCTTTAGCAGTGGTTGAGATATGGTCATTCCATGAAAGGTCAGACCCTAGAGTTACGCCTAGCATTGAAATTTTATCCCTGAATTCTAGGGAGTTTGAGTCGAATGATTTGTTTGGGAGGTTTCTGTCGACGCACCTAGAAATAAGGCAACACTGAGTTTTCACTGCATTGAAGTTAACTAAGTTTTGGGATCCCCAGTTTGCATAAGTCTAAATTAATTGGGGAGGCAATGTCTGCACGGTTTTTACGCGATACAGGGGCGTTATGTAGGGTGCTGTCATCTGCGTAACAATGTACCGGATTGGAGGGCAAGTTTAGAAGGCCGTTGATATAGAAAAGAAAAAGCGTAGGGGAAATGAGAAACTTCTCATTAAGAATAGCTATTTTTTCACAGGAGTTTTTTGACGGGTTATAGTGGTGTTTCACAAAGAGGTCACTATAACCAGTTAAAAAACTCCTGTGTTTAATATGTTTCACTATAAACCAACACCGCTTTCCCTAAATATTTTTTTTCTTTAGAATCTTAATTTATTATTTTTGTTTAATCCAGATGTCTTAATATTCTTCTTCCCGTTGACTGGAAGCAAATACTTGCTTCCGTAACTGAGAAGTTTTTTACTGAGTGAGCTTGTTAGCCTCACATCCAACCCCTTTTAGTCGCCTTTTACGACAAGCAAGGAACGGACCTATTCTACCCCTGGTCCATAGGGGTCAAGAATCTTGTCACTATTTGATGAACAAATCCAAAAATTTCCGTAGAAAATTGAATTTTTTAGATTAGGAGAAATTTCCAATGTGATTTTTATGGTTCTGTTTAATTTAGTTTAAATAAAATTTTCATAGGAAAGAAATAGCCTGCCAGACGCACAACTTCCATTAAATGAATAATTTAGTGTATATTTGTACCCTTCCTAGCTAAACGTCCCATTAAGTTACGAACATGAAATTATTTATGTTCTTATAAAAAGTAATTAAAAAATAAATGCAAGAATTAAAATCAAAACAACTAAAAAGCCCTCTAGTATTTTTTTTAATAAGATGTTTTTAACGCCCCCCTTTTTTTTGTTTCTTTTATTTTTATAAGGTCATATTGGGTGCCTATGCCAAATTTCGTATAAATTGATTAAAGGCTCTAGAACAGGGGTCGGCAACCTACGGCTCGCGAGCCACATGCGGCTATTTCGATGTGAAGATGCGGCTTTATTTTAAATCAAAAATCACATTTATATATTATATCTAATCCTAATCAAATACCATAATATTGAATTAAATATATTAGTGGGTCTTTAAAAACTGGGAAATTTTGTAAATTGTACTTTTGGCTTTTCCGTCTCAAAAGGTTGCCGACCCCTGGTCTAGAACTTATATTAATAGTTCTACATTTTTGAACCCCCACCACAATTTTGGCATAAGAAAAAAATAATAACTTATTCACTTTACATGCAATTGTTTTTGTATATGGAAGTATGCACTTCTTATGCTTGATTTCAATGTCCAGTCACTGAAGATGGCTGATATTTTCGGCCGAAATATGTATCTGGATAATAAATTGAGAAATTTTTTTAATTTTATTTTACTAATAGGATAACATATCAGTCTTTCTTGGGTTGTAAATACATCATTTTTTTTAAATTTCTTATATATAAATAAATATTACTTTTAAATTTCCTAAAATCATTGTAAATTGGCGAAAATTACGATAAGAGGTGACGTCTATTCGCAGTACTTATATAAAATTAATAATTATAGGTAATGGAATAAGGAATTTACCCCTCTTGATAACTGGTGGCAGAAATTATACGAGGAACAATTTCCATTCTCCAATAAGATCAATGAATTTACTTTCTCGTTAACTTGTCTCCCTGATTTTGGCTAATAGCTACTCAAACAAAATGAAAAATAAAACACTTTCCAAATACTCTTTGTTAATGAGCAAAGTTGAAAAAACAACTTAGGATAGAATACATCCTCTTAAATTTTCCATTAAGTAATATTATTTTTATTTTTTTAATACAATAAGAGTATATTATTTCATTATAACTTTTCGCTTATTTATTTGAAGATGATATCTATTTTCATGTGCCGTATTATTATTTATTTATTTAAATACGGTTTGTTGATACAGATATGTTTATAAATAGCAAATATATATAACAAAGTTTGAAACCCGACAGATATATTTAATTAGGTTTCAAAATATACTCAACAGAAAGTTGGCGATTTCATTAAAGCAAATTATATGAGTTGTCGATCCAGTTTAAGGTTATTAGAAGTGGAAATAATTTACCACGCGATGGGGAAGGGATGGCAATTTTTTACAAAAGTCTACAGGTTTCATAAAGCACTTTCATCCCTTGTATATATATATTGTTGTAAATAATGTTCGCGACTTATTCAAACAGGGATGAATTTGAGAAATGGAACAGTGCACTTCTTTAATTCAACTGAACAGCCACCCTTTGAATTCACTTCAAATTAAAAAAATATATATATTTGGTTTATTATTTATTTGAATAAAGTAAACATGATAAATACACCTTCTCTCATATAAATCCTGCTTGTAGAATAAATATCCCACCCAAAATATTCTGTGAAAAATCAGATCAAGTTCGAAAAATAGTGAAATCTACGATGCAGCCAAGTTAAATTCGATAAGAATAATTATTTTTGTTAAGGGATAATGGCTTAGGTTCCTGGTGAAACATATTTAAATCAAAAAAAGAAAATTAAAAAAATTTAAAAAAACTTTTAAAAAATTAAAAAAAAATATAAAATTCTAGGTAGTTTTCACTAAAAAATTGTTGGCATGTGACTCTATATAATATATTTTAGGGTATAAGTATGTTATAATAATGAAAGGCAGTCCATAAATTATTTACTTTTAGTCAATTTCCGACGTTTCGGAGACTATTTTTCTCTCTTTCTTCAGGGTCTTGAATAGTTATTGATAAAGAAGGAGAGAAAAAGTCTCCGAAACGTCGGGAATTGAATAAAATTAAATAATTTATGGACTGTTTTTCATTATAAGCTACATATTTCGCTTACCAGTCCGTCTTTCTAAGAAAATAAATAAAATTAAATTTCAGAGTATTCAGGAGTTCACAGAGAAAAACTCGGGTCATTCCTCGAAATATAGATATAAATAGAGTCCCATGGTAACAAGCATCTTGTCTTATTTTTTAATGAAACCTACCTAGAATTTTATATTTTTTAAAAGTTTTTTTTAATTTTTTTAATTTTTCTTTACTTGAAGAATAATTAAGTTGTGGAAATAGTACTTTCAATTAAAATGCAACCAAATGAAGAATCTTTTTTGAACACTTTGTAGCCCTGTCGTTTGAGTAGTTTTTGAGAAATTTTGAAAAAAACATAAATGAGTACTGAATATAATACTCTAAAAAAATAAAATAAAAAATAAACACATTGGCAATAAATTGGCCTTAAAATTTAAAATTTCATAATTATTGCTCCAATAGTCTAGTCCAGGCTTCCGGAACCTATGACCCTCGGGTAACCAAGTGACCCACTTGAGTTCCGTAAAAAAATCACCTGTAATATTACAGTACTTTGCGATAATTGTGTTCGCATTTATAGAATATACATACCTATACATATTATATTTTATACCTGAAAACAAAATAAATTTTTTTCGACTGTGAATTTTTGAAAAAAGCATTCATAAACTGTCCCAAATATTTATTTAATGAACTCACAAATAGAAAATAAATATTTAAGAGGATTAAAGAAATACCAGTAACAACCAGAACAGTTCATCGTCGCATTGAAGATATGTCCAAAATTATTGACCCCCAGGTCAAAAATGATTGTTTAGTCTGGTAATTACTATTGCATTCTATGATACTATAAAAGTAAATAGTATGGCTAGGCTGGCGCTTATTACAGAAATAAATATAGGTACTTTTATGTTTTATTTAAGGTAGTTGTTTCGCGACAATACTAGCAAAATGTTAATCCTAGAGTATATAGAACAGACAATAAAGGATTCATAGTTCATAAGCCCAAAACTTTTTGCTGTTTATGTACCTATACTAGCCAATCCCGTGCTCGTTTGACAAATCTGGCAACACTGCCTGAGCTTGTATATATTTTATCATAGAAATTTCAGGGATATTATAAAGGGAGATTTATAAAACAAAAAGTTCTTAATAAATTGAAAGCTGTTGTGACAATGGCTGAAGCGAAAAAAAGGTCAAAAAAGTACTAAAGTTAACCCATTTTTAGGTTAAATAAATGTGTTGTTGCCAAGTTGTTTTTAGTGTAAATTTTTCATTATTTAATCATTATTATCCCAGAAACTGTGTTGTAACTATGAATTAAAATTTTCTTAAAAAATGTATTAGTTATTGTTTAATGTTGGTTTAGTTTTTTATAACAATGGAAAGAAGATTTTCTTAATTATAATTAAATATATATGTAAACTTTCCGATATCCCGTATAGTGCAATGTATAAGAGTCTCAAAAATTTTATCTTTGGAATTTAATATCTCCGGAACTATATTCTTCATAAATTTCGTTTTGCCACCAATCGATGCAGAAGTATTTAAATAATAATCTGTCTAAATTTCAAAAAAATCATAAGAAAACCCATATGGTTAAACAACTACCTTAAGCAAAAAAAATCCATATTTATAACTCATATACCTACATATCATACAAGTTGTTATTATATATTCAATAGTATTTATTTCAAGATTTTAAAATAAAAAATACCCTCTGACCCGAAAGTTCTTTTTAATTGTAATATTTTGGTTGATTTTGTCCCGCAGCCAATACAAGGTTGCCGATACCTGGTCTAGTCATACAAAACTTTCAATTTTTTCCTGAAAATAAAGTCATATAAAACTTTCGTTGTTTTTAAGTAATATAAATAATAAAATAATTAAGACATAAGATTTTTTTATTTTTATATTAAATCATTGATAGTCTATGTAAGCAGATAATTACGAGTTTTCGAGGGTGGAATCCATGCGAGAATTAATCCATGCCCGCCCACTACAATTTCAAAATTATTGGATTGATTCTCGTTAAATCCAGCAACACTCGAAAAATCTCGTGACAATTTTAATTAATTTTTATTTAAACCATGGGTGATTTAACTCTAAAAAAAACCTTTTATATATAATAAAATTGCCAAACAAGGCTTTATCATAAAATTTCAAAACCTCTTGAATAAATACAATTTTAATTAATGTGATGGTTTTGTGTTCGATTATAGTATCAATGTATCATTTCGAATAACAGCACCGGAACGAAGTTAATTAATAAGAATTAAATTCTAAAGTGGAAATAAATATAGCTAATGATTATATGTATATATATATATATATATATATATATATACTGGAGATGAAAAATAAAGTTCAAAATTCCTGCATTAAATCAATGAAATATAATATTCATCCCGATTAAGGTTTTTTATGTATATAGAAAAAAATAGAAAAATTGTATATATATATATATATATATACGAGCTGCTCCAGGCGTGCCTTCGGCACGCCCTCTACAGCTCGGCCCTCCGGTCAGGTGGCTCTGGCGGGCGGCGTCTGATGTGCATGTGATTATTAGGTCTCCAAAATTCATTAAAAAAAAGCTCCATTCGCAAAAAAGTGTTTTTTTTTTTGTTTTGTTTTTTTAATTATAAGAGTATTAATTTTTTGCCCCCACTCACATTTTGGGAGGTTGAAATTATTTTTTAGATATGTGCAAATATTTAGATATTTGCAAATAAATAACTCTCAGTTTTCTAAAGAGTAAATGTACAAAAAAGCTAAAAATCTCTATATTTTGCCCCCTCCCCTCCTCTTTCGCCCCCATACAGTCAATTTTGATAGTTGATTTTTACAGGAATAGTTTCTTAATGTAATAATGAATAACTCTACAAAATTTGAGAGTTTTAATTTTTGCCCCCACTCACATTTTGGATAGTTGAGGGGGAGGGGGCGAATTACAAAAAATCTTGCAATTATTTTTTAGATATTTGCAAATAAATAATCCACAGTTTTCTAAAGAGTAAATGTACTAAAAAGCTCAACATTTCTATAATTTGCCCCCCCTCCCCTTCGCCCCCATACAGTCAATTTTGATAGTTGATTTTTACAAGAATAGTTTCGTAATGTAATAAAGAATAACTTTACAAAATTTGATCAAGATAGCAGAGCGTTTTAATTTTTGCCCCTATTCACATTTTGGATAGTTGGGAGTCGAATTTCAAAAAATCCTGAAATTCCTCTTTAGATATTTGTATTTAGAATTTTATTAAGTAAAAATCAAGTAGATATCTTATCGTTCTTAAATGAAAATGCATAATTAGTGTAAACACATTGCAAAGATATTTTGCTCCTTTTGACCCCTTTAGGGGTTAAATTTAAAAAATTCTGAAATCAGTTTTTAGATATTTTAATTTAGTATTTTTATAAGTAAAAAGCAAATAGATATTTTATCGTAGTTAAGAGATATTGCATAATCAGTGAAAACACACTTTTCCCCCTTTGACCCCCTTAGGGGTCGAATTTCGAAAAATCCTTTCTTAGTGAGCCCCTATGTCAAAGATGTAATATCCTCTCCAAATTTCATGTTTCTATGTCCAGTGGTTCTGGCTGTTTTGATGATGAGTGAATGAGTGAGTGAGTGTATCGGGCAAAGAATTTTATATAATATATATATATATATATATATATATATAGATTTTATTGACATTGACATTGCTTGAAATAAGATCAACTTAATAAAGTTGAAATAGCTGTCATATTGTGGAAATTAAAAAAAATAGCTGAACATCATGATAATATATATATTGTCTATAAGAAAGTATTTTATATTAAATAGCATAATTATTATTTTATTCTCAGAAATCATTACTTAACTTAGATATGATAAATAATTAATACCTATCATTTTTTCTTCAATTAATAATTTTTTGAATAGTTTGTACCCCTGTGTTCATTCAAACTTTTTTTTTATCAAATTTATTTATATATTTTTAAGCTTTTTTTAAAGAAAAAATCTACCCCAACTTATGTATTGACCCAAGATAAACACACCTGAGAAAAGCTGGATTTCAATATTAACATGACTAAGATTAGATTTTAATTTTTCGAAATAAAGCATTATAAATTCAAGTCCACTAACTATGTTTGCAGGAAATTTCCTACTGCAAATGAAGATCTGCTCACTAATTCTTTAAAAATATTTTAGTTTTGTTGTTAGCCTTGATTTACTTATTCTATCTCTCGGATCCCAAGCCTGGGGGTCATCTTCGCTTCAGGGGAAGGCAGCATAATCAAAATAGCTCTTTAAGTGATAGCTCGAGTGTAATATCCAATAAGATTTCTAGCTCTGTGATCAGCTTCCTCAAATTAGCGCCCAAAATACCCATATGTGACAGTTATTTTAACTCTACAATAAAATTGACACCAGCCAAGATTAACCGAAGGAACAAACAAGATCTTGATACTGTGAAATGTAGACTGCTACGTCGTATGATAATACTATTTTAAAATATTATTCTATTTTACGATGAACATTTCAAATATTTCAGTTGACTAAGTTCCAGATAATATGATATTACCCACTATGCTATCTATCTTTGCCGACCAGAACAATTTATTCCACATAACAGTTTATCAATTTTATTATTTAGAAATGATTGAAACATGTAGAAAACGAAGATTATTTTTGTCTGCTTGGATTCAGATACCCATATGATAACTCGAAAATGAAAGGCTGTAAAAGTTCGTTCTCATGGCCATATTTTTAAAACAAGAAGGAAGATTTCGGGCCTTCTAGCTTCAGAATTTATGGATGAAAATGTACGAAATCAGGTAAAAAATCGAATCGTTATATGTTGACTTCACAAATCTGAAATTTAATATTAACTCTTGGATTTATAAGCTTCATCATTGTGTTAAGTTTTAGCTTTCTAGCTCAAATCGTTCGCTGACAAAAAATTACCAATTCATCAGAATTCGCAAAGAGCTTTGAATCCTGAAAAAGATTTCACTTTTTACCGCAATTATAAAAATAATAATAAATATTTAACATTTTCTTTTATACAAGCCTCCAGAGACTGGTACTCGCTTCCAGCCACCGTCTTCCCAACGACTTATAACCTTCAGTTTTCTAAGACTCGCATCCACAGATACCTTCGACTCCTAGCCAGCCCATAAAATCCCCTCTTCTTTTCATGATAGAGGGGCCAACCCAGGCCATTTTTTGGTGTAATTGATTCTCACATCAATTTCATGAAAAAAAGCCGTGTACTTTTCTTGTGTTTTATTTCTGGAACACTTTGACAAGATCGTCGTTCTGATGGGGTTCAATTAGAAAGTTATAGTTCTCGTAATGGTAATATCAAAATTGCTTGTCATTGAAAATACTCTTGCAAGTTTAAAGTGGGATCTTATAGTGTCTGTATCGCTTCTAATACAATAAAGGAATCTTGATAATTTGAACCTTTTTTGCTTTATTTGATCTGTAATCATAAAACGATCTATTCAGCATATTCAAAACCTTTTCAGCTCCCTTCCCTGTTCCTCCACTAAATCAAAAACTTGAATAACCCATTCTGCTTTTCAAGAATTCCATTCGTATTAATTGCTATACATAGTTATGAGACATGATTTATTATTGCCAACCCGAGAGCAACCGGCGGCCATCCTGCTCCCTTCGACCTACTTCAATTCTCTCGCGAGAGATCAAAATAATTTATTTCTAAATTCCTGGCTCCGATGAGAATGATGTCTCTATGCATAGGGGAATTGACAATTTATGATTCGCCTTCCGAAACTTATATCAAGAATCGAAAAATCAATAACAAAGCTGACTTCATGGAATTGAATAATTGTTAAGTTGACACTTTCGTGGGAGGTGAAAAGTTTTTGGTAAAATTAGAAAATAAATTTAAATTTCTAACATTATCATGATACCTACTTTTAAAGTCTCATTAAAGCGAATTTATTATTCATCTGAAATAACTCAAGTTCTCTAGATATTATTTCAGTTACTCAAGACTTCTTATGCTACTAATTCGACGTAGCCCTCGAAGTATCAACCTAACAACTCAGATTAACTTGGCATAATTATTAAGTTGAGACTTCGCTGACTCCTTCGAATTAGTAACATAGTGGCGTTTAAGACATGCACTTAAAATATCAAGAGATAGATTACTTGAATTATTTCGGATTTTACCCATTTAAAGCTGTCTTCAATTGAAAAAAACATCTGAGATAACTCAAACTATCTTGAAATGTAAAGTGCGTGACTCTTATTCTCCTAATACTATTTATTAAATTAAGAGTTATTCAAGTTTATTTGTGTTGTTATGTTTTAGATGGTTCAGATAAATTAGGAACACATGGGGTCTTACTGCACTGAAATATCAAAAGAATTTGATTTATTTCTAATTTATTAAAGTCAATAAATAATCCCACCAAAAAAGCTTCATTTGTAAGAAGCTGCCGATTCTCAAACACTGTTCACCACGGTCCCCAAACTTTTTAGACGTGTGAACATTGAAAACTACGGGCAGGCCGGATATAACATATTATACGGAAATTATATTAATATTATTATACGCTATTATATGGCATTAATATTTAATATAGTGGATATTTGTGAATTAATTCTATAGTAGCCGCAGGCCGGATGGAAAAATTTCAAGGACCGGATTTGACCGGCGGGCCGTAGTTTGGGGACCCCTGACCTAATAGATATAATTTTTTTATTAGGTATTTTTCAAAAGAAATAATTTTTTAATAACTCAAGTTTGTTATTGCAATAATGTTTTACGCTAAACATATCTTTGAATGTTTTAACGCTTAATGTTTTATTTATTTATTTATTTATTTTAGTAGTTATGGAAAAGTTTCAAGGGCCGGATTTGACCCACGGGCCGTACTTTGGAGATCCCTGGTTCACAATCATTCGCAGTCAAATTAGAAAAGAAACAAATTAAAACAGGTTCTTAGTCGTTTATCCTTAAGACTTTTGGGCCTCCTTCTTTCCAACGATCTACATCTTCATTTTACGATTCATGGATCAATCCTGGCCTTTAGGAGTACCTACACTTTCCTAGTGTAACTCCAAATTGAATTGATGCCATAAAAATCCATTATCAACACATGAAGTATTCAAAAGTAAAATCATGAAAACAAGAAAATTGTCAATTATTTAAGAGTTTAGTTAAGTTGATGAGGGGATGTAAAAAGTTTTTCCGGGTTACACCAGTGACGGCAAAACTAATTAAAGTACTATTTCAACTACATTACAGCTCATGATTATAACCTAAGTTTTGAATAGAGTAAAACTCCTGTATCTTGATTATATTCAAAAGGTAATTTATCCTTAAATAATTACACTGATGGCATCTCACATATATATTCGGTCAATTAATGTATCGGTTAGCCTAGAAGTTGTATCATTAATGCGCTAAGATTAATTAGACGAATTCACCGGAAGCTCTTGGGACCTGGGGGGCTTGTAACTGTCTCGCTACATGACGAGGAATATGACCCTACATGTCCCAATGGATATCACTAATACAGTCTTCGTTTGAAAAATTAATTCCTTCATATCGGTTAGGCTTTAAGCAAGTTATGGTGAAAAGAATAGACTTCTATTATTATTTAAATTGAAAAAGTTAATCTAATTTGTACACGTCACATCCCTACCCTACTTGGTATATTTATTTAATTTCGTTTCCATTACTAGACAACATATTTTAATGTTATTAATTTCAATTTTGAATTTTTAAAAGAATTTAGTGAGAAAATAAAGAGTTTTGAAGGCTTGAATTTGATTTTTAGTCTTTTTTTTATATATCTATAATTTTTTTTTTTTTTAACAACAGTAAGATTTTTTAAGAGAAAATCAAAAAGGGTATTGTTTTTTCTTGGTGTAAATACCAGGTCCATGCATATGAAATGAGTCTTTTACGATAGATGGTAGTATAGGTTATGTTTATTTTGAACGAACCATAACCTTATTATTTTTAATTTCTTTGGCATATGTCAACGACGTTCAGTGTTGAAAATTTAATTTGCACTACAACAACATAAAAAATTTTCGTGTTAAAAATGTCTAATTTTGAGCCTACAACATTCGATAAGCCGACAGCATTAATTTTTTGTTAATCATTTAAAGAACGCAGCAAAATCTCAACTCATGCTTGAAGAAGCTTATGGTAGTCATGCTCTATCATTAGCAACATTCAAAAGACGGTTTCAACGATGACGATAACGATAGGACCAGAAAGGTGTCGTCTATCATGAACTATTGAAACCTGCTGAAACTGTAAATGCTAAACGCTACCAACAACAATTAATTGATTAGAATCGTGCATTGCAGGAAAAACTGCCAGAATATCAAAAAAGGCAACAAGTGATTTTCCTTCATGACAATGGTCCTTCACTTAAAGCAAAAACGGTTCAGTATACACTGGAAGCACTCAGCTGGGAATTGCTACCCCGTGCGGCTTACTCACCAGACCTGGCTCCTTCCGACTACCACCTGTTTTCGTCGATGGGCCACGCACTTAAAGAGCAGCACTTCAAAATTTATGAAGAAGAAGAAAAATGGGTCAATGAATGGTTTTCTTCCAAAGGCCAGCAGTTTTTTTTGGAAGGGGATCCACCATTTGCCAGAAAGGTGGTCAAATTGTATAGAAAGTGATGGAAAGTACTTTGAATAAAATATTTTTTTCTTTCCTATTTAAAAAAAGTGTTTTATTTTCATAAAAAAGGCTCATTTCATATGTATACACCTGGTAAATATACACACACACATATATACATATATAAATAATTATATTTGTTAGATAGCAAGGTTTCGAAGACTAGGATTTAATTTTCAGTCTTTTTTGTTTTTGATAAACATATCTTATTTGTTTTTTTCTTTTTTTACTATGAGTAGCAGATTTTTTAAGAGAAAATCAAAAAGGGTGTTGTTCTCAGCTTGGTGTAAATAAATATACACACATAAAAAAATTATATTACTTAAATGTGTTTATATTTAGTTACATGAAGCTGAGAAAAGCAACCCTGTTTAATACTTAAAGATCTGAATATTTAAAAAAAATAAAAATAAAAATATAAAATTTAAAATATATATATATTTTTTTACTTTATTTTACGTAAGAAGTATGGGAAAAAGGGCACCCTCTTTGATTTGCTCTTAAAACATTTACTGTCAACCCAAAAAAATTTCAGTACCATATATAGATATAACAGTAGAAAAATTGTTAGATTAAATAATTATAATCTCTAAATATAAATTAAATCTAATTTTAAGAGCATAAAATATGGATTGAATGCGTAAAATCCAAATAATTTTTCTACACATGAGGAATTAATTATTAGAAACTTGTTTATTATTCCATACAAGACAAACAATTTTAGGCTATTATTTTTGTTATTACAGCCAAAAATAAAATGAAAAATACGATCTATTTAATTTCTCTTTTATCCGCATTTTAGCTAGTTTTTTTTTTATATGTTGTAATTTACTTCGCTCCGGTGTTGTTATCCGAAATAGAAAGCATTGATCGTATAATCGAGCATATAAAAAGCAGATTAATTAAAAATGCATTTATACAAGAGGTTGTTTTATTTCGAATTTTCCGATGAAAATTTTAAAATTCTTAATTTGTGTTGGTTATTTTGTTTGCATGTCGAATAGCTTCTATTAGTACCTATTGTAAAATAAGCGAAGCGAAATTTTTTTTTACTATGGACATTTTTATTTCACTCTGAATATACTTTTCGTGAATTGAAGTAAATATTTTATTATTTATTCTATTAGAACATAAATATGGCTATGTAGTATGCTACTAACTTCACTGGCTGTTTGGCGCACTATTGAGATCAAATTAATCATTTCAATCCATTATTTTTTATTAAATTAAATTAGGGAACGAAGAAAAGATTTTTATATTATAGACAAAAGGATCAGCCGGGATTCGAACCCGGAATCTTCGCATGTATGCTGCGACGCCTTTATAAGAGCCTTAGCTTAGAGAGGATAATCTCGCCCACTGATCCACGAACCCAAGCTGATACTTAATGTCTATATGAATTTGGAATTTCATTTTTATTTAATCTTTTAATCTCTTCCTCGTTCATTTTTCGCAGCTCTGTAGTTGGCTTGACTAATTAAACTATATCCAAACGCCCTCCACTCGATCGCGAACCCAAAGGTCGAAAACAATTTTCTTCTTCACTCCAGTTTTAGTAAAAACGAGTTTTTACTAGTTAAAACGCGTTTCACTGAATATCTTTGTGGCAACTAGAGTTTACCGTTTGGTTGTGTTTGGTTCAATCTGGTTTTATCTTCATTTTTGACCTTCCGCCTTATTTTGGGTGTTTATTTTTAAAAAAATTTAATCGAAAATGTCAAAAAGTACATCCTCTACAACTTTGCTTCTAATTTTTGACATTTTTGTTTAAAATTTTTTGAAAATAAACACCCAAAATAAGGCGGAAGGTCAAAAATGAACATTTGAACCAAACTCAACAAACATCAGTAAACTCTAATTGCCACAAAGTTATTTAGCGAAACGCGTTTTAACTAGTAAGAACCTGTTTTTACTAAAAAGCTATCGCGGGTATCACAATACTGACACAAACACACACACAGAGACAGAAAATAAATTATGGTTGAAAATGATTTTTCATCAGGTTTCAGAGCAAAAAAAATGAATTGAATTCAATATTAGAGCCCCACCCGGCGTTCCGAGTAAAATTGAACGAACAGCGGTGGCCCGGCGTGCTATCGCCAGCCATTTACAAGGATAAACTAGTTCTTATTCCTAATCAATGAATACATTTCTAATTAAAACACTAATTTTCATTTAAACCCCTTTTATGTTAATATTAGCTTAATAATATTGTTCAATTGGATTGTAAATAGGATACCACCGATGTAGGAAACGGAAGAAAAAATTACTGGAGCAACATGACTGTGGATTCTCTGTTTCTGTAGGGTGTATGGGATGGATTTGCCGGATGGGAACATGGCAAGGACTCGTGTTCGGTTGTGAAGCCATATAGTTAGTTTATTGTGGCTCGAAATACAATCGGAATACACGCCAACATAAAATCAAACTACACTTACAATGATACAGTGATAAATATTAAATGTTCAATTTGCTTATAGTAGCAGAGTTAAAATTTTTAAAGAAATAGATTTATTAAATATTAATTAATAATAGTTCGCTTTAAGTAGATGACAATCTCTTCTTATGAAATTTTAAGTCTGTTACTTCAGTAAATTGAACCTTTTAGAATCATTTAGGGCAAGCGTGTCAAACCTTTTGGCTTATACGGGCCACATTTAAAAAAAATTGTCTCGGACCGTGTATAAAATATTATCTATAATTCTATTGATATTTGTTATTCAAAAAAGATAGTTAATAATGTAGAAATAAGAAATTTATTATTTTTTTAGCTCATAGTAAGCTTCTAATTTTACTTTTCGTAAATTTTATGAAAATAGCATGAAAATAGATAGCTTCTCTTATATGTAAATACATATCTACATACTTACAAAATAAATGATATTATGTATTAGTATTTGTTTATATTTTTATTACTTTTAAATACTAAATACTCATGGGGGTACGAAATGGGGATAGTTAAAGAAAATTAATATTAGTAATTTTTCAAATTATAATCCGAGTTCAAAGGACTTATGTTGATTGTTCTATTTTTTGAACCCCCCCCCTCGACTTTGAACCCAGTAATATATAAATTCACGCCTATTTTTAAACGATTTTTTTATTACCTTTTTTATTATTAGTACTATTTTATAGTAAACACCATTTTTTTTTTAGTTCGATTTTAAACAAAATTTAATCAACTCTTAATATAAAGATTCTACATGTGAAATTTCGTTTTGATATTCTTACTAGTTTTTGAGCTCGGGGGTACACAACATTTGGTAACGTGTACTAATAGATATTTTGATAAAATAATAAATATCTAGTAAAATATCATTTTTTCTAAATTCACTCTTTAGAGCATTTTTGTATACCAAAACTCTATGGTTTTGCTCATTTTTAATAGTTGATTCCGTTTTATAGATATTTCGAAAAAATGAACCCAAAAAACATTTTTTTCATGCTCGAATACAATACTTGATCTTACTGTATGGTAAAGTAAAAAAACAAATAAAAGAACAGACGGAACAAGAAAAGAGATTTGTTAATATAAGCTTTTAGACTCATATATTGAATAGAATACGGTCCTGATGTAGCGACCAGTGGTGTCGTAACAAATTTAGCACTGACTGAACGCTGAAATTCCGGGTGATATCGGGATCCTCCCCTGGAAAATTTTGAAAATATATGTGACAAAAACCAGTGCCGGTTTTGGCATCATGACACTGGTAGCAACGTAAATTTATTTATTTGTAGTGTTTAAGCAAAACATCATTGAAAATCTAAACTCTAAGGAAAGGAGGGCAGCACTGTACAAAAGCGCCTTGAATATTCTAGTATTTTTCTCTAAGGTGATAATACGGTTACATAAATCGCAGGCGTTTAGACAAATAAGTTTATCATACTGCAGAGCGTTCGTAGTTCGGGCTTCTTGTTTTAATAGTTTGAAAATCTTATAATTTTAATTTTAAGCCCCTCCTCATAATTTTGGCCTCGATTTCAACCAAAATCTAATCATCTCTTAATCTCAATGCACCAAAACTACATGTGAAATTTCGTTTTTATTAAATTAACTAGTTTTTGAGCTAGAATGTACACAAAAATTTGGTAACGTACTAAGTAACTAACTAGCTAACTAACAGACATTTTGACAAAACAGTTAATATCTCGAAAAAAATAATTTTTTTGATGTTCACTCGTTAGGGTTATTTTGGACAAAAACGCCGTGGTTTTGCTTAATTTTTTTTAACAAAATAGTTTCAGCTGTTTTTGAGATGTTTCGAAAAAACGAAGGAAAAAATAACTTTTTTCATGCTTGATTACAATACTATGTATGATCAAGTAATAAAAGCTTTAACAGAAACATTTCTAATAAATTAAATTTTGTCATTTTTAGTGAGATATATTTATTTATTTTTTGGCAAAGATAATAAATGCCCGGAGTGAAAGGACAGGTCAACAGCTAGTAGTAAGTGAAAGTAATATATTTAACGCATTAAATGAATGTAGAAATATAGAAAAAAATGATTATTTAAGATAATCTCTTGTTCTATGGATAAATAATCCGGTCAAAGGCGAATTACCTAAGCATAAGAAAATAATAGCAGAAATTGTTAAAAAATTCTGGGAAGCGATAAAAGAGCGATGCTTTAGTAGAATCCCAATGTGAATGTGTTTTCTGACGTGTTGGAAATTTAATGAAAACCTGAGGTAAAAAAAAGGCTCCCATAAAATTAGACGAGAATAATGAATGAACTTACTAATGATGTCCTTTAATAGAAAGAAGAATTTTCTACCCGTGATAGCAGATTTTTATTTCTGGGTAAAATAAATAAATTAAAGAGTGTGTAGTTAATTATTTATTTATTTTTAGATTATTTATCTGTTTAATTACACCGTAAAGACAGCTAATGCATTCAAATATACTGGGAGATTTAATTAAAAATGTAGAGATGCTTTGAATTCAAAATTTATGTCATCAGCAAAAAATAAAAAATAAAAATAATTTTTAAGAAAAAAATAAAAACCGACTTCAAAAAATTAAATTCAACAAATAAAATACACTAAAAGGTATAAAATAATTATTATCTTATTTAGTTAAACATATACCTTTTATGAATCGCACTCGACGGATCTTACTTAGTACGTTTGGAGGGTATGCTCGCTTATAGGTATAGTTAGCTTGGCACCGACTTCAAAAAGTAATTTCATGTTAATATTTCGTCGTTTAGTTGTAACTAAATAAGATAATAATTATTTTATACCTTTTAGTGTATTTTATTTGTTGCATTTAATTTTTTGAAGTCGGTTTATATTTTTTCTTAAAAATTATTTTTATTTTTCTCTTTTTAGTGATGTTATTAATAGTGATCATATCATCAGAACTTGACCAAATCAATATGACACCATCCCTATGACACCCCTTTCGGATAAAAAAAGAACCATCGAAATCGGTTCATAAACAAAGAGGTTAGGTCTAAACAAACCTAATAAAAAAGGTCTAATACCTATGAAAAAATACGAAAAAAATGGGACCAATCGGAAGCTAGACTGGACCCAATGCAAAAAAATTTTTCAAAATCGGTTGAGAATTGGCGGAGATATAAGGTAACATAGGCACACAAAAAAAAAAAAAAAAATCAGTCGAATAGAGAACCTCCTCCTTTTTTGAAGTCGGTTAAAAAAAAAAAAAAACAATTGAGATTCTAGTAAAATGTTGTTTATTGATGATAATAAAGAAAGTGCAACACCTATAACTCATCATTGACTTTTTATCTTCGAAGGAAGATAGAATATGCAAGTGATGAATTGAAGACGAAGATATTTAATAACCTCCTCAATAAATTTAGACTTATGCAGGCTTAAAAACTAGGGATCCCAAAACTTAGTTAACTTCAATGCAGTGAAAACTCAGTGTTGCTTTATTTCTAGGCGCGTCGAAAGAAACCTCCCAAACATATCATTCGATTCAAACTCACTTGAATTTAGGCATAAAATTTCAATGCTAGGCGTCACACTGGGGTCTGATCTTTCTTGGAATGACCATATCGCAACTGCGCAAGCTTGGTCTCCTATTTAGGTCTAGACACTATTATACTCCCAGTCAACTTCTTAAACGGTATAAGGCTCAAATTCGTCCCTGTGTCGAATATGGCTCTCATCTGTGGAGGGGTGCCTCCAAGCATTCTCTTGCTACACTGGATGCGATTCAGAAGCGAACAATTAAACTAATAGGAGACCCGGCTCTAACCAACTCACTCGACACACCGAAGAACCGTTTCTGCCCTTTCACTGTACTTCAGATACTATCACGGTGTCTGTTCAGTCGAGCTGAAATCGATTATCCCCCCTAAAGCTCTCTTTACGAGAAACACGCGGTTTTCGAACGCTCAACACACCTTCGCTGTCAAATTGGATAAAAATCGAACAAGTGCTTTCGCCAATACTTTTATCCCTATGACCTCCAGAGACTGGAACTCGCTCCTTGCCATCGTCTTCCCCGCGACTTATAACCTTCAGCTGTTTAAGACCCGTATCCATAGATACCTTCGGCCCCTGTCCAAGCCATAAAATTCCCTCTTCTTTTTCTTTTCACGATGGAGGAGCCAACCCAGGCCTTTAGGGGATGCACCTTTTTGGTGTAACACCATCTCTCATTATTTTCATTAAAAAAAATATTGGTCAACTATATCCTAAATACCGTTTAGTATTAAGGAGTAAATTTATTCAGAGAATATAGGTATCAGTTTAATGAGGATTTAGTGGGTGAGACTGTAGTTTAGAAACACTTTCTAGCCTAAATAGGTACTTCGCAGAAAAAAAAATTGTAAAATCACTAAAGTTTGCATACAGCATACCGAGCTTTGAAACAGTTTACATTTTCTCCTCAAATTTCTTTTTTTTTCACAAATATAGTTTTAACTCTTAGGGTCGTTTCACACTAAATGAATCATCTTTTGATATTAATAAACTATCTTGTTACCAAGTTTCAACTTTATAACGCAAACTATAGCTGCAGACGAAAAAATGTAAAATTACTAAATTTGAAAGAGATTAATTATATCGAGTCTTGAAAAAGTTTACACTTTTTTCTCCAATTCATTTCATTTTAATAAACTTTAAAAATACCTCTTTGATCATTAAAAAAATATTAGAATGTTTTATTCATTTCAGGACCAATATAGCTTGTGGGATTTTTGATTTTATAAAATTATATTGACACAGTTTCATCATTATTTGATGGTGAGCTTAATAGCCATTCAGTTTTAGTAGTAATAGTTGTAGTTCTACATAATATTGTTTTAATTACGTACCTACTAGTCGGAAGTTTAGAGGATAGATCTTTAATTAAAAACGACTCATTGATGATTTAGTGAGATTTAAAGTAGCAGTTGGCTACCATCATTCCACGGAGATCTAATTTAATTTTATATTCCTCCTGAGGCAAATTAAAATCATGAACTGATTAATATTAAATGAACTAAAATTGATTCTTAATTTCTCAATTAATTCGAAATTGCTCTCTTATATTTATATAAAGTCATCTACAACCAATTGCTGAGAATTGCAAAGTTGATGAGCTAATGTAAGAATAAATGAAAGAGTGTGTCTTTGGCTTAACGCAAATAAATATAAACTTAAATATAAATGAAAAAAATAAAAATCAATCCAAAACACATTTATTTAAAAGCCAAACGTTTCGGGAGACAGTGTTGCTTTCTAAATTTTAGAAGAAGCAACTTATTTTTTCTTTTTCTTTTTCCATACAAATTTCCATTAAAAAACGGGAGAAATTCTCCAGAAAAGTTTGGCTTTTAAAAAAGGTGTTTTGGATTGTTTTTTATGAAAGATTTGTATTTTTTTCATTTATATATAAACATGAGGCAACTGAGGCTCAGTGGTTAGAGTGTCGGGCCGCTGGCCTGAAATACGCTGGTTCGAGACCGAATATTGGCAGATATTTGCAGTCGTCTCCTCTTGGAATGCAATGGCAACCTACCAAAAGTATAGTTGCCTAGTAACCTCTCCAAACTAGCCTTTCGGAACCGACCTTGAAAAATTGGTCCCGTATATCTGTGTAAAAACAGCTAAACACACTCAGCACAGGTATATGTGAGAGGAGCCAAAGCGTCAGCTATTTTTTCTTTTCTATACACTTATCCTATACTACTAAAGTACATTTGTGCCTGCCTCTGTACCTAGTATGTATCTA
>JALMQS010000225.1:36358072-36384443 GCA_024734495.1 Forficula auricularia | reverse complement strand
CATGTGGTTAGGTTAAGAAATTTTTCAGGGTGGGCAAATTAAGAATTGAACTTTATATTTGTTTTATTATTTTGACTGTAGGTGGCGTTCATGAAGTTTTTATTTAGCGGCTATTTTTAAAATAAAGCTTTCGGGAATTTCTATTTTCCGATTTAAGAATTTTTTTGGTGAATTATTGTATGATTTTAAGATTTCTAACGATATAAATACTAATTTTTAAGGGATCTAATTCTGATCTAATTAATTTAATATTTGATTCATCTGGAAATATGTATGTAACACTATAGTCTCGTTATAAATAAATAAAATTTATAATTCCAGCAGAAGACACACTCTTTTATTGTCTCCTTCAGTATTGATAAAGCTTACAGTTTTTCTTTCAAATGTATTTTTATTTTTTCTCAGTTGAAGCTTTTGTATTATAATGGGTTGCGGGAGGGGCTTGGAAGATCGAATGCTTGTCCACATTAGAATAATCCGCCAATATATAATCTGCAATGCGTTTGCTATGCCATACCCAAAGGCTTGCTTCTGTTTAGCCAGGCCAAAGTGTTAAATGCAAAGTTGGTTCGGTAAATAATTATCTTATTTGATTTGTTAAATCGATAAAGAAGAGAGATTCTTTTCTTATTCAGAAACTTGAACAAACATTGGTTAAGTTTTTTTTTTTACTACTTGTGTATTGATACTTTCGGATATTTTTTATGTGTTTTTTTATTTTAAAGGTGTCTCTCATGGATATTAATAGGCGATTTTGATTTGTTTAGAAATACTTATCCTATGCACGAGAGAGGAGAGGATAAATATGACTTAACAGGAATAAATAGAATAGTTGAGAGAACGGGTTGTGCAACAATTCCAAGTCAATAGACAACTTTTGTGATCGTACATGGATGGATTTTTTTATTTTCATATTTATTTAGATATATAAACTGTCCAATAGATAGCTATCGTAAAAAAGATAAAACCTCACTACTATTTTTCACTTTTATTGAATAAATATTGTATTGCAATGGATTCTCTTGAAAAATCAATAAAACTAAAATGCAAATGATGGAAAAACTGAAAACAATTTCAAGACTCAGTATACACTTTTTGATACCTATAGTGACCTTAAATTTTAAAACAAAATTCATTAAGAAATTATGTTTTTTGAATTTTTGATTTTCTTGCTAATTGTAGCAGAGCTGAATAATAAACAAACGTATACTTTTTTTTTTTTTTTTTTTTTTTTAAGGAATTTGGTTTTGGTACTTGGTGAAACATTTTTTAAATTATTGGATAAAAATACTTGGTAGGTTTCACATTAAGATATAAAAAAATAAAACGAATTTATTTTTGGAGAATCTTTAATCTCGATATATATATTAAATTTAAATATTTACCCTTTTGTTATCTTTAAAAAAAAAAAAAAATTTACCATTGACTTGTATTCAATTTCGACTTATCCAGGTCAGTTACTTTCTGTTTCTCCTGAAGATGGGTTAGTCACCCGAAATATATATATCGAGATTAAAGATTCTCCAAAAATAAATTCGTTTTATTTTTTATATCTTAATGTGAAACCTACCAAGTATTTTTATCCAATAATTTAATACGTATACTTGTTTATTAGGGTATCCTGACGGGTGAACCACGACCTAATATGCTGTACACCTACTTCCACTTGTACTTCCAAATATTTCCAAGTGCTTCCAAATATTTCCAAGTACTTCCAGATATTCCCAGGTACTTCCAAATGTTTCCAAGTGTTTCCAAATATTTCCAAGTAATTCCAAATATTTCCAAGTACTTCCAAAATACTTCCAAGAGGTGTACACCTACTTCCAATCTCGGATCACCCCTCGTGGTATCCCAAAAAAAAGAATATTTTTTTATTTTTGATCTATTTTTGAAAATATGTTAATTTAACATGTTTTTAAAATGAATGCTCACCAAAAATCAGCTCGATTAAAAAATTCTGAGAGGTCGCTCAAGATTTTTAAAAATATCCAAAATGGTAGAAAATTGAATATTTTTTTTCTAGTCATGTTATTATTGCCTACATTGAAAATTATAAATATTCTGAAAATTTCAAGTTGGGGTATCATTTTATAGAGGTTGCTCAAGATTTTTTTAATTTTTAAAGTACCGTAAAACGGGGTAACTTTGGGACACCTTTTCACTCTTTCATGACTCCTCTTTATATATATTATGCTAGAATGATGAGACCATGATGTTATATGAAATAAACTTTCTTTTTCAAAATAAGGTCGTGCTTTTTCTTTACGACCCATGACGCCCTCGTAAAAACTCTTCTTCATTGTCCCAATCTTTACCCCGTGAAGTGAGCTAACTTTGGGACAGCACTATTTTTGCATAGAAACTCTATAGGAAAAAGTTGATCTGTCTCTATGTTGTCCGAAAGTATTTGAACATAGTCTTAAGACAAAGTTATTAGACCATTAATTTATTTTTTTATTACATATTTTCATGACAATTTTTACAAATTTGAAAATATTGGGACTCGAAATCAAGAGTGATAGTGAGGAAGAATAGACAAATTTTCATAGGGAAGTAAGAAACATATAACTTTTAAAAAATACAGTGAAACCCCTCAAATCCGAACCCCGGAAATCCGAAATCCCGGGAAATCCGAACGCAAAAAAGAGAAACTTATTTATTTAGTCATAAAACAATTATGTATATATTCTACATTATAACCTTATTTTACATAATTAGTTGAAAAATTAACAAAGAAGTACAGTTAGCATACCTAACAAAGTGTAAATGTGTCTACATACTTATGTCATCCAGGATTGAAAAACGGTAAAAGTTGGTTATTGAAATTATTTAGGTTAATCACTTTGCAAAAACAATGAAATAATAATAGAAACACACAAAATATGACCCTTAATCTTCCACTTGCTATCAGTTATCTTCAATTGTCGAAGTGATTTCGGCTAATCCGAACAAATTGAAATCCGAGCAGCCCCAATTAGTTCGGATTTGAGGGTTTCACTCTATTTATTTTATTAAAATTTTTCAGTTCTACTTTGTTGTTACATATTTTTCCTTTTTTTGACCCCTCCTAAAAAAATTCAAAATCCGGCGCCTATGATACGGGGTATTTCACATGAAATTTTCAATTTTTTCCCAAGCAACTATTATGTTAATAAAATAATTTTTAATTTAAATAAGACTTTTACCCTTTTACACATTTTGGGGTTTTTATTGCTCGTTTTTGCACGTTTGTAGAGATTTTTACTACACAAAAATCCGCTCTTTAATTATTAGAAATGCAAATTCGAGCATTTTCAAGTATATTTTCAGAATATTTAAAAAAAAACTTTAGACAAAAACTATAATGGACAAAATTGTTGCCTTTTTAAGTGTCTCTACAAGGATATAATAGAATTCAAAACAGGTTTTTCTTTTTCAAGAAATCCATTACTCACGGATCCACCTTCGGATATTTCTCTCTGATAAATACTGTTTGCCCAAGCTCTCTTCAGTCTTCACCTTGATCCATATCCATATCTGTTCAATTGAATTACTCACACTATTATCCAAATTCCTTACAACTGTTTGTCGCTGATTCATTTAAAATTGAACAAATAGCAAGGAGTAGAGCAAGATCACGGGCCTAGTGTTCTCGTCTAATTCTATATTTGTCTATTGGTGATAAATGGCGATAAAGATGATGATTCAATAGAGTTTGTTTTTCTTGATTGTGCCAATTTCGTAGAAAACGGAATTTGTCAGCGAGACTGGATCGAGTGGGCGCACCTGATTGCGTAGGATTCCCGCCAGCCCACTTGCTTGCTATACAACACCAACACTCGCTCTATAACGAAAACCCTCAGGCGACGCTTCATTGAAAAACGACATTCAGTTCAATGCTTGTTCGTTGGTAATAAAATTAATGTTTAATGAATCAATCAATAAAACTTCTCTTTTTATTCATTCTCGGTTTAAATATTAATAATATATCAAATATTATAAATTAAACTATTAGCGGGTTTTAAAATAAATAAACTAAAATAATAATAGGAAATGTTTGTTAATTCTTTTATCATAACAAAGGCTTAAAATAAATTAATACAATCATTCTAAAAATATATATTTCAGCATTGAACTGGAAGCTCTGAGGCTAAGCTAAATTGTCAAAAATTTAATCAGTTCTTCGCATTGGAAATACAAACATTTTGACATGAGAACAAAGTTTATATTACTTTTTAGGGGCTCTATTGAAAAGTAAACTAGGACAAGATAAAAAATTAAAATCATGAAAAATCAGAATAAGATTTTAATTGAATGAATTTTTTGGAATGTGGTGTCAATTTTTTTAAATGTCATGTCTGATTAAAAGCTACAAAAGATTTTTTACTTTATCCAATGCAAACCATGGGTAAAGTATTGTAATCTGTCTCGGGGCGAGCGGGACTTCAAAGGGTCCTCAGGTAAAGACTACGGAACCCATGGTCTCAATTAAAGTCACAAATTGTAGTATTCAATTAGGTTGAGTTTTAGCACGTGACGATTTTGCCAAAAACACAATGGGGTCTCGTCGAGAGGCCAAAAAGTGCGATTTTTTCATTTAGTGGATGAATGTATGGATGTATGAATCTATGGTCAATCTTGATTTGTTTATCATAAAAGAATTTAGTCTTTTTGATTTTAAGTCGATTCTCCCACGTTTTCAGTAAAGGTTGACATTAATTGTTAAAACATCCAAAATGGAATTCAATAAGGTTATTCCTCTAGTAGTAGATAAGAATCGATCGTTATTTTTGATTTCAAGCCGATTCCTCCATGTCTCAGCAATGGTTACCAATAATAATCGAAGTGACAAAAATCTAATGTAGAATTGTTATTCCTCAAGTATTAGATGAGAATCGATCGTTATTTTTGATTTTAAGCCGATTCCTCCATGTCTTAAGCAATGGTTACTAATAATAACCGAAACGTCAAAAATCCCATGTAGAATGGTTATTCCTCGAGTATTAAATGAGAATTCATCATTATTTTTTAATTAAAGTCAACATGAACTGCAAATTACAAATTATATCTGATTAATAATGAAGGAATAAACATATTAATATTTCAAATGAATTTGGATAAAGTTTAGCAACAATCCGTTGCAGTTTATTTAATTTTTAAAGAAGAGAAAAAGTTCAAGATTATTGAGTAATTGGAGCCAAGAAGGTGTTAAAAAGATAAAAAATATTAATGATGTATTGTCGCATAGTGAAATGTTTGAAAAGAGGGATGAAATGGGCCACTGAGGAAGTCAAAATAAATCGACGAAACATCTGGCCCATTTAATAAAAACTCTGTTTTTAACTATTTGTACAGTTCCCTACTATTCCTTTTTTAACTTTTTTCTATCATAAAGTATTCCTGTAAAAATATGTTTACAAGTAGAATATTTTTTTTTTTTGAAACATCTCATCTCAAAATTATGAAAAAATACTATAAATTTAGTTATTGCCTTCTTATAAGAACAAATTTTGATATCTCAAGTATCTTGGGAGTTATATAAGATACGGAACCCTAGATATTCGTCTGACTCTCACTCTGGCTGGCTTATTATCGTTCCGTACAAATAAAAAAACGGAAACCCTATTATTAAATAGCTGAATGTAGGGAAGTGGTGTTAAAAATTGTGATCACTCGTTCAATTATTATTAGTTTTAACTTGTAAACTCCTGATGATGGACTAATAATCCGAAATATATTGAGTTTGTATAAACCTCTTTGAGTTTTATTTCATTCACTGTGAAACTACACACCCTTTACTTTATTAATTAATATCATGTTTCACCTAAAACCTCCACCACTTTCCCTAAGTAAAAAAAAAAACTGAATGTAGTGCATGGGGGAACTTTATAATTCTCTAAATTTAATCTTCCCAAGTGTTTAATCTTTTAAGAAATCATCTAATGAATATTGATAATTGTTTATTTATTTATTTAATTTTTTGGTTCTCATAATAAAATTTTATCACCCACCTATGATGAGTGATGATTTCCATTTCATTCTCGTACAAATTTGGAATGTCTGGGAAACTTGAGAATGCAATTTTTTTTTTTATTCTTTTTCAAAAAGTATTTCGTATTCTAAATGAATATTTGTTCAGTGAATGTGGAATGGTGATCGGAAGATAAATGGCAAATTATTGAAATTATATTTTCAAAGAAAAGATCACAAATCACGATAGGCGATTTTGACTTGTCTTCGATTTCTTTTCTTTTTCTTTCGAATAAATAAATAAATAAATTACGAACCGCTCTTTAGAGGCCTTAATAACGAATCCAATTCGTGAAAGATTAAGCAGGTCTCCACCGGCGTAGGTATCTTATATACTTGAAAATGATCTCTGGTGAATTAATCGAAAAGTAGTGTTTTTGTGTTTGTGTATATTTATTAGTATTTTAATAAATATTGCAATATATGTGGTTTATTTCAAAAAGTTCTAAAAAACTTTTCAACTAAAAACATTTTTACCAAAATATTTCGGCTAATAAATATTTAAAGATGTCCTATGTTTGTAAAGCTATTCAAGTTTAAATTATTAATGATCGAGAAATAAAATTGGATGATTAAATACTAGTTGAAATTTACGAAATATATGTTAAAGTTCATATTTTATTACAATATATTATTACTTGATGATATTTATAACGGGACAATTTCTCCCGAAACGTTTCGATATCTATATAGTAGTTGCTTTACGAATGAATGGTACAGAATCCTTGTTTGCCAGAAGTCTTCTGGAAAATAAGGAAAATCAACCGTCCACACATCGGCTCGAACAAGTGACTTTTTCAGCACTCAAAACGTCGATTTGATGGGCCGAATAGTCTCTGATTTGGCACCCGATGACTTTTTTTTATTCCGGCACATTAAAAATAAATTGCGAGATCAACGTTTTTCGACACCTGATGCCTTCAAAATCAATGTTTTGGAGGTATCTCAATCGGAGTAGGAAAAGTTCTTCAAAAATTGGTTCAAACGCATTCAAAAGTGTATTAATCTTCATGGAGAATATTTTTGAAAAACAATAAAGCAATTTTCGATGATAAATATTTGTTTTTATTTTCTAATACCGAAATATAAAAGGCATCCCTTTAAAAGCAACTATATTTTTCCAAATTTCCATGATAAAAGGGGACTTTGACTCGAAATCTTTGGATAACTATATAAGATGCTTTATCATTCATTGTTAAAGCAAATATTTTTCCGAATTTCCATTGATACAGGGACAATTTCTCTCCAAACTTTTGAATATTTATATAGTAGCTAATTTATCATTTATTATTAATTCCTTTTTTTAAGTACCTAAATATTTTTTCAAATTTTCATTATAAGATGAGAATTTCTCCCAAAATAATTCGATAACTATATATGGTAGTAGTTAATTTATCATTTCTTTTAAAATAATTATTTTTCCGAATTTTCATTGATAAAGTGAGAATTTCTCACGAAACTTTTGGATATCTACGTATATAGTAGTTTTTTTTTCATTGATTACATATATAGAATTAGTAAAATTCAATACAAGTATTTAGAACAAATAAAATTGTGAACACATACAAAAAATAAGCATCCCTCTCCTTCCATTTCATTTATAATAAATGAACGGAAACGCAGAGTACCCCCAATATAATTATATAAGCACCTCAACTTTTGTAAGCTCAAAGGCCTTAAAGTTTCCCAAAAATTTTCAAAATTCCCATTAGAGTCCCTCAACGCATTATATATCGGACATGCATTTAAAATATGAAATAGATTTTCCTTTTCCTACTTATTACAAATGGAGCACAAACTTTCTTATATAGTAGTTATTTTATCATTCCTTTTTAAAGCAACTTGTATTTTATTTTGTACTTTATTTTTTAAAATATAGAAATAGATTTTCTCCTTTTCCTACTTTATTACAAATGGAGCACAAACTTTCTTATATAGTAGTTTATTTTATCATTCCTTTTTAAAGAACAGCTTGTATTTTATTTTTGTACTTTTATTTTTTAAAATATGAAATAGATTTTCCTTTTCCTACTTATTACAAATGGCACAAACTTTCTTCACATACTAAGTTGTTTTATCATTCCTTTTTAAAGCAACTTGTATTTTTCCAAATTTTCATTGATAAATTGAGAATTACACCTGAAACTTTTGGATATCTATATAAGTAATTGCTTTATCATTCCTTTTTATTATAAATAGTCTATTTTTCCAAATTTCCATTGATCCAAGTAAGAATTTCTCCCAAAACATTAAAATATCTGCTTAGTAGATGCTTTTTTATCCTTCATTTTTTAAAGCAAAATATTTTTAAAATTGAAAAGTTTTTGCCGAAGAGTAGCAGGGTACATATATTGAAGGAGACAAGAGTGTAGTCTTTTGTGGAATTATAGAATTTTTATTTATTTATGTAACCGAGACTGTAGTTTCGAGGCTTCGCCCTCTTCATCAGTCTATTACAATGTAATTCGCGGGAATTAATTTTATGAATTAATTAAATAATTCATATCAATATGAAATAGTTCATAAATTAATTCCTGCTGAATACATTGTAAATAGACTGATGAAGAGGGCAAAGTCCCTCGAAACTGTAGTCTCGTTATAAACAAATAAAATTTATAATTCCAGCAGAAGACACACTCTTTTATTGTCTCCTTCAGCTTAAATATTTTTTGTACTTCCATTGATAAAGGATTGGAATGATACTATTTTGATAAATGAAGTGTATTTATTCATATATGTAATTTATACTTTATTAATGACTGTATTATTTGTTGTGTTTTCCAGGGTTATCGTAGGAGCCCCAACATCCACCTCTCCACGAAGTTCTTCAACCCGGCCTGGTGCTGTATTCCGTTGCGCTGCCGACCGGGAGGTGGAATGCCAGGAAATCTTCGAGACCACCGGTAAGTCCCCCTACTCTCTTTCTCTTTGGTCTGTCCATCTAAATTTAAATGAAAGCCACGCACTGCCTTAACTTTCTCAAATCCCCGTGCGTGGTATTTGACGCCTTCGCTGGTCCTTTCATATTCAAATGATGGCGTCACTTTTGCATCCACTGTGTGTTTATGGTCTATTCTTATTCTTAGTTCAAAGACACACGCTGCTGGTTGGATTAATAAATAAAACACAAGTGGTTTGTTTGAATTGGAAATGTCCAATGAAAAAAGAGATAGAGAGTGATCAATTGGAAACGATTTGGAAGGTTAAGCCGGATCATTCATCAGCGTGGAACTTTTGCCCTCAAAGTAGCTACTCTGGACACTTCTCCCATTCGTGTCTATCGATATCCTCCGAATGATTAATTACCCGATGCATCTATCCACACTTGGAACAGGATTCAGAAATAGAAACCGTAATCTAATGTATCTGAATTAGAATAAAGAGCCAACGCTGCTTGTTAAGACTTTGTCCATAGTACTACCTTACAGGAATAAAGAACTTTAATTTATAATCTTAATATTAAAGTTACTCGAGGTACCTAAAAAGAATATTTAATTCGATCAAGATTAAAAAAAAAACATTTTTTCAAGATATTTAGAAATAAATTGACATGTTCTGATGAGGCCATTCACTTGACTTTACCATACACTTATGGTTGTTTGGTACAAGGGCCTAGATTTTCATATTTGGCCCCCTCCCCCAATTTTGGGAGGTTAGTTTTTGCATTTTTAGTCTTTTGTTAGCCCACTAATTATGTATACAAAATTTGGTTGAGTTTGCTCAAATGGCCTAGCTTTTTATTTTGTGACCCCCCTTCCTAATTTTAGCGCCAGAAAAAAAAATATTTTCTTTTTATTATAGGTTCATTTTATAGTATATTTTATTTTTTTGTTTTTTTTTTTACTTTGAAAATATTAAAATTTTAAATTTAACCCCCCCCCTTAATTTTGGGTCGATATGCACCAAAATCTAATCAGCTCTTAATCTCAATGCACCAAAACTACGTGTGGAATTTGGTTTTGATATTCACACTAGTTATTGAGCTAGCTCGTCCACAAAATTTGGTAACGCACAGACTAACACACTAACAGACTAACAGACATTTTGACAAAACAGAAAAATATAATTTTTTCAATGTTCACTTATTAGGGTTATTTGCAGACCGAAATGCCATGGTTTCGCTCAATTTTTTTTAATCAAAATAGTGCAAGCCGTTTTTGAGATATTTCGAATAAAAAAAGCAAAAAAAACACTTTTTTCATGCACGATTACAATACTCGACCATACCCTGTATGGTAAAGTAAAAGAAACTAAATCCTTAATTCGACATATATACAGTACTACATACACAATGTTTGATATGGGAACTGATATGTACCAAAAATTAATCATGCCTTAATTTTGTTAAAATAATATTAATACTAAGTATTTAATTTCAATAATTGGAACGATGAAAAAAATCTATATAAAAAAATCCGGGACTAAATAAAAAAAAATCGGTTTTTGGGGCTCTGGAAGAGTCAATTTTATAAATATTTTTCACCTAAAATATACCTATCTTATAATATAATAAACATATATAATTGAAGGGGAACTATGTTGCGGATATCACATGGCTTAAAATTTATAAAATAAGGATGTACTTACATTTCTAATAAAATCCAGAAATAGGGGGGATCAAAAAATGTACTTTTAAAAAAACTGTATTTGGACAAAAAATCCTTCAAATATGCAAAAATATGCAGTATAAAATTGAACCCACAGTATCCTACATGCATGATTCGGATAGATAAGTGATTCCCTGGGTCATATGTGGCAGCAAATAAAATATGCAATTGCATAGGAATCCGGTCTCTACCTATAATGAAAAATATTGTCTAATATATTTCGAATATTAGCCTCTCCCCAACGAAAAAAAAATCATCGGTACCGGGCTTGTCGGAAATTAAAATAATTAATTTAAATTATAGATATATAGAAAATTTAAATTTTAAATTAATCTGTTTTAGGTTTCTTTTTATGATCTCTTCTTTCTTGAATAGAGATGAAATAATCCTTTTAAAATGTCAGCAGACATTTCATCTGGGGATTTTTTTTTTTTTTGTTGTCTCTTTATCTCTATTGGATCGGCTTGACCATTATTCACCACCACCTCGTTTTTTTTTCCTACATCATTTAAATAAATAAATAAATACAAAGACAAAGAGAGAATGGGCAAAGAAAAAAAAAGAGTCCGACCCTCTTGTCGACGATTTGTCGATTGGCATTGTCCGACGAAAATTCCAAACGGCATCGAAAACGATGTAAGTCGCCTGTGAGAAACGGCGAACAAATTTTATTAGGCCAGCAAACGGACAGACAGACAAAACAAAAAAACAATTCAGGAACGATTAAATATTTAATAGAAGAAAAAAAATAATCTTCTTTTTTCCGTTTGATGATTAATTCATTCGATATCGCCATTTTGGTTCTGCAAAATCCGCCATGTATTTAATCAACTGGTGTGTTCACTACACGACTTTCACATTTTCATTTATTTGAAATCATCGCGACACTACTAATTTACACCCCCTTCCTTTATTTAGTTTTTTGTGATTTTCTCAAAAACGACTCCTACGATTTTGAGAAAATAAAAAAAAAACGAAAAACCTTTCATGTAAATGTCCACTTCCGGTTTTCTGATTTCAACCAAAAACTTGCTGCACTCATTCATAAAAAATTGTATTTAAAAAATGTACAAATATTTTCAAAAATTTGCTTAACGAAACGAAATTTTTATTTATTTTTGGACCAAGTAGATACAGTCCATAATGCAGTGATTCCTAACCTGGGGGTAAAATAACTACTTGAAGGGGGTAATCAGGCTAATTAATATAGTATAATTATACCATCAAAATTGTACAAATTGAAACTGAAATAACATTTAGAATTTTTAGTAGAAAAAACAAAAAAAAATGGTTAACTAAAAAAAATCAAAATTTTTTAGCTTTACTTTCTCATATTTATTTATTTATCAGTCGTGAGTGAGCTCTCTTGGCAGTTGGACGTGTTTTCGCTGTTCTCTTAGACACCACTCATCATTATCACAGATAACCTATCTCTTTTTCTTTTTTTTTCTATTTCTTGTTTTCTTTCGTTATTTCAAATCTTTATTCATTTTTTTATAGATATATATTCTAATATTTATTTTTACTATTAATTTATTTTTGGGAGAATTGCAAGTCGCAATTCTCCCAAGCTAATCCATGGTGGGGAACGAAATGTTTCCCCCCTTCAGAATCCCTCCGCGAGCTCGACCTAAAAGGCCTCGTTCCCAGTATGGCGAAAATTCTGATAATTTATTATCAACTAAACCAGAACAGTTTATTTACAAATAATTCTAAAAGCCAACCTCGTTTCTATTGTAATCAGCCATGCTGATAGTGAAAAAAACCTCTTCTAAAATTTCTCGCTTTCTTGATAAACCACGTAATTTCTCACTCTGCTGGTAAAGTAAAAAACATTAAGAAACTAAAAAATGGCACCCTTCTGGTTGAGACATTTAATGACAAACAGACCGAATCACTATTTAAATTGAATCAATTTACTGCTGATATCCCAATCAGAACTCAGGCCCATACCACTTAATTCATCCAAGGGAGTAATTTATTGTCCCAGATCTAGTCAATATTCCGAAAGAAGAAATTCTTTTGGAACCGAAAGATCAGAACGTCATAGATCTTCATAAAATTACTCGGAAGGATCACGGACAAATAATTCCGCTAACTCCCCAATTATTCTTACATTTGGTTTTCCAACTCTACCCACCGTCAACTAAAGCGGGTTTTTGCAGCCTTACGGTGAGAAAATATATTTCCACCCCCAATGCAATTCGGTGTCAATTATATGGCCATACATCTTCTCGGTGTTTATCAGCCCCTATTTGTTCTTTTTGCTCCAACCCCGCTCACCCCCGAATCCCCAGATTGTCCAAAATGGACCAAAATTTCCGCCTGAAGTTGTCCTGAACTCATCTCATCCCTAATTTCTCTAAATCTTGTCTCGCCTAAGTTTATTGAGGAAGAATAATCAATACATATCAGTAGAGCAAAATAGCTATCCCATTATGCAGCAAGATCGATTTATAAAAGAGCTAATTTGCCTAAACATACCAGTGTTTTGCCTGCTATTCCAGAATAAAGTCTCTTGTATCCTCTTGTGAGGAGAGCTAAAACGATAATACAGACTCTGACTGAACAAATATAAATCTCCTGACAAATGAAATCTGAATCCATTGCCACAAATGGTTCACAATATTACATACAACTCCGGCTAGTAAGACCTTCTTGAAACACAAGAAGAAAAAACTAACTAATATATGTAAATACTAGTACACTTCTTCTAACAATTGTAGAAAATTTAGATTCAATACTCCAAATTCTTATTACTGATTCTAATTAGATAAATTTGAAAAGTATCTTTTAATGATCAATTATGCAAATTAATTCGTGAAGGTTGTTAAATTACCAAAATACTTATAAATTCAGAAATCACCTTTTTCATTGCATTTCGTATTACTTGTTGACCAATTAAGCCGTGAATTCTTTCGGTCTCGTTCACGGTGGTAAAAGAGAAAAACGTCAATTAATTTTCCTCGACGTACCTTCAGGTAGTTTCAGCAGCTGGCACAAAAGAAAAGAACATAAACGAAAAAGTTCACCTAAGATGACCATTAAAAAATTAAGGCCGAAGCTAACATATGAATCTCATTAGGGTGTTAGATTTTGTATTGGAATTGGCAATGCCAAGGGCAGTTAAAATAAAGCAATGAAATTGAAAGGCTGTATCATGAATGTTGATGAATATGATTAATTTCAATATCAGAAGGACCCATAATTTCAGGAATCGAAACCAAGTGTCAAATTTGCTATCCAGGCAGTTGATTGAATACTTGAAATGTTGTTCTTCTGAAAGGTAATTTATCTGCATAGCTATTATTATTATTATTTGAGTTGTGACACTTACTCAGCTCAAGTTCTAAACTTTAACCTACCACTGCTGTTCTTATGGGGTTATAGGCTCGGACTCTTAGGGAAATGAATTCACCCTAGCCCACAGTTGCTCTTCTTTTGTTTTAATTCATTTCATCGTTAGGAATCTTTCTTATTATGTAACAGCTTTGTAAAACTACAGCCTTTTCCACGTTCTTTTTCAAGTAGTTGTTGAAAACTCCCTCCACAGACATCACACTTGGTATAATTTTCACCTAGTTGAGCTTCCGCAGTTGCTTCAGATCGAATTTTTTTATAATGATATTGATACAAGAAGAAGTTGTACCAAGAAGGTATCGCCTATAAATCTGATAGCCCACCTCTGAATTCCATCTAAGGTATTAAGAGAAAGGTTTGTTTTTGCGTTTTTAGGATTCTGGAGGCCCACTGATTTTGTATACCTACAAAATATGGTTGAGTTTGCTCAAAGGGCCTAGATTTTTATTTTTGACCCCCCCCCCTTCCCAATTTTGGAGCCAGAAAAAAATCGTTATTATAGGTTCATTTTATAGTAGGTATATTTCATTTTTCTTGTTTTTTTAGTTTGAAAATATTATAATTTTAAATTTTAACCCCCTTAATTTTGTGTCGATATGCATAAAAATCTAATCAGCTCTTAATCTCATTGCATTAAAACTGCGTGTGAAATTTGGTTTTGATATTCGCACTAGTTTTTGAGCTAGCTCGTCCACAAAAATTTGGTAACGCACAGACAAATAGACTAACATACATTTTGATAAAACAGTTATTATCTCAAAAAATATAATTTTTTCGATGTTCACTTATTAGAGCTTTTTTGTAGACCGGAATGCCATGTTTTCGCCCAATTTTTTCAATCAAAATAGTTTCAGCAGTTATTGAGATATTTCGAAAAAAAGAAGCAATAAATAAAAAAACACTTTTTTCATGCACGATTACAATACTTGACCATACCCTGGATGGTCAAGTAAAAAACTCTATTTAATGCTTCTCTTAAGAAAAGACAAATTTCAAATACTGCTTGAGGAGAGAAGAAGGAAGAATTTTGTTTGTTTTCTTCATTGATCCTTTAAAACCCTGAAGAAGTAGGGAAAAATAATCCTCCGAAACGTTGGTTTTTAAAGGAAAGGAAAAGAAAGAATGTCAGTCGAATAAATACATCTTAGGTATTTGGAAATGTAATAATTTTTTTTTCACTATCCTGGGTCTGCCTTCCATTACTTTCCAACTGATTATTATCTGTTATATTATGCTTGAATTAAAAAAACAAATATCAAAAAACACGATTTCAATTTGAAGAAACTCACTTGTTTTAATAGAAAAATATTTTAGTTTTGAGTGTGTTCTCTTAAATGATCTCTATGAGTGAATACGTAATTCGTTCCAGTGAGTGAAGTAACAGTGCGGTAGGCCTATGATTTTATTCTGTCTGTGTGTCCGAATTCCAATGACCACATGACCAGTCAGCATAAGAAGAGAAGGTATCTTTCTGGCGACAAAAAATTTAAATTTCCAAACAAGGAACTGATTAGATTTCGAACTTTAAGCGGCAATAGAAAATGAAGAAAAACAGGAAAAATTTTGTTTTTAATGAAAAACTTATAAAATGAAGCCATGAAAAATTTCGGTACACAAGTTTGTATTAATAAACTAAACCTTTCTGCCAAGTTTCATTTTTCTAACCCTAAGAGTTCTATGACAAAAAAATGACAAATTTTATTATATAAATGTAATTTATTTAAGTCTTTATTGAGGTCCATTTAGAAAAATTAATTTATGTGAATTTACAAGGCATTTACAATTATTTTAATAATGATAAATTGTTTCTATACATATATATAAGTATTTATAGTATTTACGAGTTTAAATTGTACCAGGCCCGTATAAATGCAATTACTGGATTCTTTATATTTTAAGAAGAACTTTTGAATTCTGTCCAAGAAGAAGATGTACTAACCAAATTAGAATTTGATTTCAAGCTAAAGATTTTTAGAGTCAAGGAACAAGGAAGCTAATCACTAGGAATATTGACAATTGGCGCATTCTTATTTTGAATATAATGGATTTGTATTGTTCTTGTTCCATATTCGTTTTCAATAGTTGTTTGTTAAAAATGAGAGTTTTCTTTTTATACTAATATCCTGGGAAATTGTTCGCCAGGGTGGTTTTCTTGTCCCCTCTCTTCTATTTATAGAGGCAACTTTAATTCTCTAACATGAGCTTGAACCACGCGATTGATAGACAACACTTCGGCCACTCAGCTAGCGATTTTTTTTATTAATATTGAAGGAAAAGTGAAAACTTTTTTAACATCGGGGTGGCTTTCAGCAAATTTTAGTATTATGGAAATTTTTTGTCAGTAAAAATTGAAAGTTAAAACCTGTCAGAGTTGTCTAGTTTGTTTATACGAATGTGTGCCAAATTTTAGATAAATCATTTTAACCATTCGATGGCTCTCTCCATTGGCAGTTCGATTTTCTACAACAGAATTCTGAATCTAGAAATTCTGAAATCAAATCGATTTTATTTTTTATAAATGCACACATTTTGAACTTTCTAAGACTTTTTTATTATTTTTTATTATTATCGTAATCATCAGAATCCAAATAGAAAAGAAGAAAAAATTATGCTTGAAAATGATTTTTCTACACATTTCAGACAATTCTAATTAGGTAATCACGAATAAACAAAAACAAATATTTCGAGTCGGTTAAATAATATGCCTGCCATCCTGCCAAACGTATCAAATAGTGAGTTATAGAAAATGTATTTAAAAATTTGAAGTCAAAATTCTATCTATAAAAAAGGTAAAAGATTGAATATTGGAAATTTTTTTAATATGTATTCCAACCAAAACATTCTGTGTAAAAACAGGCCAAGTTCGAAAAAGTAGTGAAATATAGTGTGTAGCCAAATTAAATTCGCCAAGAATAATTAAGTTTAAAAAATAGTAGATCTCTCAACTTAATTATTCTTGGCGAATTTAATTTGCTTACACACTAGATTTCACTACTTTTTCGAGCTTGGCTTGTTTTTCCCAGAATGTTTTGGTTGAGATTTCTCTTCTTTTTGTAAGCTAGAGGAAGGCCGTTGGTCCAAAGGGCTAGAATGTTTATTGTTGACCCCTCCGCCCATTTTATGTGGTTAGTTTTTGAATTTCTAGCCTTGTGGGGGCCCACAGAATATGTATACAAAATTTGGTTGAGTTTGGTACAACGGGCTAGAATTTTCATTTTTGACCCCCCCAATTTTAAAGGGGTTGAAAGATAGAAAGATTGGATTTTTGGAATTTTTCCTTTGTTTGTGTCCCAAACTCTACTAGCAGGAGAAATTTCATGATGCTGGAATGATTGGAAGTACCCTATATGTTTTGACCTGTCAGTGAGTGAGTGCCAAAATTAGCTATTTTCTCAGTTCAATATCTCAGAATCCATTTAAGCTATATTATTGAAATTTGGTACTCTCCTAAAGATTGATTACATAATTGAATGTGTATAATTTCAGCTCTGTATCTCAAATGGATTCCGAGCTGCAGGAGGGTCGAAATTGGCTCGAAATGGTTCGTGTAAATAGCGTATAGCGTATACGGCCAAGCTAATGCTCGAACTTGGCCTGCGCACGGTGTGCGCTTTGATTTGAATTGGAACAGGAAAGAATCATAATTTGATCAAAAATAAACACTAGATATATACTAAGTGACGAATGGTTAATAGAAAATTATTTCTCCTGATCAATTGATAAGGAGAGATCGAGGATTTTTTTTTTTTACATCTACAAGAAACTGTTTAAGTATTAGATACATCTATGTTTTGGATTGAATCTTGATATTTTTAGATTTTTCCTTTAAAAGCAGCACACTCTACCAAAGTGTAAGATGCCCAATGTTTTTGCAAAAATATAGATTGTTACATAAAATGTAAGCTCTCAATTCAACTTGAACAGGCTATAGAGGAAATAGTTATTGCTGAGTTTATGAGATAGGTAGTTTGGAGTCCTCAGTTTTGTGTTTTGTAAAATGTAAATTGGGAAATTAAGACTATGTAAAAGTTAAGTGTTTCAATTCTGCAGTAACTAGTTGCGGTCATTTAAAAAACAAAATGTAATAAAACGCCAAAGGGTTTGTCCTCCTTCTAAGCCCCTGTTTATCGGCAACCAGAATAGCGCGGTTTTTCTAGTTTTTTGGGAATTCTGCTAGAATCGTTCGTTACTCCGAAAACTAAACCAGAGTTTAATATTTATTAATTAATCTTTCCCAAAATCAACATATTAAAATTTTAATAGTATAATTATTAAAATCACGGTATGAGAGAGCCCCAAAGTGACAATTTGTAAGTATTTTATACCTGTTGACGTTTGAAATTAAAATTTTGAAAAATTACTACAAACAATATCTCCTTATGAATGACAAATAAGAACGAATTTGATATTTTTAAGTATTTTAGATGTTATAGGAATAAAAAAAAAAAAAAAAAAACATGTTATAAGATATAGAACCTGGCTCACTACTGACTAAGGCTTGACTTCATTATCAGTCTTTTTTTAATTATAAATATTATTTTTTCATGGGGTCAGTATCCCGTGGATATTGAAAATTTTGTTTTTGTTACTCAATGACGACAAACCAGCAAACATTAAATAATATGTTTATCACAGAAACTCACAGAGTTTCAGCAGAAAATAAATTTTATAAATTTTTTAAATATTAAAAGCTCAAATAATATGAAATAAAACAACATTTATTGAATAAAATAGAAATAAATAGTAGTTTTTAAGTTTAATATTATAAATTACCTATTTTAAAAGACGTAGTATTGAATTAGGGGAAATATTTTTACAAGTTTTATTTTTTAGTTTCCAACATAAAGACTTTCTTCTTCTAGGGGGGGGGGGCGGAGCAGCTGCCCCCCTCACTATTTCTAGCTGGGCACGTCTTTGGCTTACATACAGAAGTTTGATTGGATAATTTTGATATGAAATTCTCAATTTTGTCAAGGAAAGATATCATCATTGAGCCGCAAGGGTCAGTATAAATATAAAGTTTCAAAATTATGTCAATTGTTCTTTAGAGAAGTAATTATTAAAATAAATAATAATTTTGATTTAAGAGAGAAAATACCTTGACACAAAGCGGGACTCTTTCCAGAACTTTTCATTTATAAAATAAAATAACTTCGCTAACCTTTGGACTACTGTAATTATTTATTATTGAGTTAGTCTTTAAATAGATAACATTTATTTCTTACCTTTTACAAGTGAACTCTAAAAACTTAATAAATTCATTCATTAAGACATTAAACTATCGAGTTGATTTGATGCATTTTTTATAGGATCATCTGTTTCTCTCTCTCAAACTTTATAAATTTCATTCTGTTTAACGATGGAGATCAAGAGAACGCTTAAGAACTTCATCCGTCTGTGGTTCCAGTCCGATTCCGAATCTACATAATCCATTATTTTTCTTTTGCTTCAATTCAATAGACCTTTCAATTGATGTACATTATTATTATTACTATTATTAAATGATACGCTCTTTTTTTATTAATAAACTGATTATCATAAAATTGTAGGTCTTAAGAGTAATTGGCCCACTTTGGCTTTTGAAGTCACGCCTACAAAGATTGCTGTGGTGGTGAGTGTGGTGTTAACACCCTCCGACCATTTTACCAAGTTATGATATAAAAAAATAAAGCGAACCGCCAGCTTTTTATAAGGGGTGAATTGCGCACTTATATCATTTTAAAAAACTGCTGAGGTCAATGAATTAGGGATGGAATAGGGGAAGGTGAAGGTTGAAATATGAGAGGGATAAAACTCATAGAAAATGAGCTGGATGAGTAAATTTTAATTTGTCCACTTATAGAGGATGTTAAAAATGTCATTTTTATGATGCAGGTATAACAAAATTCACTCTATATTAACTTATTACATAAATGAAACCAGTTAAGAATAAAGATTTTTGTTTTTTTAGATTATTTATTGCCAACAATAGTACATTTAAGTTTTTTTTATTTCTCGGATTCAACCATTAGCCATTTTACAATACTATATATTTTTAATTTATTCTTTAAGGATCAGATTAAAGTCGGATTTGCCGAAGTCAGGCTTGTACCAGAGCTAGCTTGATTTCCGAGGCTTGCAGCTTGTACTTTTGCAGTCGACCAACTTGAGCTCACAACACTTAAGTTAAAAGAGAGAAAAGAAATTGTGAATAGAAGTAGAAGCCACACTCATCCGGTCACCAGCTAGTTAATTTTAATTAAAATAAAAATAAAACAAACATTCATTCAGTAGAAGATATTTACTAATATTTTGATCCTAAGACTGTTTTAAAGCAACTTTTTTATAATAATATTGTTACAAGAACAAGTTGCACTAAAAAGGTACAACCTCTGTAGATGTGGTGGACCCTATATCGTGAAAATAAGAAGGTATTTCAAGGATTATGTTGGAGTTGAAGGTATCCGTAGATGCTGATCTTGAAAGACTGAGGGTTACATGTAGCTAGGAAGACGGACAGGGGAAGAGAATTCCAGTCTCTAGAAGTCATAGGGATAAACGACTTGACTACTCACCTCCAATTTTTTCACTTCTACTACTGTTCTTTGATCCTTAACTAATCCTGTTTCAACGTGTGCACATAATCATCTGAGGTCTTCACTTTCTCACATTTTTCCTTAAATTTCTCTCACTAATAATAACAAAAACTGCTTCATTTGTAATTCTATCCACTCATTTAATCTGAAATTGCATTACACAGGGACAATTATAATAGGTATATTCTTCAAACTTCAAGGGTTATTTGTCACACAATCGAACTAAATTTAATTCTCCTTCGAGTGCCATACTCAATTAGGAGCTTTGACGATTACTTATGGGGAGCATCATTTCCAGAGTAATTTTTCTGGGGTAATTTTTCAGAGGAGTGGTTTCCCATTGCCATCCCCTGAATTTGGTGAAGCACCTCGAATTTTTGTCAAAAATGAAAAATTGTTCTGATTGAGGCGAGATGCGGAGCTTACCCACTTGTCTATTACAACATGCACCTCACAATTTAATAATTTCAATAAATTATTTTTATTTATTTACCAATGAACTTTTGACTAAATATATTTGAGCAGATTTCAAAAGCAGTCACTTTTTTCGTTGGAATCTTGGAATGTCTATATAGTCCCCTCTTTTTCGCTTTTACTGCTGCACCCTACAACGGTTATCTTGGAAACCGAAATAACCATGATATTAATGGTAATACGAACGATGACGTCAGCACTCTTGCTTTTAGTTTGCACTGGATATAATATTTACTCTGTGATTTTCCCTCCTAAAATTTTAAAGAACCTGCTTTTGGTATATCTTAAAAATTAATCCTATGTTGTAAGTACTGAATACAAAATTTCAATTTTTCAGATATACCTATTAATTAATATTAAATCTAAGTTATATTTTACATCCAATTAGAAATTTAAAAAATAATCGTAAAAAATAACGAAATGACTCATATTTTGTTCTATTTCCATTATGTTTCAATTCTGAAACTAGAAAAAATAAAATTTAAGGTAATCAATTCTTGGTTTTGTATTTAAAAAATTTTCTCACTAAAATGAATAATTTTCCCCATCACCTTCAGTTCTTGACTTATCGTGGATATCGGGTTTCAGGCACACATACCTATGAGGGTGATCCGCGACCTAATATGCTGTACACCTACTTCCACTTGTACTTCCAAATATTTCCAAATACTTCCAAATATTTCCAAATAATTCCAAATATTTCCAAACAATTCCAAATATTTCCAAGTACTTCCAAATATTTCCAAGTACTTCCAAATATTTTCCAGAACTTCCAAATATTCCCAGTACTTCCAAATATTTCCCAGTACTTCCAAATATTTCCAAGTACTTCCAAATATTTTCAACTATTTCCAAATATTTCCAAGTACTTCCAAATATTTCCAAGTACTTTCAAAATACTTCCAAAGAGGTGTACACCTACTTCCAATGGCGGATCACCCCTCACATACCTATATATACATAGATTCACTATACATAGCTAGAATAAATAAATGATTTTTCTCCAAAAGTTACGAACTTTTTTAAACTCGAATAAGCAAAAAAACAAAAATACCTATATATATTTTTAATTTTTGAGTGAATCCAATAATACAGAGACCACTTGATAGGCTCAGTATGCCAAGAGATCCGGATTTAATATTAAAGACCTAAGTAATGTGAATGATAAATGTAATCATAGATATATAATCTCTCATTAATAAACCAAGGCAAAGGACGTTTAATTCTTTTGTTTGTTTAAACGTTTGTTAGGCACTTTTTCAGCATTGCTGGGGTTAAGTGACGTTTTTCGGACAGAAATGACATTCGAAAAAACATTTTATCGTAAGTGAGAATATTTATTAAAACTCATAGGTATCAAATGAGGCATCAAATTAATATGTAGGTATATAAAAATTGAAGAAAAAAAAAACAAAAACTCATACTCGTTTTTCACTTCAAGATTTGACAATTTTTAAGTCAGTAAACGGTTTGTATTAGAAAACTGAAATTTTGTTTAAAAGAATGGCCTATTAAATCATACTTATAAGTACAAACCGTTCAAAAGAGTTCTGCATATTTAACGATTCAAATTTTTTCTGATTTTCTCTATTTTTCAAATGTAAGTTCAGAAGCTAAAAAGTTCAATAATCTAATCAGATCTTGGTTTCAGAAAAAAAAGTAATAATAATAATAACAACTTTCTACGAACCTTCTGTTCTTGGACTATTGTGAGCGAGGGGTGATCTGCGATTGGAAGTAGGTGTACACCTCTTTGGAAGTATTTTGGAAGTACTTGGAAATATTTGGAAGTACTTGGAAATATTTGAAAGTACTTGGAAATATTTGGAAATACTTGGGAATGTTTGGAAGTACTTGGGAATATTTGGAAGTACTTGGAAATGTTTGGAAGTGCTTGGAAATATTTGGAAGTACAAGTGGAAGTAGGTGTACAGCATATTAGGTCGCGGATCACCCCTCGATTGTGAGTATTGTGATCCAGACAGAGACACACTTATTCTAAAAGGCAGACAGGCAGAAAAAATGATATTTGGAAATAATTTTTAATCAAGTTTAAGGCTTAATAAGAAAAGAAAAAAAATTCAGTGAACGAACACTCGAGCCGCATGCCGAGTATTTCTAGTACCTACCTATGTACAAGAAACTTTAACAATAATAAATAAGAGGTTGCACCAAATAATGAAGACATTAAGTTATCTGATGAACTTTATATTATTATTTTTTGTGTTCTAGTTGAAATCAGTTGGTGAAATTTTACCCAATCCATTGCAGTAGCAAATAAAAATAATCTATATTTAAATATAATAAAAACAAACAAGTCCCATGATTTGTGGGCGAAAACTACATAGAATGTGAATGGTGGGTGGAAATGGCATCCACTGGCACTGACACGCTGTTTGTCTCCTTTTTTTAAAAATATGAAGAGGGAGAGCGTTATGGTCTATTGCGATAGCAGCCAGCAGCACACAACAAGCAACATGGCCCATTCAAGTGCCGCTGCTAGAGTGTTATTAGTTGTCTAGACGCGCGCCAGGGGGCGCGGGGCTCCGCCCTTGGGGCGTGGTCATCGGGTTCGATCCAAAACTGGTAGGCCAATCCTAGAACGGGTAACATCACGTCTAGGGCTGATAGCTCACGCACGCGCGCCCCTCAGATGCATTCGAGATGTAGCCCTGGTAACACTTCCTGCTAATAACTATCTCGTTACTACTTGTTCTCTTTCACCGTTTTTACCATAGCATCCATCAGTCTTTAATTTTTATTTGTTCAAACATTTTTGTGGTCAGGTTTTTTTATGGTATTTTTTGTTCTTGTGTTGATAGCATTAATTTAATGAATTCTAATTCACAAAGTTTCCATACTCCTTTTCCAGTGTTGAACAATCTAGTGAACTTGTTATAAGGAATATATTAAGAGATAAGTGAATTAAGTGGATATCGATGAGAAAGTCCAAAAAAAGAAGAAGATAATTTACACTATCTTTTTATTCATAAAACCGACGTTTCGGAGGCTATTCCCGCCTTCTTCAGGGTTTGAAAAGTCAGTGAAGGAAATCCACTCATTATAATTCTGCTGAGAATGAAATACAATATATTATTGTTACTGCCACTGAAAGAGGAGACAGAGGGGAATGTCGCATTGGATTTCCTTCACTGACTTTTCAAAACCCTGAAGAAGGAGGGAATAGCCTCCGAAACGTCGGTTTTATGAATAAAAAGATAGTGTAAATTATCTTCTTCTTTTTTTGGACTGCCTCATCGATATCCACTTAATTCACCTCTCAGTCCGTCTCCAAAAATTACTCCATTCTTATATTAAGAGATAGTGTGTCTTCTGTTTTATTCGATACCTATACATTTCTTTAGATAATTTTTGCTAACTATTTTTTTATTTTTATTGGAATAACTTGGCCTATTAAAAATATAGGTATTATAAGAAAATTGTTGTTTTGTAAATTAAATTTTAGACTGATAACTTCAAACGGGGGTGTGATTGAATGTCTCTGTTAAATAATGCAAAACATTAGATATAAATTGTTTTTTAATTAAACAAAACTGGGAACATCTCTCTGTCTCTAGAGCTAATCAAGCTGTTCTTAAGAAAAAGAAAAAATATATAATATAAATATTTTTATTGGTTTGAAACTAAAGTTTTGAAGAGTGCATTCATTTTCATATGGATTCAAAACTAATAAAAATATTCATATAGCCCGAATTGGTGTAGGTAATGCAAATTTTTACTTGAAATGACTTGGATTTCTCAATATCAATTAAAAAGACAATTCCATGAGCTTGCATCAAGACTTGCATGTAGACTTTCTTCGGATCTAGTTTTTTATTTGGCTACAAGTTGAATTGTGTCAAAACTTGATGAATAAAATTCAGGCTTTTTATATTTGCAAGTCGACTCGCAACAAATTAGAATATTTGAAAAAATTTAACAAGATTTTAATGAAAACTATTTTCTCTGCTTGGTGGCAAATTCGATTTAAGCAGAAGATACAATCATTAGTTTATTCTTTATAAATGAATCAAGTATGAATTTTTGGCAAAATTTAATTTTAATTTTAATCTGGAGGGTCGGATAGGCTAGGAGTCAGCGTGTCAGCCTGCTAACCAAGTGGACCCGGGTTCGAATCCGACTCGAAGTATCCGGCTAAAACCTGACCCCGGGGTAGAGACAAATTTTTAAGAAATAATTAATATCGTAAATTGGCTTATAGCTAGAAAGGCCGAAAAGCCAAAATAAAAATTAATCTAGGGAACATTTATGAAACCAAATCCTGATGAGTTTATAGTTCAAATTTAGTATTTCTGAAACACAGGCTCTTTCATTTAATATCCCAATTATTTAAAATCCAAAAATTGACAAAACATGTATCTATTATTATTTCTTTTTTCCTTCTTTTTTAATCACCGGCATTATGGGTGAATTAAATGTTTAAAAAGAATTACCTAATTAAAATAAATATTTTAAATTCAACTTTTCTTCACTCCTCTGAGAAATTATTTGATCATTATACAGTCAAAACTTTGAGCAGTAAATTTCTCTATGTTGGGAGAAGGTAATCAATTTTACTTCATAATTTTTCATCTTTTTTTAAATATTCTTTATTGTCATTGAAAGACGTTTTGACAACGTTGTGTCATCATCACTCTGTAAAATATAAAACACAACAAATAATACAAAATTAAAACACAACAGAATACATTATTCATGAGAATCTCTTGAACAATAATGTCAACTCTCGCTACACTCAAAGTTTTGACTGTATAATAAATATTTTTATTTATTTTGGAATATATACATAGTTTCAAAGAAATTGTGATCGCTTCTTTGATAATTATTTCAATCCACGTTAGTGAGTTGAAGAAGTTGTTGAATCATAAAGAGAAACAAAGAGTTTGTCAAAGATAAGAGTAAGTAAATACTATATGTAATATTCATTTACTATGAGTTAAGGATTAAAATTTAATGTGAAACAAGTGACCAAGAATCCTTAACTCATAGTAAATGAATATTACATATAGTATTTATTTACTCTTATCTTTATTAAAGATGTTTCACCTTACACCAACACCACAATCTCTACTAATTAAAGAGTTTGTCCTCTGCGAGGCTTTTTGACAAATAATTAAAACTGCATGGGTTTTGTAACTTTGAAACGTATTTGTAATTACTTCATTTTTTTATCATTAAACTTTTACTTTTTTTTTTATATTTAGGTGTGCCGCAAATGATTCCAAATATTTTTAGTGTGCCCTCAACCAAAAAAAGGTTGATAAAAACACTCCTATGGAGTCATACACTCATTTTGCAAACTTCAATCGCAGAGTGTACATA
>JALMQS010000225.1:36300604-36340476 GCA_024734495.1 Forficula auricularia | reverse complement strand
CACTAATGTCAATGACCCCGCCATCACTAATGTCAATGACCTCACTAATGTCAATGACCTCACTAATGTCAATGACCTCGCTAATGTCAATGACCTCGCTAATGTCAATGACCTCGCTAATGTCAATGACCTCGCTAATGTCAATGACCTCGCTAATGTCAATGACCTCACTAATGTCAATGACCTCACTAATGTCAATGACCTCACTAATGTCAATGACCTCGCTAATGTCAATGACCTCGCTAATGTCAATGACCTCTTCATGTCAATGACCTCGCTAGTAATCTGACCTCGCCGCGCGAAGCGCGCCAACCACTTCCCCTGCGCCCAAACCAGGCCGCCCCTCCAATCCAGCAGCGGGATCTAGAACATCTTCCCGCCGCGTCCGGGATAAGAAACCACTCGACTCAAGTAAAACATTCTAAGTCCAACTCTCGACCACTGCACAAGCGCGAAAAGCCAGGTACACTTTTCTTCATTACACTGAACCCGGTGTGCTATTACGATGAAATTCGGCAGATTTTTATCGATTCTTTCGATGATCTCGAAACATACATTGTTTCAATTGAGGTTTCAAAAGAAAACACTGTCCTCACGACATCTCCATGCTCTTTTACAGTTTAGAGGTGAGATTTTCGTAAATAATTTACGCCTTTATCTTTCTGAAATTTTTCCTGATACCAAATTGGATTGTCAACCTTGTAGGTCTTTTAAAACTACTGCTCTTTATGTTTCTAAAGAAGATTGCATCACTAATGTCAATGGTTTGTTGTAAATTATTTTTAAAAATTTCATAGAAATAAAACTTTTTTAAAAGAAAAATCTTAATTTAAAATTCAATTAACTAAATAATGCAACATAGAACATTACCTTATAAAAATGGTTTTGTGTAACTTGGCTTTTTAAAAATTTCATAGAAATAAAACTTTTTAAAAGAAAAATCCTTAATTTAAAATTCAATTAACTAAATAATGCAACATAGAACATTACCTTATAAAAATGGTTTGTTGTAACTTATTTTTAAAAATTTCATAGAAATAAAACTTTTTAAAAGAAAAATCCTTAATTTAAAATTCAATTAACTAAATAATGCAACATAGAACATTACCTTATAAAAATGGTTTGTTGTAACTTATTTTTAAAAATTTCATAGAAATAAAACTTTTTAAAAGAAAAATCCTTAATTTAAAATTCAATTAACTAAATAATGCAATATAGAACATTTCATTAAAAAAATGGTTTGAATGCACTGGGATACTGAGAAATGTATTTATAATAAGAAACATTGATTAAGATTTAGAATGTTTCTTCCCGACAGGCTCAGGTTAGCCAACTAATAACAATAAAATAATCACATTCTTTTCTTAAGAGAGAATGGTGTATGAAACATACCTAGAATTTTATATTTTTAAAATTTTTTAATTTTCTTTACTTATAAATTCAAACTTTATATATTAATTAGTAAATTAAATGTATTTACAGATATATTTATATCGACCGCAGCGCCACCTATTGGGGCCACAATTTCTTGAGTAGCTGACATTCATTCAATAATTTATTTTTAAAGAACATATCCCCCCCCCCCCACCCAAATCATAAATGTGTCAAAGTTCAAAATTTTCTATATAGATTTTATTATCTTAAAAAAAAAGTTTCTGAGTACCTGAATTCCCTTTCTTTTGTTAAGAGGGGTTTCATTGTTTAAGACCTGACCTTTCAGGGCAGGGATAATGTATTGTTTGCTTGTCCCTCTATTTCTATAGATCTTATCTGTCAATCAATTAAATAAAAAAAATAAAAAATAAAATCAAACCGATTTGGCTCAAAATTTAGATAAACCATCGCGAGCACTAAGCAAATATATGGTGTGAATATGGTTTCGATACGTTCAGTGGTTTAGGCGTGGGTCGATAGCGTTCATACACACAAAGGATTTTATATATATAGATATATAAAATTAAATTTACAAATTATGTCTGTATTCAAAATAGATTTTATTATCTTAAAAAAAAGTTTCTGAAATTTTGACCTGAAATTTTTTCTTTTGTTAAGAGGGGTTTCATTGTTTAAGACCTGACCTTTCAGGGCAGGGATAATGTATTGTTTGCTTGGCCCTTTTAGAGGCTCTATTTCTATAGATCTTATCTGTCAATCAATTAAATATAAAAATAAAAAATAAAATCAAACCGATTTGGCTCAAAATTTAGATAAACCATCCCCAGCACTAAGCAAACATATGGTGTGAATATGGTTTCGATACGTTCAGTGGTTTAGGCGTGGGTCGATCGCGTACAATACACACTAAGGATTTTATATATATAGATATTTGTTTGTATATGTATATATTTATTTGTATCTTAGTTCTATTTTGAAAACGGCTCTACCGATTTTGATGAAATTCACGGGTTAGGGGGTTTTTGGGTTGACAATTCGATCTGTCACGTTCTCATCTTCAACAAAATTGTTTTTGATGATTTTTTTTCGTAATCAAATTAATTATTCTAAGGTAGAAAAATGCCAATCCTAGGGATTTATAAAGGGTTTCTCTTTTCTTTTGTACCCAGACAGACAATGGGTTGGGTTCAATTGATCTCAAAGGCCTTAACGAACTATTGTGATTAAACGTTAGAATTATTAACAAACGTTTTATAATTGTTTTTATTAAGAAACTTATTTATTTAATAGAATAAAATATAATTAAGAATTTATTTCAAAATATTTTTCGGATAAGCAGGTCTCAATTTTCTGAAAAAATAACACATTTTGTTAGGTTTTATTGGATTTTGATTGAATAAAAATGAATCATGTGGTTGAATCAAAACAGGAGCAGGAGGTGGGGGATCCGGGGGTGAGGTCGAGCGGGGTGGAGGTGGGGGGCGGTACAGTGGGCGAATACTATATATATTTGTATTTTTTTAATTTGTAAATGGCTCTCAAATAAAAATCGACATTTTTATCAGAATTTTAAATTAAAAATAATATTTAAATAAAGCTTATAACTGAAGGAAAAAGTTACCGAGCATCGCTCGGTGCCTCCAAGTACTTGTCTATTACAAGTGGAAAGACATTTTACAAATAATTGTTAAGGAACATGGAGTCGGTGCAAGGTTAAACTTTATTTAATAATAGTAAAATTAGATAATTGCAAGTTGAATTTCACAAAAATATACATAATATATATAAGTATATTTAAATATTTAACTCGATAAATTTCGGGGTATTAGCCCATGGAGATAAAAAGAGAATCTAATAGTTTTTTGTTAAGGGAGAATGACGTGGGTTCTTAGTGAAACATTTTAAATAAAATAAAAAAAATTTTGAAAATTTGTTTTGAAAGAAACTAATACACTGAAATATATCGAGTTAAGTAAATATATAAATACTAGTTGCAAGGTCAGCCTTTTTTCAAAAAATCGCAGTTTTCCTTCATAAAATGAAAACCACTCATCCCAGAAACTTGATTTCTATCTCATTCTCTAGGAGATTTTGTTGACTTGAACGTTTACTTGGACCACTTTATTGATAAAACCTATTAGATTTATAGATATCCGGCATTTTCCATTACACTTTTGAGGATTCGGATCATATCCTGTCGGAAATGCTGGATATCTATAAATCAAAGAGGTTTGTCAAAAAAGTGGTCCAAGTACAAATTCAAGTCAATAAAATTTCCTAAAGAATGAGATAGAAATCAAGTTTTTAGGATGAGTGGTTTTCATTTTATGAAGGAAAAACTCCGATTTTGTTGCAAAAAATTGCAGTTTTTCAAAATTTCAACCTCATTGCGGCACAGGTTACCATTATGCAATTAAAATAAAACTTTATTTGAATTGTAGAAAATTTAATCTAGTTTAAAAATGTATGGAGTGATCTTTGTCGAAAACGTGCTCCTTCATGGTCAAAATGGGAAAAAATCGAAAAAATGTACGAGTTTTGGGTATATTCAAAAGTGATCCCGGGGACTGTTTTTAGGATCCCCATAAAAAATCGAACTACTTTTGATTATTTTTGAATCGACGCAAAATTTTGTCCTCTTTAATTTACTATAGGACGGTTATTTACAAAATATGGACCGTTTTCGAGTTATAAGCAAAAAACTGGAAAAAGTCCAAAAATTTCGACCTTTTTCGGCCCCCAAAAGTTGTCCCCCACACTTTCAAGGTCGCAAACTTAAATTTGGCATACCCACACCATACCAAACGATCCTAGAAAAAAAATATTTTCCCGCAATTAATGTAAGCTAAAATTCTCCTAAATACCGGGCTAATATGTTTAATCAAGAATTATGTTCTTTTTTAATTTCTTGAAGTACCTATTTGTTTTAATAAAAAAAAATTCCCACTAAATATTTTGCTTTGAGGATTGATCTCCCCCCCCCATGAAAATTTTCTGCCTACGCCACTGCTTTTACTAAGTCCGTATAAAGAAAACGAAAATTTAATGAAAAATAATTTTCCTTTCTATATCTGGTCATCTAATTAGTCAGAATTTGTGTTAAATGGTCGTACACTTAAAGGATTTTTCATGGGAGATCTGCGGAATTAACTCATGAAAGGCAATTCTATTGTGGTGATTCCATAAACAATTTTTCAGAAACTTGTGTTTATTCCGGTGTTTGGGTGATTTTGTGTCTTTCATCATTCCAGAGGTAAAAATAAAACAATTTTGATAGGTTGACGAACCGGGTGGGAATCATGCCACGTTATTAAACTCCCAGACAAACTTTAATAAACTTCCATGTGTATGCCCATCCAAAGATGTAATCATGAAACATTTGTATATATGTATTTACACAACAAAAACTTGTTTTCTATCAACACTAAATAACAGCCAGAAAAGACAGCTACTAACTACTATCAATGGTAGACGTAGAAAAAATTATTTTTAGGTTTAAGAAATTTTTAAAAAATTTTCTCGCCAAAGATTTATTTTATATCAGCTATGAATTTGTTTAATGCGAAATTATCCTTTAATAGTACGTAAAAGGTTTAATAGCCACGATGGATGTCAGGGCAAAAGCTGAAGAAAATCCTACCGCATATGTTGTCGGCTTCTTCTTCATTCTTCTTTCGATCACAGAGTCATTAGGGAATATAAATAAAATAAATAAACAAAAAAATATTTTAAATAATTTTCTAATTAATATATTAAAGAATAATTAACATATTAAAGTGAATTGTTTTTGATCGCGCTTTTAAACAAGATATATTTATCGCGAGAGTACTGCTGATTGAGGCTATTGGAGTCTGCTGAATCTTAAGTCTTGGTTTAAAAGCGCGATCAAAAACAATTATCTTTAGTATGTTAATTATTCTTTAATATATTAATTAGAAAATTATTTAAAAAATTCATTATTTCATCACAGAAATATATAAATTCGGATATTATTTTCAGTTAAAATTTGACAAAAATCACCTGGATTCGATTCGCGATTGTATCAAAATTCAGAAATTTATAATTAAAACAATATTTGTTTATAAGAAATATATGAGGGAGTCATTAGATTTTTTATATATTTGCTTAAAAATGGAATTCTAAAAAGAGTTGGCATCTCTTCCCGCTCATATATTATTGGGTAAAAGATTCTAATTCACTCGTATGCGCTTTAAACTCTGTCTGCGCCGTCTCTCGGTGGTTCAAAGAACCACCGAGAAACGAATGTACGACACAATCAGTAAAAAAATCTTCAATCGATTAGAGATATCAAATAATTTTTTTCCTTGATTAAGTATTTCTTATATTTTAGTTCAGGGATCTCCCTGAATTAAAATTACATAAAAATACTTTATATAACATAAATATGTTGAAATGATTGATAAATTACCGGAACCAATTGGATGAATACGTCCACATGCAGCACCTAGATTACGATTTTTCTTCATCAAATGAACTAACAGATGTACAGCCTGTGGTTGGAAATCAATATCACCATCGAGTGTCAATAAGTAAGTATTCTGAGCGATGACTTCTTTACGTTCAACAGGAATTGGTAATTCCATTAAACGATGACCGAGAAGGTAGTACATGTACATCACCTTTAAAAATGATGAAAAAAATGAAATTATTAATATTTTCACCTAATTACATACTAATACTAATAAATCTGATATATAATTAAAAATTTTAATTTATATTTAACTAGCTGCAAGGCCCGCCTTCGGCGGCCCTCTTGCTAGCCAGGGGGCACGCCCCTGAACCCCCACCCCTCGAACCCCACCCTCACTCCCACCACTCCCACCCACCACACCCCCGGAACCCACCCAGCACCCCCACCCCGCACCATGCCCAACCCCCGCCCCACACCTCCACCCCAACAATCCATTCGGCACCCTAACCAACTAACCCCCCTCGCCACAAACCCCGCCCCCAAAACCCCTCCAGCACCCCCACCCCGCACCATGCACCCGTTCCCAACCCCCGCCTCCACACCACCTCCAGCACCCCACCCACCTCGGACCCCGTACCCCATCCACCCCGGACCCCACCCCGCGCCCTCCAACCCTGCGCACCACACCCCCGCCTAGCTCCCTGGGCCTCACCCCCGCTATGCCCCTGGACTCCATCCCGCAACACCCCCTGCACCCCCACCCTACTCCGCCTCACTCCTCACCCCACACCCTATTCCACCCCCGCACCCACCCTCCTAACCCAGTTTTTGCATTTCTAGCCTTCTAGTGACCCACAGATTATGTATACAAAATTTGGTTGAGTTTGGCCCAAGAGAAAGAATTTTCATTTTTTGACCCCCCCCCCATTTTGGGTGGTTAGTTTTTGCATTTCTAGCTCTCTAGAGGCCCAGAGATTATGTATACAAAATTTGGTTGAGTTTGTTTCAAGGGCAAGAATTTACATTTTTTCACCCCCCCCCTTTTTGGGAGCTTTTTTGGGGAAATTTTTTTAAACAAAAGTTGTCAGAAATCACAACCCTTACAACTTTGTTTATCATAAAATTTGCTGTAGGGTTAATAGTTTAGGAGTTATTTGATAATTTTCATTCGTGCCCTCCCCCCAAACTCCCCTTCTGGGGTCAAAACATCAAAACGTTATATAGCTAAAAACGTAAGTTAGAAGACATCTGATGTAAATATGAAATTTCATAATAATCCCTTCAGCCGTTTTTACGTGAATCGTGAGCAACTTTTCGGAAACCACTGAAACAGACAGACATACATACAGACATACAGACAGGAATTTTGTTGAGGGTGTTTTCGTTCATAACTTTGCTTGAAACGTGTGCAACCAAAATTTGGCGTGATTTGGAACAATGTACAGACAAAACCTTAATTTTATATATATAGATATTAAGAATAAAAAAAGTGTAAAATTTAGCAGATTATGAATTGATTTAGGAAAAATGTAGTTAAAAAAGGAAGATAAATAAAAATAAGTAAAGTATTTTACATTTAAAGAATCAAAGATCTTATTAGGGGTTTTATTTAATGTCAGAAGAAATCCCCCTAGTAGATTTAGCTTAGAGATTTCAATGAGTGAACACTCACCTGACTCCATCGTTTTCTGTGTCGAATTTTACTCTTGTCTTTAAGATGAGCGACCATTTTTGTTTTTCCAGGCAATGTCCAAATGAGCTTACCACCGTAGGGTGTAGGATATTTGGTTGGTGGACGTACACGCATATTTGTTTCGTGAACAAGCGAGGCAGCTTCGTCCATTGTACCAATTAATAATTTCACGAAACGATTGACTACGTTTTGATCTTCATCTTCATCACTAATTTCAAAAGCATCATCAAAGAAAATGTGGGCTGGAAAAAATTATAGAAAATAAAATTAATACGTAATCATTAAGAAATTAATTATATTTTAATTAGATAAAAAACATGCATAGAGCATTATTACATCGCCATCTTATTGAAAGAGTAAGTTCTTTCTTATTTTAAAACTTTGATATGTTTTTAGTTGAAAAATAAATATTGAAGTGTTATTTTTTAACCCAATGGGTGTAAAAAAACTTCTTTTAAACAAATCTTATTATTAAAATTTAAATTTTTATTTACATCACAGATAAAGCAAATTATATTGATGGGAGGCAGTCCAAAAAAAGAAGAAGATAATTTACACTATCTTTTTATTCACTTCAAAACCGACGTCTGGCGGCTATTCCCTCCGTCTGCAGGGTCTTGACAAGTCAGTGAAGGAAATCCAGCGCGCCATTCCCCTCTGTCCTCTTTCGGTGGCGGGGGAATGCCAGCGTTCGCCTCCTTCGTCACTTTTCAGCGACCCGGCGGCGAGAGAGAATCCTTCCGAAGCGTGTCGTTTTGTGAACGAAAGATAGTGCAAGTATAAGTAATTAGTAATTTATTTATTGAACAGAACACATACATCATACACGGCGTTCGATCGACTTATTCTGTGATCGTTCTCAAGTATGAGACATTGATCACCCACTCCGATTATACCTGATACTTGAGATCTGAGACGATCACAGAATAAGTCGGTCGAAACGTCATAGTCAGTTATTATTGTTCGTGTTCAATAAATAATTATAATTGAATGTAATGGAAGGCAGCCCATGTAGTGAGGAAAGAAAAAATTAACACATATCAAATAAGGTGTAATTTATTGGAATCCTTCCTCCTTTCCTTTCAAACCGACGTTTCGGAGGATTTCCCCTCCATTCTTCAGGGTTTCAAAGGGTCAATGAATGAAACAAATAAAATGTTTGAACACTACTGTGTGAGAAGAAGGAAACATTTTATTTGTTTCATTCATTGACCCTTTGTAACCCTGAAGAAGGAGGGGAAAATCTGTCGAAACGTCGGTTTGAAAGGAAAGGAAGAAGGATTCCAATAAATTACACCTTATTTGATATGTGTTAATTTTTTCTTTCCTCACTACCCCTGGGCTTGCCTTCCATTACATTCAATTAAAAGTTCCAACTAGTCCGTCTCTCTCAGAGAAAATTTCGTAGCAAAAAAATAATTAATTATGTGTGATTTAAATAAAAATTAAAATTTTAATCAAATTAATCACAAAAATAATAGCTTCAACAGCTTCATTACTAATAAATCTTATTATTATATTTTTGTAATATTTATCAAAAATGGATATTATTAATTATTTTAATATTTACCTCAATTTTTTTTTATTTATCGGCATCTGGTAAAATCCCATTTTGCCAGACAAAATATTCACATTATCGATAAAAAAAATAAAAATAAAAATAAAATAGCAAACTAAAAACCTAAAATAACAACAGTCTCACACTAATTTATCTCATTGATTGGATTACATTTTTGTAAAACCATTTGTCTAAGTTATTTTTATATATATACATTATCTTCACAATTATTATATTTATTAATTTGGAGGAAAAAGTCAAGACTTGGTATCCCCTTTGAAATTTTGGTGATTTTGCAATATATCTGTCGGCAAAGAGTTTGAGTTAAAAAACTGAATCTTGGCATATTAATGTAAAAGTTTCGGACAAATTTCAGGTATAAATTTAAAACAACACCAGGATTTAGGATTTATAGTTATTTCTTTTTTTTCTAATTTTCTGCATTGAAATACACAAATTGTCATCCGAAAAATTTCCACATTCCGTTTTTGGGTTATGATGAATACTGGAATATAGAAAGTCAAACACACGGACAGACATAAAGGGAGGAAATGCTTGATATGATTTTTCTTCTCGTTTCAAACATTTCTATACGTAATTCGAATAAGCAAAAAAAAAATTGAAAACTTTTGAGTTAATTCAATACCCTGGATGCCGGGTGAAAGTAAACAAACATTGAATCTTCCTATGTAACAGTAAGTATATAATATTTTCCCTCAGTAATCTATTTAAAGTGATTGGATAAAAAATGTTTCACCAAGTACCAACACCAAATTCCTTAAAAACTATTTAAAGTGAACCTACTTTCGAATTCATAATAATCTGGATCAACCACACGTAGATATTTTTGTGCGACACGCCTTGCGGATTGATCTTCATCCATTCTTAAGATAGATTTTAACATTTCCATCATTTCCTCTTTCGTTTCATGCCACATTGTAGCACAAGCGTAAATTCGGGTTATATGGTCCGATGATTTCACATTTTTGGGTGTAGTCGTTGAGCTCGTTGAATGGACAGAGATACTTTCATAATAATCATCATTTTCTTTACCGATTTCTGCAAGTTCCTGAAAAAATAAAATCACATTAGATTAGATGATTTGTTGATGTTTAGGGTTAAGATAATGAACTTAAGTTGGTGGATTCAAATGGAACTTTATAAATAATACATATTGTATTAAAAAAATGTTGTTTTTTTTATTTAATAGAAAAAGCAATCATTTTATATAAAGAAGAGAATGAAAGATTTTGAACAACTGCAGGTAAGGCCAAGGGCTTCTTTTTTACCCTATATAAGGGTCAAATTCTCCCTGTTTTAATTTGATATGTTCCATGTTGAAAGACTTTTTGAGCTCGATTAAGCAGAAGACACATTCTTTCATTTATCCCTAATAAATTAAAACTTTCGGTATAATAGCATTTTAATCCTGAAAAAAATATCGGTAATTCTATTTCGACTTTAGCATATCTGGAAGAATTCATATAAGCAGGTTGCGTAAATACAGGCGTTGCCATATAGTGCTGCCATCTTCGAATTTACAAGCGGTCAAGTTAATAATTAGAAAGAAAACAAGCATTGACCGGTTTGTTTTTTATTTTTTAATAATTTAAAAATTCCAGGGAAATTCTCCCGAAACGTTTGATGTTTCATTAAACGTATGAAGATTGCTTTTTATAAAAGATTTGTATTTATTTATATAAATATAATATATGTTAATTTAAAAATCTCTAATTTTGTTCAGGAAGGATGGTGTAGGTTCAAGATAAAATTAAAAATAGTTTACTAGCTAGGCTATTTGTGAAAGCTACCTAGTAATCTATATTTAATCTCTAATTAGCTTAGCTGAATTTGTAAGGAAAATGTGAAAAAGATAATATATTAAAGTTGAAAAATATTAATATATATTTACTTCGGTTTTAACATCAGATTGATCATCTCGTTTTCTATTAAGTGCCAAACTTTGATCCACTAATATTGCATTATACATAGGTGTGACGTATAATTTCTCCGTGGTAGCCAAACGTTCCGCTTTAGGGGTCCATATATGTAACGTAATCCATGTTTGACTGAGAAGCCAAAGTAACCAAATCCAACCATACTAAAAAACAAAGGAGAGATAATAAAACGTCATATCAAATATCTTCATGTCTTCATGTTTCGGGTCTTGTCCTTGTGAATTTGTCTAAGGTAGAAAACATCCGATTTTTCAACAAGATTATATTAATTTAATCTTTAGTAGTCAAAAAAATGTTCTACAAAATAATTCGTAAGAATTTAAGTGAAATCTTAATGAAAGGTCATAGTCTTTCTGGACGAATTCACATGAAAAAATGATATTAATGCTATTAATAAATCATTAATAAACACAGAGTAATGTGGTTCCCAGCAAGTGACGAATTTCAATAATTATTTCAAAATACATTTTTAACCAATTAGCGTCTACCAAAAACTTCTAAAGAATAACTATTTTAAATAATTTTTTGCGAGATATTTATTATATAATTATCAGTGAAACATTTTTATAGATCGTAAACTCTCTGTTCTCTCTTTTTATTTTAAGATTTTTGTGAAAAAGATAAGCAATCATTTGAATAAAGGAACTAGTTTAAAAATAAATAAACAAATTAATTTATTAAAAATCGTTTCTAGTTATTATCTTACGTTTTACTCAAAATGTCTAAATTCCTGATTTCTGAATTATTGGTTGAATAGACTAGCCAGAAAATTAGTTTTTTCTTTCGCTCCAGAGTAGAAAAACTCTGTTAACTCTATTAATTATCTCGAGAAAATTATTCACTGGGGTGGTTTCCAATGCCTTTCCCTGTATTTCGTGAGGAGCCTTGAATTTTTCGGACTGAAACGCGATTCGATCCATGAAATCAATATCTCTAGCCACAATTAAAACGGCGCTTCAAACAAATCTAATATAACCTCTTTTTTGAACATAATGGATCTGAATAAATCACTCTCTCCTTTTTTTTTTGAGAAAAAATATTTACTAGTTCACTTTTTTCTTTTTGTACTGGTTTGTAAATAAAAGATGAGAAGAGAGATAATAAAAAACTAGATGAAAAACAAACAAATAAAATGCTATGAATTTATTTAATTATTATATGTTATATGAATATAATTGTATAAATATTATTATAACATAGAAAATATTAAGTTTTAACCTTTAAATATAATACGAGTATATCTTACCTGTTTAAATATAAAATCATTGAGATAATAAACTTCGGGCGAATTGAAAAAGAGGTAATCTGGTATGACATCATGGAAATAGCATGGATCTGAATTTCGTATACCACACGCAGCAATTAATAACGATATCGATACAGGGATTGTTAAATTAATGGGGAACGCATAACTGAATCCCTGGATTAAGATTTTACAAGCGAATTTGCCTAGAAAAAAAAATAAATAAAAATATATATAATTAAAAGAAAAAAACATTAAAAATTTTAAAATTGTTCATATAAAATATGAAACTTATTTTCATATCATATGTGAATTAAATGTTATTAAATACAATTTTTTTTATCAAAAGATAAACATATTTTATTTGGATAGGACTATCGTATATTACTTTACCATACAGGGTATAGTCAAGTATTGTATTTAATCGTGCATGAAAAAAGTGTTTTTTCCTTCTTTTTTCTCAAAATATCTCAAAAACGGCTGAAATTATTTTGATTAAAAAGATTGAGCTAATCCATGGCATTTTGCTCTACAAAAAATCTCTAATAAGTAAACATCGAAAAAATTATATTTTTCGAGATAATAATTGTTTTGTCAAAATGTCTGTTAGTTAGTCTGGTTGTCCGTTAGTCTATGCGTTACCAAATTTTTGTGGACGAGCTAGCTCAAAAAACTTCACACAGTAGTTTTGGTCCATTGAGATTAAGAGCTGATTAGATTTTGGAGCATATCGACCCAAAATTAAGGGGGGTGGAGGGGGGGGTAAAAATGAAAAATCTAGGTCGTTTGAGCAAACTCAACCAAATTTTGTATACATAATCAGTGGAACCCCAGAAGTCTAAAAATGCAAAAACTAACCGCCCAAAATGGGGGAGGGTGGGGGTGTAGGGTCAAAAAATGAAAATCTTGGCCATTTACCAAACTCAACCAAATTTTGTAACATAATCAATGGGACACCAGAAGTAAAAAATGCAAAAACTAACCCCCCCTCAAATGATTATAAATAATTTTAGGGGCCAGGTTGTATGGTAAAGTCAAGTGGATGGCCATATCAGAACACGTCAGCTTATTTTTTTCCCTATAAGTTTGGCAGATAAGCAGTTTACTGTAGTCATAGGAGTACTTGGGATGGGGGGAGGGAACACTGCCCCCTTTCTCCCTTCCTAAATACGCTCATGCTGATCATGCTTAGAAAATAAAATATGTATAGTTACGTTATGTATGGGTATAGGGTATGTTAATTACTCTCGAAATGACTTCATAAACACTTGAAAAATACTTTAGAATATAAATTGTCAAAAATTTGAGCCTTTTACTCAGAATATTCCATATAATTGAAAAATGTCTAATCCACATAGTTTCAAAGAAAGTTTTTTTATATAAAATTGACTTAAAAAGAGCCTGAAAATTGCAATTTCCATACTAGTAACAGTAATAGGTTGTCTAAAATCAGGCGTTACCATAAAGTGCTTCCCTCTTCTGAGGTTTTATGAATTAAATAAAGCTTTGATTATTTATCGGATGATGAATAAAAAAACTCTAATGGATCGTTCCTAGACTTTATCCATAGCCGTTTTAAATATTAATATGTTAATTCTTTCGTCATTTTATTTATAACTAAATTATTAATATTTTAATAAATATGTATAAGGTAATTTAATAAAATTTACGATTATTGATAAATAAATAATTTAAAAGTCGAAGGATAAAATGAATCCATAGTTACATACTACATAGCATGTACAATGTACAATTACTTTATCACGCCGAGGGTGGAGGGGGTATTATGTTTTAAAATAATTCAGTACTTGTTTTATAAATAATAAATAAGCACATATAATATAATAAATTTAAAAATATTTTAGTAAAACCAATATTAAATAAACTTTTATTAAAAATTAATTGGAATGATAAATCATAAAGATCAGCACATATTGTATTTTCAATATCGACCAACATGGTACATTATAAAAAAAGAGATATTTTTCTACTAAATTTAAGAGGATAATAATAATAATATTGATAATAAATAATGCAAGCGAATTTACCGAAAATGTAACAAAAATAAGCTGATAATATCTGAATAATTAATACGTAGATGGCAGTATTAGCTTCCCAATCAGCTTTAATTAATTCCAATGTATCACCGGTTGGCTGTGCTTCAGATATATCTGGGAGTTTTGTACCAGCATAGGAATTTCGTACCTAAAAAAACAAAAACACGAACAAAATCAATAGCAGAGTATCCAAACCTTCATTATTATTAGTAATTTCAATTATCTAAATGGCCTGGGGCCTTAAATTTAAATAATTTATATAAGAGCCTGCTCAGAAGGCTATGCGATTAAGAACAGTAAATGAATTAAAATTCATGTTGTTGTTTTTTAATTCCAACCTTATAATATACATTTAAAAGAAAATAATAAAAAATAAATTTCTCTGAGTAAAACCTTTTGTTCTAAAAATAATGTAGCTAATTTTCCATATTGAATTAAGAAATTTTCAAAAAGTAGACAATATCACATTGGCTATTGATCGACTTTTTAATTTAGTAATTGGGATTAGTTTATCGAGCTTGATTAGTGATAATAATTTTCAATTTCCGTCTCATAAATAAAATAAATTAGTGGATTATTATTTCTGTGATATTTGTTATCGTAAAGAATAAGCGTGATTACTTACAATAAGATAGAATTATAAAATTGTGCTGAGGAGGGGATATTGAAAGGTGTCTGAAGCCCCCAAATTAATCAATTCAAAATAAAAATGGGCATAAAACATTACAAATAATAAATTATGTTTGTGAATTTCTTGAAAATGGGTTATTTTGATTTTAGAAAATGAATTAAAAAATGAAATTGCGCAGGTGTAGGAGTAATCAGAGTACATTGTATTAATAATCAAGTTAAAAATTGCTCACTATAAATTTTATTTAGGATTTTTTAGATTTTTAAATTCAAAAAATAACACAATACAATAGAAAGAAAAAATTATTAGAAATAAGTGTTAATTAATATAAATTAATATGTAATAATCTACTCTTATTAAACGAGCAAAAATTGTATATTTATTTATTATATATATATATATATATTTGTTTGTATATATATTTGTATCTTGGTTCTATTTTGAAAACGACTCTACCGATTTTGATGAAATTCACGCATTAGGAGATTTTTGGGGTGACAATTCGATCTGTCACGGTCTCATCTTCGACAAAATTGTTTTTGATGGGTTTTTTCGTAATCAAATTAATTATTCTCAGGTAGACAAATCCCATTCTTAGGGTTTTAAAAAAGGTTACTCTTTTCCTTTTGTACCCAGGCAGACAATGGGTCAGGTTAATCCTTTATTCTCAAAGGCCTTGAAGAAGTATTGTGATTGTGGATTTTAACATATTTTGTTCTCCCTAAACGTTAGAAATATTAATAAACGTTTTATAATTGTTTTTATAAAGAACTTTATTTATTTAATAGAATAAAAAATAATCAAGAATTTATTTAAAAATATATTTCGCATAAGAAGGTCTCAATTTTCTGAAAAAACAACACATTTTGATAGGTTTTATTTATTAACAATTGGATGAATAAAAATGAATCATATGGTTGAATCAAAACAGGTGCAGGAGGCGGGGTGCAGTGGTAGGGGGATCCGGGGGTAGGGCGAGGTTTCGGGGGTGGGGTTGAGCGGGGGGTGGAGGTGGGTACAGTGGGCGAATATTATATATTTTTGTATTTTTTTAATTTGAAAACGGCTCTCAAATAAAAATCGACATTTTTATCTGAATTTTAAATTAAAAAATAATATTAAAATAAAGCTTTTAACCGAAGGAAGAAGTTACCGAGCATCGGTCGGTGCCTCCAGGTACTATATATTATACAAATAAATTAAAAAAGAATTCCTTACCTCGGTAACAACATATTGAAAATTCGAAAATGAGTCTTTGAATAAAATGAAAAGATTTGCGACGTCATCCCCACGGATAAACAAAATAAAAAGGAACGAACAGAAGAATAATATAATCTTCCAGATTGATATAAATACATAAGTGTAATAACGAGTTCTTTTTAAACGGTCCTTTAATCGTCCAAGAAATTTTAAAATTCCTGTAAAAAAGAAAATAGATTAGTATTATGAAATTTTTATTTATTTACTTATTATTTATATTGAAGCATAAAATGGATATTCAATGTAAATTTGCACCAAATCTTTGTATCGAATAATCGAAACTAGCTTCTAATAGGGCGACTCAGTTAATTTTGATCGTTATTTTATATTTTGAACAATCCATCGTAGGAAAGAAAGAAGTTAAATTATATAATACAAATATATTTATTTTAGCATATTTAGAAAAGAGAATAGTCTCCGATTATTATCAATCACTGGTTAAGATAAATACTTTCTGATCCCGTTAACAATTATTTTATTTATATTAAAAGATTAATAAGCCTATCAAAATACATGATCGTACAAAAACACTTTATTTGGTAAAAATATATAGATCCATTTGAAAAAACAAAATAAAACGTATTTTTATTTTCAAATGCATTAAAAGTAGAAAGTTTTTTTTTTAGTTGAGGATTCCTAGGGATGTGAACAAAATGATATATTTTTTTCAAAAACAAAAATTAATTATAGTATATATACGTTTCTTAATCACTAACTTAAATTCTATTTTTTAGATGTTATAAATGAAAATAATTAATAAATTATCCAGGGGTGCCCACCTACCTTTCCTAGCTTCGTGAATCCCCTCACCACACCCTAAGTTTCACTAAAATCATCCCCCAATTTATTCAGTTCTAAAGAATTAGAAGAGCTTTTTATTAACTTTTGTTGAAGTTTTTGGCATATAATGGTAAAATGCAACAATTTTCGAACCCCCAGAAATTTCAATGACGCACTCTGCTCCTTAACCCCCCCCTGTAAGCACCCCTGAATTATTATTCATTATTAGAATAGATAGGGAAACCATAACCAACAATTATTTATAGTAAATTGAAAGTTTTTTGCCGAGAGTAGCAGAATTTTTATATATTGATGGAGACAATAAAAGAGTGTGTCTTCTGCTGGAATTATAAATTTTATTTATTTATATAAAATAAATAAAATTTATAATTCCAACAAGATACACTCTTTTATTGTCTCCTTCAATTATTTATAGGTACGAATCTATTTTTATCACTTTATTTTTCATTTGTCTAGCTTTTTCGAATTAATTTTTGTTCATTAAAAAATTGTTTTCCCCAGATTCCAATCCGTAATTAAATTTATAAATCATGTACACAATGCATTCTATATTATAAATGTTAAATAAAACTGCGATCGATATCTCAGTATAATATAATTTATTAGACATTCCGTGAACGTTATCAACGGAATACTATTTCAGGGCTGAGACTAGTAAACAAATATTAAAATTCGTTGGAAATTTTAATATTTGTTTACTGGCTTCTCCATGAAGAAAGATACCGTTGAGGGTGCGAGACGTCTGTGAAAGGTTAATTAAATTATGTCAGTGAATTTGCAATGAAGCAAGACTAAATAAATTATAATTAACTGGGATATTGGTCGCTGTTGTATTTATGGAACATCTATAATGAATTGAAAATTTAAAGATATCTTTATCTTCACATATTTATATTTTTGAAGTTTAAATCATATTGTTCACTGGTAAAATCCTAGAATTTCATAAAATATTGAATTATAATTTCAAATACATATGTATGCAAAATTTCAAGAAAATTGGCTTTGTAAAATTAACTCAAATTTTGATTACAAGATTTTACCCTGTCTGAGGCGGTACCGCGACATTTCGGCCCCCGACAAAACATCCCCCAACAAAATATACAAACACAAAATATCCCAAGGACAAAATATCCCCAGACATAATATCTTCTGACAAAATATTCCCCAGTATAAGTGAGAATACAAAAGAGACACCCTGCCCAACGAATGGCTGTTCGGTTTTCAATGTGTGTTTGATTAGGAAAAAATGGGAGCCCCAAACACACTCCGCCCGGACTAAACTTTCGGAGTTTCGGTTAATATATATTCAGTTCGGCTCGGTTGGGTTCCTATAGCTCCTTTTCGGGCTGGTTTTTAGACGCTGACGCCAACCGAACCGTCTAAATACCAGCCCGAAAAGGACTATACGAACCCAACCGAGCCGAACTGAATATATATTAACCGAACCGGAGTCGATTTGCATTACTCATAAGATTCTCGCGGGAAGGGTTATTTTGTCATGAGATATTTTGTCTGAAGGATATTTTGTCGGGGGCTGAAATGTCGCGGAATCGTCTGAGGCAGAGAAATAAAATTAAATAAAAAAATAAATAGATAGATGGTTGTTACCAATTGAATTGTCCTTTGATACATAGTTTTCCCACCAGCAACATGAGATCAATATAATAGAAACGGGTATTAAATATAAATCAGTTTGTCCTACGAGTAATGGCCAGACTACGAATCCTGTAGCTTGGGCGCCGACCGCTACTAAATCAATTCCTAATTTGAAAAAATATTTCGGTTCACTAGATGAACGGGATAACATGCCTGAAACAAAATAAAACAAATAAATAACATATTGTTTAATAAATATAAAATTAATGAAATTCTTACCCAATAAGGCAGGCATAAAACAAACACAATTGGTGAGCATAGCGCCTTTGATAACATCCAAATCCGGTAAGATAATAAAGACTAATATCGCTAAACCGATTGTATGTAATGACTCCATTACAAATACTGTAAGGAACTCAACTGATGATGGTCGTTTTGAAGATTTAAAAAAGCATATACGTATCGATCGTATTAAAGTGCCTAATTCGGGGACAGCGTAGGCGAAAAGAAGACACCACATCCATGAGACACGCTCCTTTTCGGGAAGGGTAACCGTGAATACCTTCTCACGACCTGAAACAACACACAATCTTATATTAGAAAAAGATAAATTATTTATTCTTCGAATCCCATACTCGATTTTGAGTGTTGGGGATCACTCTTTGGAATCAATAGATCATCTTCAATAGAAATTGTTCACAAGGGTGGTTTCCCATTGTCTTCTCCTGCAATTGGTGAGGCAACTTGAATTTCTCAGAGGTGAAAATCATTTGACTAAAACTAAATTTAATCCCGAGCCAACTCGATTAGAAGTAGATGACTCTAGTCCAGACTTGTCCAATGTCCAATCCGGGGACCGGGCGCATGCGTCCCAAGACGTCTATCAATGTGGGCCAACAAAAAATCTCAAATTTACAAACTCTATGAGATTGAGAATAAAAATACCAGTGATTTTACTAAAAATACAATAATTTAACTTGATATTATTAAGTACCTAAATGAATTTTTGAATTTTAACACCTTATTTAGCAATTAGGTATTCATATAAATGATTCTTAAATAATTGTATTTATTCAAGCAACTATTTTCAAAAATGAAGCTAGATCCAAAATATTTTATGAGGAATTTGAGAACTCACTGAGAATTCTTTTGAACTAAATATCGACGGATTAATGTCTCAAAATGAATGACAAATTTCTCACTAATTTTATGTTGTTGAATTGTCTTTAAAGTTTAAAATCAAAAATTCATAAAGTATTAAATCTTAAATTACTTAAATATGTTAACTATACGTTTTTTGCTCATTAGCTATCATTAGTGTTATTATATTTTATATGTGGCCCAAAACAACTCGTATTCTTCCAATGTGGCCCAGGGAAGCTAAAAGGTTGGATAACCCTGCTCTAGACCCTATGTTAGCAGGGCCTCTGTTTATTTATTTACCATTATATTATGGTATATTTATCAATACAAGACTTTAAGCTGAAACCACATAGACTATAAATTTAATTCTGTATGCTTGGTAAGTGAAGCTCTCTGGGTGGCCTGAGAATTAATTTAATCTAAAAATTTTCAATTTTGGCCGGTAGTGGGTATGATAATTCAAGAACAGAAGCTGAAGAAAATGTTTCCAAGAAATTTATACCTTCAAAAATAATTTTCAGAACTTGTACTTAAATAGAAAATGTACAAAATCATCTTTATATTTTGAGTCTCATGAGTAGTAGTAAATGAGCTAAATTTTGCAGTAAAATATGTATTAATAAGCATGATCTCTGATCAAAGTTTAAATTTTCTAGATTAAATTCTCTACTGATCAAAATTGCTATATTACCTAAATATACAGTGTACCTATTTCTGAAATTTTCCACCAATTTATTAAGATATTCTTATTATAATGCACACAGTTTCGACCCTCAATTCTGGAATCGTTTTAGAGTGCAGAGAAAATCATTAGATTAACTGAGAATGTCTTATCTAAGGTGGCTTTTGCCAAAACGTTTGTAGTGATAAACAACTCAACCGCCAAAGTGTATAATATTTAGAAGTGATTATTTATTTATTTGTTTGACTTTAACTTATTTATTAATTATTTATTTATTTTTAACTTATTTATTATTTATTTACCATATTGATTCGGACAAAAGAAGACAGTTTTGTCTTTTTTGATTTGTGATGTCATAAAGAGTAGAGTCCCTTTGGAGACGACACCGGAACATAAGACGATAATAAAGGTGATTAGGTAGGCGACCACTTTCAACGTTTTGACAGTGAACTCGAGGCACCGTTGGTCCGCCATCGAGCCACTGTCGGTTTTCGGTGGTAAATCTCGAAACACATCCCATGGTTTCGTTTCTTGTACCGTTCGTTGGCTAAAATAAAAAATAAAAAGAATTAACAAATAAATAAATAAAAGAGTTAATTTAAAAATGAAATAAAATTTTATAATTATAATTATAAACTTGAACTTTATAACATAACATAATATTGAATGAATATTTGTATTTATTATAAAAGTAAAGATTTGAGCATCTTATTTTTGAAAATAGTTGAATGTTTCGAAAAATGAGCTCGGGTTCAGATTAACCGGAAAGCATGTTAGTTCTCAGGTTCGACTCCTGGGGGGATGAATCCCCTCTGATATCGCAATTTAATAATATTTCTATTAAAATCTTAGAATCTGTCCTAAAAATTAAATTCTTTCTCGTTTAAAATTGATTTGTTAATCTGAACCCGAGCTCATTTTTGAAAAAAACATTCCAACTATTTTCAAAAATAAGATGCTCAAATCTTTACTTTTATATTAAAATAGAAGGACTTGTATGAAAAACTTTTTTCATTTTAAGCTAAATTTTTTAATTTCCGTTATATATTAATGGAGTGAAGAATTTCTATGCTTATATCAAATATTGCGATTCAGAGAGAGTTTTTTGTCTCGAGGGTGTGAGCTGACTGCCCGGAAAGCATGTTGGTTCTCAGGTTCGACTCCTGGGGGGATGAATCCCCTCTGATATCGCAATTTAATAATATTTCTATTAAAATCTTAGAATCTGTCCTAAAAATTAAATTCTTTCTCGTTTAAAATTGATTTGTTAATCTGAACCCGAGCTCATTTTTGAAAAACATTCCAACTATTTTCAAAAATAAGATGCTCAAATCTTTAATTTTATATTAAAATAGGGACTTGTATGAAAAACTTTTTTTCATTTTAAGCTAAATTTTTTAATTTCCATTATATATTAATGGAGTGAAGAATTTCTATGCTTATATCAAATATTGCGATTCAGAGAGAGGTTTTTTGTCTCGAGGGTGTGAGCTGACTGCCCGGAAAGCATGTTAGTTCTCAGGTTCGACTCCTGGGGGGATGAATCCCCTCTGATATCGCAATTTAATAATATTTCTATTAAAATCTTAGAATCTGTCCTAAAAATTAAATTCTTTCTCGTTTAAAATTGATTTGTTAATCTGAACCCGAGCTCATTTTTGAAAAACATTCCAACTATTTTCAAAAATAAGATGCTCAAATCTTTACTTTTATATTAAAATAGAGGACTTGTATGAAAAACTTTTTTTCATTTTAAGCTAAATTTTTTAATTTCCGTTATATATTAATGGAGTGAAGAATTTCTATGCTTATATCAAATATTGCGATTCAGAGAGAGGTTTTTGTCTCGAGGGTGTGAGCTGACTGCCCGGAAAGCATGTTAGTTCTCAGGTTCGACTCCTGGGGGGATGAATCCCCTCTGATATCGCAATTTAATAATATTTCTATTAAAATCTTAGAATCTGTCCTAAAAATTAAATTCTTTCTCGTTTAAAATTGATTTGTTAATCTGAACCCGAGCTCATTTTTGAAAAACATTCCAACTATTTTCAAAAATAAGATGCTCAAATCTTTAATTTTATATTAAAATAGGACTTGTATGAAAAACTTTTTTTCATTTTAAGCTAAATTTTTTAATTTCCGTTATATATTAATGGAGTGAAGAATTTCTATGCTTATATCAAATATTGCGATTCAGAGAGAGGTTTTTGTCTCGAGGGTGTGAGCTGACTGCCCGGAAAGCATGTTAGTTCTCAGGTTCGACTCCTGGGGGGATGAATCCCCTCTGATATCGCAATTTAATAATATTTCTATTAAAATCTTAGAATCTGTCCTAAAAATTAAATTCTTTCTCGTTTAAAATTGATTTGTTAATCTGAACCCGAGCTCATTTTTGAAAAACATTCCAACTATTTTCAAAAATAAGATGCTCAAATCTTTACTTTTATATTAAAATAGGAGGACTTGTATGAAAAACTTTTTTTCATTTTAAGCTAAATTTTTTAATTTCCGTTATATATTAATGGAGTGAAGAATTTCTATGCTTATATCAAATATTGCGATTCAGAGAGAGGTTTTTGTCTCGAGGGTGTGAGCTGACTGCCCGGAAAGCATGTTAGTTCTCAGGTTCGACTCCTGGGGGGATGAATCCCCTCTGATATCGCAATTTAATAATATTTCTATTAAAATCTTAGAATCTGTCCTAAAAATTAAATTCTTTCTCGTTTAAAATTGATTTGTTAATCTGAACCCGAGCTCATTTTTGAAAAACATTCCAACTATTTTCAAAAATAAGATGCTCAAATCTTTAATTTTATATTAAAATAGAGGACTTGTATGAAAAACTTTTTTTCATTTTAAGCTAAATTTTTTAATTTCCGTTATATATTAATGGAGTGAAGAATTTCTATGCTTATATCAAATATTGCGATTCAGAGAGAGGTTTTTTGTCTCGAGGGTGTGAGCTGACTGCCCGGAAAGCATGTTAGTTCTCAGGTTCGACTCCTGGGGGGATGAATCCCCTCTGATATCGCAATTTAACAATATTTCTATTAAAATCAGAGAATCTGTCCTAAAAATTAAATTCTTTCTCATTTGTATTTATCTTTACAAAATAAATTTTAATTTATATTTTTTCTAGATCTGCCTATGAAAGTTTGAGGCTGGTAGAAAATTGATATTTGGAAATGAGCGGGCTGAAAATTTCACCCCTAGACATTCATTCTTAAATTAAAATTTAATTTAATTCTATCCGCACGCTTTTCGGAAAATCATTCATTTTAATTGCCCCTTGAAACTATGAAACAATTTTATTTCATTTCGAGAACTAATATAATTTTCAAAACAAAAAATGTTTTTTATAGAAATATTTGAAATAATTAATAATAATTTGAAAATTTAAAGATCGTCCTTAAATTTTGAAGTCTTATGAAAATTTGAAGTTTATGAAAATATCTAAATGTTTGAAATTTTAGGGATGCTCCGCATCCACAGCATCCTTGGACATCATATGCCACCGATAAATATATTCACTGTGAATTGCACTTATAGAAGATATTAAATTTTATTTGAACTAAGCCTACACATATTTTCATTAAATTGAATTCTTCGGAAAAAAAATGAAATTATTACAAATTTGTCACGCTCAAAATAAATTAAAATCATAATATAATAGCAATTGTATATGAATTATTGCATTAGTTAGTTGAAAATGAATTAATAAATATTATTCTCGAAAGAAATGAATAAACAAAAAAGAGTGAATAGGCAATATAGCGTGATTTAAAATAGTAAAGGTTGCATAGTAACAGGCGTTCTCGTAAACTGACTTGTGATGTAAATCATTATTCATTTGCACAAGCAAAACTATACCGGTTGACTGTATTTTCATAATTAACCTTTCTTTATCTTATTGAATTTAGCAAGAGTTCCAAAATTTCATTTTTATCTATCTATATGCTTTCTTAAAATTTACCAATAATAAAATATTATATACTTAAATCGTGAATTTCATCAATTAAGAAAATAAAAAAAATTTCGAAATAATAACTAATTCTAAGCATTTTGGTAGAAACAAATAAATAACTCAAATATAATAAAATAAAAAATAAATCTCCCTTATATTTGAAATTTAAATGAAATACAAAAATATCTTCCAAAATCATTTAACGACTCAAAATATCGTGATATTAGATAATAATACAACCAATATAATAAATTGAAAGTTTTTGCCGAGAGTAGCAGAATTTTTATATATTGAAGGAGACAATAAAAGAGTGTGTCTTCTGCTGGAATTATAAATTTTATTTATTTATAACGAGACTATAGTTTCGAGGGCTTTGCCCTCTTCATCAGTCTATTACAATGGATTCACAGGAATTAATTTATGAATGAAAGGTAAAAATCTTTCATGTGGTTAGGATGAAAGATTTTAACCTTTCATTCATAAATTAATTCCTGTGAATCCATTGTAATGATGAGGGCAAAGCCCTCGAAACTATAGTCTCGTTATAAATAAATAAAATTTATAATTCCAGCAGAAGACACACTCTTTTATTGTCTTCTTCAACCAATATAAGTTCGATTTGAACATTTTCGGCTACTAAACATTACAACCACTCAAGTTTTAAATTGTGCATTTGCTAGGGTGTATGAGTAAAAATTTTACTATTATTTATAAATATTGATAAGTATGTATTTTTTGTATTGAAAAAAATTTAAAAATAAAAACGATATAGTCAAAGACAAAATCATTTTTAATTCTTTTTTTATTTTTTTAAACTTTAAAATTCCATTTGTACCTACATTTTCTATTAGGAGAAAAGAATCTTAGACTACGTCACGTTATTGATTCATGTTTGGGGTTAATACTTTTTTATTTCTCAACACCTTTCAAAACAAAAATTATATAATCAATATTTTAAACTATTGATTGATATTAAAACTTTTAAATTAAATTGTTTTCTATTCTTCTTAGTACCCAGAGTAGTCTTCAAGTCATAAAAAGGTTTTATGTATGTATTTTAAATAAAAGACCGTCCGACATCGTTAACATTCCACTTAGATTCCAATGGGTCTTTGACGTGAAAGGGTTATTTTTATTCATCTATACCTTGATTAAATAAAAGTTCGAAAATATGCTTAAATAGTTTATGAAAAATCGGATTCGTTAACTATTTCTATTTACGCAAAAAGCGGACCCTTTCTATCGCGTAGGTACTGATGGCCTAAATTCTGCACGATCGCTCTTTCGAAGTTGTGCAATTGTCCGAAGCTTGTTCCCTTTCTTTCAGGTAACTACGTGAAAATAGAAGCCGCCAGATCGAGAAATCGTGCTGGTCCATTATAATAGCCTCTTTTAGCGAAATTATTAGTTTTTCAAAAATATTTCGTCAACAGTTTGTTATAATATTTATAATATCAACAGTGCTACATCTTCCCATCTTGCTAGTACACGATTTCAGGTCTTTACTCTCTAAAAATGTATCAGTACAATTTTCTCTAAATCTGTCAGGGTTAACAATCTACTTTAGAATTAGTGCAGTTTGTTTAGTTTACTGATAAATCAGTAAAAAATGGGTTAATTGTGTGAAATTATCATATGGAATCATAATCGGATTATCGATCAGCAATTTCTTTTCACTAATATGATTAGTGAATATTCACCGATTCTCAGTGGTATACTTATAATTAGAATTACTAGTGGTTATGTACTGATAATTAATGAATATTCACATTAGAGTACTCTATCACAAGATATATTTAACATTTTGAAGCATGGTTGCAATATCGTTCAGTAATTTTAACATTGTTGATCTTTCAAGAATCAGAGTCTGATGAGATTATAATGCACTTGAGTGTGAAACTAAGTTTTAGAAACATCCTTTGGATTGTCTTAGCTCCCTCAGAAAACTCGACCCCGAGTGGAATAGACTCCCCCTCTCTCGCCTGAGTTTCATATCTGGTATAAAAGTTTAATAGTTTTTGATTTAAGTTACTCAAAAAATTTAAATTGCACATCCCTGATTGGTTTATTGTATTACAAGAATGGCAAAATAAACATTGGAATTATATATTGTTGATATTTTCATAAGCTGAAAATATTGATCACACCTTCTTACTTCAAATAAAGGAGTTTCGAAAAATATCTATGTATATATTGAAAGAGACAGTGATTTGAAAGATATTTCTTGGCTTGAGAGTTTGATTGAATGAACGATTTGAATGGACTTGGATGGAAGTGAAAGTGCGTCAGTTTCACTTGAATAGTCACAATTTTTTGTTTCTCACTTCATTCTGAATCAGAACCCACTCAATGCTTTATAATAATAAAAAAAAAAAAAAAAAAAACAGAAATAATTATATAGAACTCAAATGAGCTAATTTCAATGCAGAGCGAAAAGAAGAGATTCCGCAACTGAAATTCATCTACCTAAATATTCTCACTATTATATTATTATTATGATTTTTTGTCTTTTGCTTAATAGTGTTCTTGGGTGGGATGGATTTGGACTAGTTGATCCCGTCTTTTTCTCATAATACAATATGTCATAAATACATCGGGTGTCTTAACCAATCAAATGTATGAAAAACAAATTGAAAAATAAACAAATAAAGAGAAAGTTTCTTATAAATTAGAATCAGAACGAGATATTTTCAAATTTAGAATAAATTATTTCATGATTGTAAAGAACTAACTGGCATTCTAAAAATATGTATTTTTTTCTGTCGGACGCTGCATTAAAGACATGTCTTAAGACATGATGTTGCGGTCCTAATGCTTAAAAAGTTCATTTGATTTTTGGAAGTATAACGAGATTCTATAAATGTAGAAGCTTTAGCTAAATAAGTTATAATTTTGTTATTTATTATATATTTAAGAATTGTTTATTCTAAAGAATCAGACATCTTCTATGTTTTCTTCAAAGTTATTAGGGTTTAAACGTCAGAATTCGAAGATCAGAAAACAATGAAACGTAAGTATTAGAATTAAGTATAACTACCAATTAGATCTCTTCAAGAAAATTACACTGTAATCTCCAACGCCACAACATTTGGCAACTCGTTAACAATGAAGAACTAATGATATATCAAAAAAAGGATAAAACTCCTACTTCTTTTGATACTTAAGTATAAACATTTCGTAAAGTTGCTATCCAAGACCAAAATTTTAGCTTAAATTTCTAAAGATTTAATTCTGTTCCTCTTCTTTCCTTCTGTGAATCAGTCACCTATTTTAGAGAGAAAAATGTCTTCAAGACAACTAAAATAGGCTCTGGCAGAAAACTAGCTGACTTTTGAATGACTATCGCCTCGGACAAAGGAGTTGGTTATGGGATAACTCTTGATACATGATCTAATTTCAGTACTAGCCTTCACTAGTTCTTTACTGTTACGTGGCTACCATGTCTTATTTACAAAGTTCGGAATAATTTTTATGAATAAAACGGACGTATAGGTACAATAAATTCTAATATGTATTACCTTTCAATGTTGACTAGTTTCAAATAGAACTCAGAGCTATGAATTTGTGATATTAACCCTCTTACATATGAAAAACTGTGGGAATAGATATGCACAATTTCTCGAACCAAGTTCAAAATTGTGTGTATAAAAACAGCATTTAGATGATATGATTTTGAAAACTTACTATTTAAATGGAGGCTATTCAAATATTCAATAGGACTACAAAATTTGTAGAATAATACAGTTCTCATATTATTTAAAAAAGCGTCTGGTTTTATGTCGGATCCTGTATAATAATTTTTATTATTTTTTTTTGTTTATTTATTTAATGTCACCGGGAACAAAGCCCATTTAGACAGCACATAAGTAAAGTGTTAGTAGGGTTAGTGAGGGAGCCGAATTTTCAGCCGGTAGAAATTTTTATTTGCCAGCTAGGATCGAACCCCGGCCTACCACTCCAACATCGTCATAATCGATCAATGCCGAAGCAAGGCCAATGCGTTAGCTGACTGAGCCAACCCGACTCCCCCTGTATAATAATTATCAATAAATATTCTTCTGTTCCAGATGTTAGTGATCATTATGGGTTTTTGTTTTTATTTTTGTTCTCTTAATTAAGTTGGTTTTGGCCAAGGCTGCAAGTCAGCCCATCGGGAAACTGGTCACACTGCTTAAGATTTTCTTTAAAGTAAAAAAAAAGCAAAATCTACATCGAAAAAAAAGAATACAATCACATTTAAAATGCGTTAACAAAGGAAAAGCCAAAAACTGCAAAAAATTACAGGAAGCTGTTTCTCAATATTGCATCAATATACCTAAGTCTTCTTATCTATAAATTTATCAATTATATTGAAAAATAATAGAAAAAATCCAATTTTTATCAAACAAAGAATATAATATATAGGTAGATATAAATATAGGTAAGTGAATGATTTTTTCAAGAGTAAAGTTTGATTTTATCATGAAGATGATGTAATGGTAAAATTATGATATTAGATGTATGAAAGCAATTAGGAAATATCAAAAATGAAATATATTTAAAATAGTAGATCTAATAATTAGATTAATTAATTATTTTTACAATAAATTAAAATGTTTACATTACTTGTGAGACGTTTTTTCTTTGAACAATATGTAAATATCTCGACAACATACAAAATCTTAGAACTGTTACTTGAGGTTTTTAATTTTTTTTTAATTTTTGAGAAAATTGCTAAATATGCAACAATATGCAAGATAGAATTTAAACCATAATGTCTACCACTCTACAGGGTTTGATTCGTAAAGTTCTAAACTTGAATAAGAGTTGGCAAGAAAAATATCTAATTAGATATTTTTGCATATTGCATAGAAATCGGGTCTTTATTTATAACAAAATTAATTTAACATACATCCAATCGGTGAAGAGTGATCCTAATGAGTTTTATCCTAATGATATCGTCCTAGTAAACTCGATATATTTATATCTACTATCACTTGAAAACGGCTTAGAACTAGAAGACGAATGTCATAAATTGAACTAAAAAAATTTCCAAACTTTTTAATTTTACCATGGGAGGTTCAACCCGAAATAATTATCAAATTTATTTAACGTGATTGCGATTAAGTACCTATTTAACGCAAGTTTGATTCCTTGGCATTCCGTAAAAATGGTCCTTTCACCTTATCATAAAATTTAAATTACATCAAAGTTTTGAACTGCCCTTCAGCCCCTCATTTACATAGTAACTCGAAATGAAAGTAAAAGATGGAGAAAGGAGGAAATATCCGAAAATTTAATTATTAGAAAATGCAAAATAAAATATCTCGAGATAATTTGTAACGGATACGGAAGTTTTTTTAGTTCATGTTATGATATTATGTAGGTATTGTCAAGGCCGTTTAGCGTTTCGTAGTTGCTCGTGTTTATTCTACAAGGACAACGGGAATAATAATAATTATATGGACAGAAGGAAAGAAATGGAAATCTATGAACAAATAACGGAATTGAAAAAAATCAAAAACTAATAATTGTAGCAATAAATATTCATATTAATAATAAAATAATGATTATATTAAATGATAAACGATTAAAAGAAATATTTAATGAAATACATATTTATTTATTAATACGACATAAGCGAAACATTTCGTATAGCATAAAATTTGGCAGTAGGTATCATAAGAGTCCGTTTAAAGATATATTATGTTGATTAAATGTAAGCTTTGTGGAATTTTTAAAGTTCCGTTTAAAAAGTAAAACGAACCCCAATAGTATCACTACAAGCTGAGTGTCCACGGTCTATCTAATAAGCTCGTAAACTAAATAAGATACAAACTTAAATTTAGAAGTTAATATAATTATGTGTATTCATTTTCTCCGAAATCAAAGATAACATTGAAATTTTAATCGAAAGAATATTTTGGAAAGGGTGAAAATTTTATATGGAGCCGAAAATGAAAAATATATCTTATAGAGTGTGAGGTATCCATCTAAAGATCTAGTTAAGTAAAATTATATTTGACTTGATCTCATTATAGAACTTGGTTCGTATCAGTTTGAAAACTTTTTTTTTAGAATACATTACATACACTGACAAGAAATAATTGTTTCCAAATTTTTCATAATATAATATTCATATTTTACATAAAAAAGCTCAAAAAATCAGATCAAACTTCTTAAAATAGGTTTAAATAAAAAGCACTTAATCAATTAAAAGATACGTTGGTGTGGGAGCTTGACTGACAATTGACTGACTTATTAGAAGTCGGGAAAACTGTATGTGTGTGTATGTATGTATATATCTATGGACTGCTCATATACTAAATATTAGCCAGTTTGATGTCCCAGTGCTGTTAATGTCCATCATTACAGGTTAGCTAATTTTTGTCATGATTTTTCACTAGTAAATTCTTAATATTAAATGGTAAATCTATCATTTATTGTGTAGGTAGAATGCAATGAGGAAATATTCATTCAAGTTCAATGCACTACGGCCACTTCAAATAAAAAGAATCATCTACTTTATTTTCATTTATACTCGTAAATCATGAACAACCATGAATCGTGTTTAAATTCAAAATATTCGAATTGTAATATGGAAATTAATAAATTAAAAGATTAATTAATTATGTCAATTTTAATAGAAATTGGTAATTGAAAAGAGTTTACCGTGAGTAGCACAGTCATTGATTCATAAAGAAGAAATAATTGAGATTGTCCTCTGATGCAAATAAACATAGATGTATGGTATATACACATTAGTGAAATTTGATTTATCTGAGCCGGAGCCGGAGTCGGAGTAGGAGTAGAAGATTTAATTTAGTATTTAACTAACTTTTAAGGGCAAGCCTAATGAAATAATAGAAATATAATTCAGTACTCAATCTCTTTAATCACTGAAATATAAATAATAATACACATACGTAACTAACATTAAACAATAGAAAAATATACTGGCGAGAGGAAATTCCCCGGCAGACAAGTCAAAACTTGTAGATGCGCGCTCTGGCTGGCCGCGGTCAAATCATTCGATCTTCTTTATAACCTCCGATTCCAAATTATCGGATCCGAAGTCGGAGTAGGAGGTGTAAAATCAATCGGAAGTTCAGATTTTTCGGAGTCAGAGTCGAAGCTCCGAACATCCCTAGTATATATATATAATTTATTGATTGTTTTTTTAATATAATTAAATACAAATTTTTATAAAAAACAATTTTCAAACGTTTTTGGAATTTCATTGAAAAGGGGAGAAATTCTACCGGTAGCGTTTGGTATTTTAATAAACGTTTGAAGAATATTTTTTTTTAATAAAAGATCGAATTATATCTACTCTTATTAAACGAGCAAAAATTGTATATTTATTTGTTTGTATATATATTTGTTTGTTTATATATTTGTATCTTGGTTATATTTTGAAAACGACTCTACCGATTTTGATGAAATTCACGTGGTTAGGGGGTTTTTGGGGTGACAATTCGATCTGTCACGGTCTCATCTTCGACAAAATTGATTTTGATGGGTTTTTTCGCAATCAAATTAATTATTATCAGGTAGACAAATCCCATTCTTAGGGTTTTCAAAAAGGTCTCCCTTTTCGTTTTGTACCCAGGCCTTATTTCATTGTTCTAAAAGGCCTTGAAGAAGTATTGTGTTTGTGGTTTGTTGTTCTCCCTAAACTTTAGAATTATTAATAAACGTTATATAATTGTTTTTATAAAGAACCTTATTTATTTAATAGAATAAAAAATAATCAAGAATTTATTTAAAAATATCTTTCGCATAAGCAGGTCTCAATTTTCTGAAAAAATAACACAGTGGTCGAATACATTATATATATTTGTATTTTTTTTAATTTGAAAACGGCTTTCAAATAAAAATCGACCTTTTTATCAGAATTTTAAAATAAAAATAATATTAAAATAAAGCTTTTAACTGAAGGAAGAAGTTACCGAGCATCGCTCGGTGCCTCCAGGTACTATTATTATATTTATTTTATATAGGTTTGCATTAAGCCCTTAATCAGATGACAATCCCATTGATTTCTCCTTATGAGAGATAAGTCCTAATGATAAACGTAATAAATAAAATACAGTCGTTGATTAACCTTTAACTAAGAAGGGAATGAAAGAGGACCACACCTTATTCGCTTAAAAGGGAAACTCCAGGTAATCTTTTGAAATATAGATACCATATATATATTCTTGGTCATTTAAATGTCTAAAAGTGAACCTGATAGTTTATTTTCTACAAACCACAGAAAAAGAAATATATATTAAAATTTAATGAGGCGGCTAATAGCCCTTTCGTTTTACAACTTTCAGAAATTAATGACTGTGATCTATTTAAATTTTGTTATTTATTTAAAGTATAGCGCAACTAGAGTAAATAATTTGGTCAATTTAGTCAAGAGAAATTGCCAACTGATGAGAACGATTCTGGTAATATTTGTATAATATATTATATGTATATTGGAATATAACCATGGATGCTTTCCCAAAATATTATCAACCGCTTCGCTCTGAAATCACCTTCTTAAAAAGAAATCAATGAGGTTGCTTGATACAAATAATTTATTTATGATATTTAATGAATATTTATTTATTTGCATTAACCAGAAAATAACCTAATTACAGAAACATAAAATTATAATAGTCGCAGAGGTCCGTCGGTGTCCATGGTATTTGAGCTGAAAAAATATTTTGTTTTTTCTATTCTCTCTTTGCAATTTTAATATCTTGTTACGTTTTTTAATGAATAATTTAATATTATAACTAGGTATAATAGAAAGGCTATTTATTTACAGTTACAGTTAAAAAGTGGTATTCACGTGTTAGCATAAGATAATTTCAACCTATATTATTTATAATGGAATACTAATTTTATTATACCTTAGTCACGGTGAAACATTGTACCTTGCTCCTAGGACTTACAGAGAGAAATGGGTAAATCAGTTTGAAATAACGAAGAACTAATCTTAACGACTACCAAGATGAAATTTTATTTGTTTTTCTTATTTTTAGAATTCTGTTCTAAAGTAAAAAGAAACCCTATTATTGTAGATAAGGTCTGTGAGTCTTGTTTCGAAGCAACTCGAAAATTAAATAAGATACCAACTTGGATATTTACAACTTTATGCATTCAAAACAAAACCATAAAAGGTTGATATTTATTAGATCCGAGATCGAATTAATTATTTGAAATTATATGACAGAAAAGTTGCCAAAAGTATCAATCCAGGCCATTTGGTTACCCTGGTATATATACTGGACTAAATATTTCACTCAAAGTTTTAAATCTTCATTTGTAAAATTTTTCGTACTATACTGTTTTTAAATTTAAACATGTCATATATTTAAAAAAATATATAATATGTATAATAAAAAATAATCCATTCTATCTCGGATCTAGTAGATGACAGCCTCTTGTGATATCCTTAGAAATTTAAAGTGTATTTCTATCTGCAATTTGACTCTAATTTACATTCATATTCTCCGAAATCAAAAGTAATATTAAAATTTTAATCGAATGATTAATTGATTAATATTGGGAAGTCGAATTTTTCGTGAGGTCAAAAATAATTTAAAAAATGAATAAATGGAGATTAAATTTACTTTAAATTGGCGGCGTGAGAGATCCCCAAAGTGGCCATGGTTTGCATGATGCAAAAAACTTATCTATACCTATATAGATATAACGAATATAAATATGTATATATACCAGTGGCGGTTGGAGAATTTTCAACCAGGGATGCTGTCCAAAAAAGTACCCTTCATTTTTTTAATTTTATTTTAATCTTCGCTTTTTTTGCAAATTTTATCGAATACGACATCATTTTCGTTATTTTTCAAATTAAACATTAGATTTTTAAAAAATATATTTTGGGACCTTCGGCCCCCAAGCGGATACTTCTTTGTGTGAGTGATTGATTGTAGGAGGCAGAAATTAATTCTTATGACTTAAACTCCGAAGTCACTGAGATGGAAATCAACCATCTTCCACAATGAATCAGCTGTACTATAAGAGAATTTTAAATTTCTCCTAATTCTATTGCTATAAGCAATCTATAACTTGTTCTACCATATACCATTATTACCGATCTTATATATGGAGAGTATTTAGAAATGGATTAGTCCAGAAATTCTCGAATCATCTTTATTTATTCCTTTTATGAATTATTTCTATTTTAATAATTCCTCAGTGTGAACAATTTTTATTCGACTAAAACTCGTCTGAACATGTATTTGACATGCTTGAACTAGAATATATACCAGACAGGGACTTCAAACCTATTCGCGCCCTTTTCAGAAAAATCATTCATTTTAATTGCCCCTTGAAACTATGCAACTATTTTATTTTATTTCGAGTACCAATATACTTTTCAAAACAAAAAAATGTTTTTTATAGAAATATTTGAAATAACAGATAATAATTTGAAAATTTAAAGATTCTCCTGAAATTTTGAAGTCGACCTTATATATTTATGAAAATAGTCTAAATGTTTGAAATTTTAGGGATGCACCGCTTCCTCAGCATTCATGCCACTACCTATATCATTTAATTGTTAGAGATTATAGTTTCGAAGGTTTGACCTTCATCATCAGTCGTCTATCTGTTATTTATCATGTGTTGAAATACCCAAATAAATAAATAAATTTGTTGTAAAGTAAAAATAGTAACCTGGTCACCACTCAGCATTCGTTTGTCTTTTCGATTAGATTGCTGAAGATTAGATGGTTGAATCAAAAGTGAAATGCATGTCTATAGGGTGATAATAAAATTTAATTAAAAAACTTGAATTGATAAGGAACAAGGAACAACAGTATGTAGTCATTGATTGCTCTTGTCCCTCACATTGGCATTCGCTTTGACCTTGTGTTTTAATTTTATTTTATATGTAATCTGACTATAGTGAGGACAACAGGCGGGAGAAAGAAAGACTATGTAGAATATGTGAGCTTAGTAAATGTCACGGCGAGGTCACCTATTAGCTCTGAACTCAATGGAACGTTCACCTTTCTACTTTTCATTTTATTCTTTTATTGTTATTATTATTACTATTATTAAGAAAATAGTCTGTAACAAAGAAAATCGTTCCGATGCCTGCAAAAGGAATTCCATTAAATCATTTGAGACACTAAATATGTTCGAAAAGATTTTACTACGATTTTTATGGTAGAAATTAATTATGGATTTTTTTTAATAGGAATGTTGTTTTTAGGTATAATTATTTCAAATTATTTTTTATCATTAAATTCTTTTATACTTTCAAGCTAATTTTTTCACCAAATCCAGATATTGAAAGTTCAGAATATTTTTTCGTTATGTTCACTGTTCTTATGAGTACCGGTGCTTGCAGGCGTGATAGAGATATATGTATAGGTATTTTTAGACTGGTGTGGGTGGATGCTGATGCTGGAGCTGACCAGATCAGACAGAGGCTACTTCTACTTGTTTCTGTCTGCGGGGACCTTCGCAAACGTCGAGAGGTCCGCCAAGGACGCCAGGTCTACGGCCCATCTCTCTCTCTCTCTCCAGTTTACTTCTATCTTTGTGAACAGTTTTTTTCTTCCTTTTCTACTAAAGGGTGAACAACTAACAAAGATGATTGGAAAATCTAAATGCTACACGGATTTGATTTTATACCAAGTAATAAATTGACTAGTCTGCAATAACGTGTTTAGAAATGTCTGTTTTTTCAAGTAAGATTTCGTAATGTCTGTGTCTAAATTTCGATCCCCATGATGGCAAGAGCGAAAGATCGTCAAAAGTACGTACGTATATATGCAGAAATGTTTGTATTTCCAAAACGATGGATGGATTAGATTAGGGGGAGGGGGGGGGGTTTAAAATGAAAATTGTAGTCCCTTGGACCTAGCTCAACCAAATTTAGTACAATAACTTTTAAGGAGATAGGTGTTGGTTTTAGGTGAAACATTTTGATATACATAATAAAAAATTGGGTAAATTTTTGTGAAACCCACTCGCAATTTTACCCAATTTTTTATTATTAAATTTAGTACAGTTTGTCTCTGGGATCCTAGGATACGATTGATGAAAAAATACGCTCATTTATATCCATACCAGCTGCTGCCCGTCGCTTCGCTCCGGGCAACACCTAGCCCCTGACGGGAAACATCTCGTTCCGGACCTTTGGTGGCCCTCTTGCTAGTTAAGGACACCCACCTCTTGACCCACGCCCCCTTCATCCCACCGACCAGGAGGGGGTCACTCCCCAAACCTCCTGGAGCCCCACTTCTGTCGTTGGACCTCTCCGACCCCCTGGACTGAACCGACCTTCTCCCCAACCCCCCGGAATCCCTATCTCCTGAACCTACTCCCCGGTGACCCCACCCCCTGAACCCACCCCACCTTGTCTACATATTATGTATACAAAATTTGGTTGAGTTTGGCCAAAGGACTAGAATTTTTATTTTTGACCCCCCCCCTCCGCGCCATTTTGGGTTGTTAGTTTTGGCATTTCTAGACTTCGGGGGCCCACAGTATATGTATACAAAATTTGGTTGAGTTTACCAAAAATGAATATAGATTGTTTGGGTAGTTAGTTTTTGCATTTCTAGCTTTCTGGGGGCCCACAGTATATATATACAAAATTTGGTTGAGTTTACCAAAAATGAACATAGTCTTTTGATTTTAAGTCAATTCTTCCATGTTTTCGGAAGAGGTTACCGATAATGGTTATTCCTCTAGTAATAAATGAGAATCAATCGCTATTTTTTACTTTAAGTCGGTTCCTCTATGTCTTCAGCAATGGTTACCAATAATAATCGAAAGGTCAACAATCCAATGTAGAATGGTTATTCCTCATAAATGTTTTTAATTTTTATATAATTTCATCATTTAAAAAAAAAGAATTTGAGTAAACAAAAACATGGCAACAGAATCCGCCAATCACAGATCTTTAATTAATTTAACCCCCCCATTTTACCCTCTTAGGGGTGGATTTTCTTAAAATCCCTTCTTAGCTGACTTCTAAGCCTATAAAAAACCTCTATTTCAAATTTCAATGCCGTAGGTCTAGTAGTTTTGGAGATATCGTGTTGAGTCATTCAGTGAGTGAGTGAGTGGTATTTCGCTTATAATATATATATAAATAATGACATGGCCTTAAATATACAAAAAATCAATGAAAAAATAGTATTTTCTGCAGTTCTGAATATAGAGAGTAAAAATTTAATCAGTTTTTCACATTAAAAATACCAGCATTTTATTACAAGAAAGTATTCTCATTGACTTTCCGTTCTTGAGTTATTGTGGGTATGAATCCAGAGAGTCACGCAGTCAGAAAACAAATCATTGTTAAAAATATTTTTCTCCAAGTTTCAGTCATTTTTAAGCACCAAAAGTAAATAATGTTATCATCAATCAAATTAAAACAAGATAAATATGTTTGTAAATATATTAAATACCGAACCTTTAGCGAGTCCGACTAGTACTTTGCCGTTTTATTAACTATATATCTAAATATAATTCAAAATGAAATAGATAATTTTTTTTAATGACAATTTTGCAACCTCGAGGAATCGCGGCCCACCATTGCTCTTTTCTATATGAAATGTCTTATGACCATGTCCATATTTAGCTGAGAAAGCCCGATAAGGAGTGGAAATGCCTGAAGACATTTTGACAAACTCTTTGCAGGGGTAAGATGATTCCGAGGCGGAGACTGGTAGATAGCTTAAATTTCTATCAAATAAAATATATATATAAATAAAAGAAAATAAATCTAGAGCCATTTACAATAGAAGTCATTTACAATAAAAATGAATTTTTTTCTCACAGTATAAATTCTATCTCGATTCTATCCAATGATAAATAATGAGTGAAATTTTTGTCCCGCCAACGCACGAGATGTGAAATTAAATATATAAATGAATTCTTTATTTATTTTTCATAACAATTAAAATTAATTGAAAATACCAGATACTTTATACTTTTAACTACTTTGTACTGATGTAATATTATAAGGAGATTTTAATCTCTTAAACAAATGATTAAAGTACGTATGCTTTTTAATAGCATGATATTTTTTGTGTAGAGCAAACGCACAATCATAAAACTCATGATAATTTTGTATCGTCGTCTAATCACATGATTTTTACAAAAAAAAAAGAAAAGTTGTTATAAGGAAACCTGCTCTACCTTGGCACTTGCTGTACCTAGATCAACTTTGATTTTTTTACTGATCGTGATCTTTTATCTACTATAATATATCATGACAGACACCAATATGAAATTAGTTGCATTCGCCCAGCATACGGCGTTTACACAGGAAAGGTAATCTAAAATATCGGAAAAATAACTATTTTTCTCTCTCTTTCTATGATAGGGTGAACATCTAAGTAACAAAAGATAATTGGTAAATTTAATTTCTCTATGAAATTAATTGTCCGCTAAAAATAAATTGAATGTTGTGTTATGTGATATAATAATTATTTACAGTACCTGCAAGCTCATACATTCCAACTTTCACTTTTTGTTTATATAAAAACAGAGAGATTGAACACGAAATCTCTCTCAATGCTATCATTCACATAAATACAGAATATTAATGAAAATAGCATAGAGACATTAAATTTCGAAGTAGATCTAGTACAATATGTATCGCAATTGATTTTTCTATATTCCAAATTAGAAAAAAAATCATTATTCTCCAAAAAACACGTATTAATTATAAGGTTGGATTAGATGTCATTTTGTTAATTTGGACTTTTGAGATATAGATACTGTGTCTATACTGAACTATAAAATATTTAGCAAGGTTATACAAATATTACCTATAGAGTTACTGTAATGACTAATTAACAGAATGGCACTGTAGACATACAGCAATAGTAAGAAATTATTGTAGAATCTATATATATATATAAAATTAAGGTTTTGTCTGTACATTGCTCCAAATCACTCCAAATTTTGGTTGCACACGTTTCAAGCAAAGTTATCAACGAAAACACCCTCAACAAAATTCCTGTATGTCTGTATGTTTCCGTCGTTTCCGAAAAGTTGCTCACGATTCACGTAAAAACGGCTGAAGGGATGAAATTTCAGATTTACATCAGATGTCTTCTAACTTACGTTTTTAGCTATATAACGTTTTGATATTTTGACCCCAGAAGGGGTTTGGGGGTCGCATGAATGAAAATTGTCAAATAACTCCTAAAATATTAACTCTACGGCAAATTTTATTATGAGCAAAGTTGTAGGGGATATTATTTTTGACACATTTTGTTTAAAAAAATTCCTTTAAAAAACCACCCGAAAAGGGGGGATGGTCAAAATATGAAAATTCTTGCTCTTTGACCAAACTCAACCAAATTTTGTATACACAATCTGTGGGTCACTAGAAGGCAAGAAATGAAAAAACTGGGTCCAGGGTGGAGTGGAGAGTTTAGGTGAGGGTCCAGAGGCGTAGTGGGTGGTGCGGGGTGGGGTGGGTGGTGCGGGGTGGGGTGGGTCGGG
>JALMQS010000225.1:36218924-36300504 GCA_024734495.1 Forficula auricularia | reverse complement strand
GTGGAGTGGGGGGTTCAGGTAAGGGTCCAGAGGCGGGGGGGGGCACGGGTCCATGGTGCTGATGGTGGGAGGTGCTGGGTGGGGTACGGGGGGAAGTGGGGTGTGAGGGTGGTGTTCGTGGGTTGGGAGTGCAGGGAGCGTGCCCCCTGGATAAAAAGAGGGCCGCGGAAGGCGGGCCTTGCAGCTAGTATATTAATACATTAAATACAAAATTAGTTAATTTAAGCGCTTTATTGAAATTGGTCTTATATAAAACCACCTAAAATGGCTTATTTGGGACTCATACACGGTCATTTTAGAAAAAATAATTTAAAAAAAAATTAAACCAAAAAATATGATATCACAGATCTCATTATAAAAAAATATTGTTGATTCACAAAAAATTTGACGATTCCCTTTCGATGAAAATGTTAATGCAATTTTTAATTTCGTGGTAAATGATTACATAGTCACTTGTAAATTTCAAGTTTGTCTCTTTTTTAGTTTACTAGCTACAATGGCCTGACAGACAAGTTGACAGACAGTCATTGTAGCTAAACAAATAGGGTTTCGTTTTACTTTTTAAATGATACACTAAAACCGTGAACATTGCACATGGAATAAAATATACAAGGTTACTTTCTCCATTCGAATTTCTGAACTTTTCTTATTTTTTTTTTTCATGACTCCTCTATTTTGACCTTTCCATAATGAATGTCCATTCTTCTCCTTAGAAAACCTTTATCGTACAGCTTCCTATTCCCATGATTCTTATGAGATTCCCGGACCTTTTTAATTATAGCTTCATAACACTTCAAACATATACATATGAGGTCGGATGTCATCCAATTAGACATGTTATGCTGCGAATACTGTAATATAATTAAATAACTTTTTGATTTCCTATAATTAAACTATAAAGCTTATGGTGATATTTTGAATATCGAAAGACGTGACATCATATACTACATAAGATGAGCTTTTTGAAATTTCAAGAAATTTTCTTGTTTCTTATCATGTAATTTAGATATTTCTCTAATTTTATTTTAATTTCGACTTCCTCTTATTTTATTTTATTTATTTATATATACTTTATTTACTATACTTTAATTTTTTGAACTTCTACTGTACAATCAAGAACATGTGCATATTTAAACACCATTTTGAAAAATTATTTGAATCAAAACTAACTCTTCGAGGAATATAGCTGATTTATTATTATTGAATTAAGGTGAAATGTTATAATGAACTTATTTTCCGACTTTTTTATCCTTAAAGGAAAGAAAATATTAAATAAGAAGAATGTAAAAATAAATAAGAGATGCTAAATCAGAAAAGCAAATGAGGAAGATGATGAAAAGGGTCCTAGATATTATTAATTAAGGGTTAAAAGGTGAGTCAGCAGCAAAAAAAGGTCATTCGTGCAAAGAGAAAGATCCGGTTGTCGATATCCAACTATCTAGTATTCATTGAATAAGCGAGGATTTCGTAAAAGAATGAACTTAAGAGAGTGAAATCATTTCGGCATACCATATCTACTAAACGGATAAAAATATTTGTAATGATGAAGTCCCACCCTCGTACCCAAGTCATTTTATGACCATTCATTCTATCTGACTATCTTATTAATCTCTCTTTCTAGAAGACCTTCTCAAGGTAATTGAAAAGAGAGAGGAACCAAGTGAGGCGCCTGAGTCATACATCCATTTAATCCTGTTACAAAATGAAACGGAAATCAAAATTACGACATTATACTTTTCAAGAATCATATATATTTTTATCTGCATTTTTGGAAGATTAATTTCTACCCTTATTAGGATTCTGATGAATCTATAACAATATTAAACGTGTATAATGTTCAAGACTGAAGGAGACAATAAAAGAGTGTGTCTTCTGCTGGAAAAATAAATTTTTAATTCTCCTTCAATTTATAAAAATTCTGCTACTCTCGGCAAAAAGAAACTTTCAATTTAATTTATGTTCAAGACAATGATTTTGTTAAAAGAAGAGGGCTTGGATTTAGTCAATAAATACACATAATATACAGGGTCCGCCAAAAAAATCTTTGACTTAATGTTTAGAACAAGTAATTACATATTTAAGAATACCAAGAATGTGAGTTTCATAACTTAAAATTGGTGGGCCGAAAATGTCCTCCAATTTAATCATTCATGAATACACTCTTTCAGACGAGAGGCGGAATTCTGCATAAAAGCTCGAAAAATTTGAAGTGAATAGCTATTTGCATATTTCTTTTCACTACTTCTAAATTGCCTGATTTATTTACATAAACCTAACTTTATAAATAACTCAATAGAAATAAATCAAGAGAATTATTGAGGAATCTTAGGAGCATCAAGGGCAGAATTTTTTGAGACCAGTTAATTCCAAAACGCCTCAGTTCATACTTATTCTCGTAGTTTGTTTTATTGTGGATTGTTTAAAAAGTAAGGTATATACAAATAGTGAAAAAACTGAAGAGAAATGTTATTATTGTAATCAGAGCTATTCCTCAACAAATGTTTCAAGCTGTTATGCAGAATTTCGTCCCGCTTCTAGAAGTGTAACATATATATCTGAAGAATACGCTCATTACCATTTTCAGGTTATAAAGGTCTTGTAGTGTTAATACAATTTTATAGGATATATAAAATAATTGCTATCCGTGCATTTGGCTATTTTTTGAGTCCAACCACATACAAAACCATCAACTAAATAACAATAGTTTTTAAGGAATTTGGTGTTGGTACTTGGTGAAACATTTTTATCCAATAAACTAAATAACAGTCAAATTTATATACTTTTTCACAGTAATATTTTACTGGTGTATGTTTTAAATTGTTAATATATTAGTCACATTATAGATATCATATCAAAGATGTTATCAGATTAAGTTTGATTATATTCTACTTGTGTTCAAATTACGAGTGGACAATAAATAGCCCTTCTGATATACAATCAAACTTGTCTAATAACAACATTAAATCAGTAAATTCTAATTTAAAAAAAATTGTACCTAAATATATATTTTTTTTTAATTCGGAAAAAGTGACAAAACTGAAAGAATTGAACTCGTAATAGCAACAATGTTCATGTATCTTATACCAGTGAGTTTTCAATTTTATTTTTTCTTAGTAGGTAAGTACCTATAGATAATTTTGAATTTTAATGGCAATTTTTATTTACCATTTCACACCCCGGTTCGCTTCGTTTCCTATTTATACATTCATAAAAATATAATGAAAGTATAATCGACTAATATCTAAAATTCTTTCGTCTCAATTTTCGTAATTAATTACCCTTAAATAAAAAAATTAAAAAATTGTAAAATATTTTAACTGATAATTTGATATAATTTGTAAATACGTAATAAGAGAAAATATAATAAATATAGTATGTTACACCTTTGGTTTGTTTGATTTTAATTATAGAGAAGTTCAAGAGAAATTAAAATATAACGCTATGTGAGAAATTTCTCTTTCTATGTATCATTTTTCTGTGAAATGTTAAGGAGTGATTAGTCAAAATTTTCCAGTTGTCGAATAATTTGAAATTTGGTGATTCAATTTCAGTCCAAGGCACTTCTTCATCAATCCTTATATTGTTATGAATCATCAAGTAGGATTTTTACTATTTAAACGGGTTATGAAGTGCAGGTACCCTTGAGAATATTAAAGTAATAGATATCACAAGGGATTTGCAATTTATTGGATAAATTTTTATTTACTAAAACTTGATTGTTACATGACTACCAAGGTTAGGTGATAAAAATAAAAATTTATCCCGTTCAAATATGAAACCTTGGGTGGGATTTAGCATAACGATTTCTACGAGTATGATGCTAATTTGATAGTATTTTTAATAATAACATTTGAAAAGCTTCCAAATCACCACATATTTTATAAAATCATAGAGGCGTTTACCTAATGTTTTTCAATAATTTATATACCGTAGGAATATCTAAAAAAATAAATTTTATAAATGCGTTGTCCAAAAGTTAGTTTATTAAGATAAATCAATGAGGTTGTTCTCTGATTGATGCAGATAAACATATATATCAATATATTAGGTTGGGGAATAAGTTCGATCGGTTGTTTGACTGTAATTTGTCTTGGGTTCAAATACCCGACCCGATGTAAGTAAATTCGTTTTGTTGTAATAGTAAGCTCTAAGCTGGTCACTTCACAAAAGAAATATATATATTCGTTGTTTATTTGCATCAAGCAGAGGACAGCAACCTTATTGATTTCTCCTTATGATCCTGCTATTCTCGGCAAACTAGAACTTTTCAATAAAATGTGTTTTTATATTTTTGTATCATCACAATATATACAGTTTCAACAAATTTAAGTTTAAATACATACTACTATTTTATTAATTATTATTATTATAGCATAGTTCAATAACTGAAATAACTACTATATATGAAATATCTGAGATTACTGAAACTGTTTAGTTAATTGTATGGATAATTTTTGATAGTAAACTATTTTTTCATTTATAATATGTATTGAGTTACGAAAACCTAAATTAATGGAATGAAGTGAAAAGTCTAACAAATAATTCCAACTCCTTAGAAAAAAACTGTGAACTTTATCTTAAATCATCTGGCAATTTTACTACCCATATTTACAAATTTACTACCCAATATTTGGTTCATAATTTGATCCAGTCTGTATCATCACTATCAGTAACATTGATGTAGTATATCGAGCGTTCAGAAGCAAATCAATTAAGTCAAAATTTTTCTAAAGATGACTTATATAATTCAAGAACCTATTTAGTGTTAAAACAATCAATTAACAAAATAATTAAGTTACTATTTTCATTTTCTAGTATTAAATGACGCTAATTATTTTAACGTTTGACTGTATAATTTTTATCCGAACTAATTATTAAAAGATTTTTTAGAACTTTTTGAAATAAACCACATTATACAGTGTTTAATATATTTATTAAATATACACAAACACACATACAAGACGTTTTGATTCTTTCATCTGTGATTGTTTTCAAGTATGTGATACAAGTGATTGAGTTTGCCAGCAGGCCGCCGACGTGGTAACGACAACGATCACAGATGAAGTGATCGAAACGTCGTGTATTTGCTTTTGTGTATATTTGTTAGGTTTTAATAAATATTTTGAGTGCATAATGTGGTTTATTTCAAAACATTCTAATAAACAATTTAGCCACTAAAGCTATAATTAATAATTAAACTATATTCTTCATTATAAATTTCATTGATGAATGATTCAAAATGTATACATAATTAGTAATTACAGTCAGAATCAAACAAGAGTGTTTTGAATTTCAAAAAAATTTGATTTTTTTTTTCAAAGTTCAACAGCATATTAATAGCTATTCCGAACAATTTAATTAGTCTTTTTGGCGAGGGTTACAGAGTCAATTTTATTAAAGAAAATCAAAGCTTCCTCCATATTTCAATTCTTTTAGTTATTTAATAGCTTTGACAACGTGTTTTGGCAAGTTGAAAGCACATGGACCAATGTATTTCACAGACAGCAGTGTATGTTATGATATTCTTGAGTAGGTGACCATTTAGAAACAATTACCTTATCATAATATCAAACACTTTTTAGTCGTGTGCATACAATGCAGCGGTGAAGTTATGGTGAATTACATACTGTTTAAAGGAATTCCTATTCAGTCAGAAATTAGCCAATAATATAATTTTGAAGATTGTGTGTTTCAAATATTGGGATAAGGGGAGTCGGGTAGCTCAATCAGCTAACGCACTGGCCTCGCTTCGGTATCGATCGATTATGACGATGTTGGAATTGAGGTCCGGGGTTCGATTCTGCCTGGCAAATAAAAATTTCTACCGGCTCAAAACTCGGCTCCCTCACTAACCCTACTAACACTCTACTTATGTGCTGTCTAAATGGGCTTTGTTCCCGGTGACATTAAATAAATAAATAAAAAAAAATATATATATTGGGATAATACAAAAACTGTCCGTAATCACGATCTATTCTATTTTAGCCTCCCTTCTCTAATTTTATTAATTCTTCTTAAGTTCCGGTTGACTCTAAAATGTCCTTGGTTAAGCTGCTTTCTCAATCAATTCCTTTTGTTGTACTTTAATCTTTAAAGATCACCAGTTCATAGAGAAGAAGCAAAAATATTAAATCTTGAAGTAGAAAAACCTCTCGTTGATTCATTCTTACATTATGACGACATGTTCTCTATTTTAATGATTTGATAGTAATCAAATTAAACATAAATAAAAAAAAATCATCATCCTCTTCAGGATAGAAGTAAGAGAGTTACCCAAGAGGTGTTTCAAATGGACCTTGGGGTCTTTCCTTTCAATCTATTTCTTTTTTTCTCGGACCACTTTCTAATACTAATTATTCACGCACAAAATATAAAGAAGTATTATAATATTAATAAATATATTTTTATTTACCTTCCATTATAAAGCGGGGAGGCTTCATCGTCGTCGCTAAAATTGTCGTCGCTTGCAGCGTCGTTGTGCCTTGTGAGGTGGGAGGCCATCAGCACTAAAAAAATCAATAAATATAATTATAAATCTCGGTTAATTAATTTGAGGAGTTTTTAATGTGTTTTTTTTAATGTTTTATATTACTTTAAAATCTAAACGAGCCAACAGCGTTGTTATTTTCCAAGCAACAGTTCACAAAAGAAAAGCGTATAGGACAAATCTATTCTCATTATTCTATCTTAGTTTTACCAGGAAAAAAAATTATTATCTGTACCACAATACTAAGAACTATAGTACTTTAACATACATGCGCCACCCGGTGTCTCATCAGCAAAACATATTTTAGGCTGTTTTAGATATATCAAAGCAAATGCCTTTAACTAATTAATAATCGTGAAAGATACTCAAGGCGTAAATAGTGCAGTGACTAAAATGTTTGACTATACTATTCAAGATTACTTGGGATTGAAAGAGCTTCAGTCAGAAAAATTTTCCCCTCTAAATCGAGCATGGGCTCTTGAAGAAGAAGGAAGAGACATGAAAATAGACGGGTTACATCTTCTTCTTCTTCTTCTTTTTCTTTGATTGTAGGCTATTAGCCTGTTTTTCTTCACAGTGCCTCAGGTCTCTGTGGAGGGGGATTCTGGGCTACATGAATTAAGTAAAATTAAAAAAATTATCATTTAATATTTAAAATTTCGGAATCGTTCTATGAAATACAATTAAAACATAATAAATTACCAAAGCAGTCTAACTAAAAAACTCAATGGGAAAAAAAACTCGAAATATTTAAAGATATACAAGAAAAATGAAGGAAAAAGTTAAAACATTTTCAAGATAGCGGTACGCTCTTTTTTACCCATAACATGGCCTTAAATAAATAATAATAAAATAAATGTTTTCTGCCGTTCTAAAGCAAGAGAATTCAAAATCTAATCGATCCTCAGCATAAAAATTCAAATATTTTGGTTCAATGAACTTTCTACGACTTGTCATTCTTGAGTTATAATGGGTATCGGAACCACATAAACAGATAGAAAATAAATAATGATTGAAAATTATTTTTATTCATGTTTCTGACATTTTTATACAAAATGTGAAAAAAAAATGGAGTGAATTCATATATTAGGACTGTCCGGAAGGCCTCAAGCCTGACTCCCGGGCGTACCGAAAAATAGGCATATTAAAGAACGAAACTATAACAAATCTCAGACAAGTGGACGTATAGTGAATAAGAAACAGATTTTTGTCCTTTATATTTACTCATATAAAATTAAAAAATTAACCAATTATAAATATGTGTGTATATTACAATGAATATCTTTATAAAAATAGTTTATACAATCTATTAATATTATATGGCATGGTTATATGTTGTATTAGATGAAGGATATGTATCACCAAAGGTTCAATAAAACACTCTGAATAAACGCTTTTGAGTCTGAATTCATTTTGGTTATCTTAGTTACACATATGTGATTGTACTGCATTTTGTACATAACTCCCACCAGGCCGAAAAGTTTTATTCAGGGTGTTTTATTTCACATATATGATTGTACCGCATTTTGTATCTAACTCCTAATTAACTGAAGATAATAAAATACCTGTGCCGAAACGTTTTATTCAGGGTGTTTTATTGAACCTAGCGCATCCAACTTTGGTTGATACCTCCTCCTTCAACTAATACAGTTTCATCACAGCCAGGAACTTAACAACATGGTTATATTTTTAAATTTTGATGATTTAACTTGTTGGCAGTGAGGGGTTGCAGATAATGAGACAAGTGCAGCTTATTAATTCAAACTTTTCTGCCAAACTTCAGCTCATTAGCTGTGGTGCCATAATTTTATTTTTATAAATTTTTTATTCATGCAATATGGCGAATATTAAATACATTCGTCTTGTCGCCGATATTTGGTACTTAAATGGTAGGAGTTGAAATATTGTGACACAGTGACGTGCCTAGCGTTAGGGAGCATTCCTAAAATATTCCTTTAAAATATGCTATTTCCGGTCCTTTTACTTTGTTAGATAGTTAGTAGTTAGTGGTGAGGATTTTTTATCTTGATGGCAACATCGGACTTTGCTTAATAATCTTGAAATCCAGGTGGATTCATCTAAGCGATTGCTTTCAATGATTCCATATTACAGTTCTAATGAGACAATTACTATGCTTTGAAAATAAATGCCATTACAAAAATCCGATTCTTGTGTAATGACTATTTAACATTCGTTATGAGTATACTCATCTAGTTTCGAAATATTTATCTCTTCTATATATTTCAATTTAAACGATAATTAAACTATTTCTTTGTGTACATTTTTCAATTTTCTCATGGGAATTTTTTAATTTTAAGCTTATTTATTAATCAAAATATCTATGTACTTTATTATTAAATTATTTCATAATAACTAGCCAATGTTCGAAAAATTCACTTGAAATTTTCTTATAAATCATAACATTAATATCTAAGTGTTTGATAAATAAAATTAAAGAAATTTTCATTTAATTTCCCTCAGGTGGAAGTGTTGAATTCAGTCGAAATTTTTCATATTCCTGAATATAAAAGTCTGAACCATGGAGAAAATGCATTTTCGAATGTGTATATCTTTCTTTCTAGATTTCGATAACAACGATAAATAAAAGATTCTAGAAAGTTTGTTCTGGATCCAAATTATTTCCAAAACAAAAAATGATTAGATTTTGCACTTTGCTTACAATTCCCAGTTCAAATCCTAAGTAAAATTCATGAAATTTTTATGTGAATAACTATCTAAACGTTTTCCACCTAATGAGCTAGAATTTGGCAGAAAAGCTTGAATCTATTAATAAGATGACTGTGGTCTTGAATAGTTTCAATTTCTTAAATCAGATAATACGCTGACAAAAACAATTCCCAAATCACTAGTTTTTCTCTTTTCCCTTTATTTATAGCTAAAATATTTAATACCGTATCAATATGAATAACAAGGAAATTAATTTTTTTGTTCTCTATACAATAATTAAATTGAAAGTTTTTTGCAGAGAGTAGCAGAATTTTTATAAATTGAAGAAGGCAATAAAAGAGTGTGTCTCTGAATTATAAATTTTTAATTTATTTATAACGAGACTATAGTTTCGAGAGCTTTGCCCTCTTCATCAGTCTATTACAATTGATTTACAGGAATTAATTCCGAAAATATAGTTTCGTTATAAGTCAATTAAAAATTTATAATTCCAGCAGAAGACACACTCTTTTATTGTCTCCTTCAATATACAATAATTAATTTGAGAGATGTGAGTCGAAATCGGCAATGGATTTTTTTATGCCAGTCCAAATTTAAGCAGTGAATTTCAAAAACTTAATTAAAATGTTTATAAAAATATATAGGGATTAATTAAAAATAAATGAAAACATTTATTTACCAGTGAATTCGAAAATTGAAATTAAACAGATTTAATAAGAATTGGAAGATTTCAAAAACTAAATTTCCGAAAAATATATTCCATAATGTAAGTACTTCTTTTAAGTGCCATATCAGGTCTCCCTGACGTTTCGGCTCCTCTCCACATATAGCTACCTATGCTGAAATGTGAGTACCTACTTCTATTTTTATTTTATATAAATGAAAGTAATAACAATGAAAGTAAAAAGTAAACGATTAACAACATAATGAGATAAAAAAATAATATAATTTGCTAAAAAAAAAATTACAAGAAAATAATAGAGATGTGAAAAAAAAAATTTTTTATCGAAAAATGTTCTTTTGAAAAATAATAAACATAACTATTATGGAAAGGAAATTAATAATAATTATCTCTTCACGAGATGGAAAAATTAAATTAAATAAATTAAGAATATTGAATATTACTGTTTTCGTATTGTTATCATAATTATATTATTATTATTATTATTTCAAAATATCGATGAGGAGAGAATTCTATTAACACTCTGGGTATAGTCTAGCTCTCTAGTTTTATTATTTAAATCCATATCCTATAATATCTACAAAAGAATGCATTAATAAATAACCTTGATGTATAATAATAATATTTTTAAGATCTATTTATCACGCAATAAAATCTCTTTATTCTTTTTCAATAAATAATTGATTACCCTTTTCATAAAGAATAATCCTGAGTATATTTTTTTTTTTTATCCGAACTCTGATCTTTATTTTAATACTCTCCCTTTTACTCGTCCGCCCATTTCTTGTTTCCAAATGCCAACCTGGTCTTATTTTATTTGTGTTCTCTTCTCTTAACTCTGTGCATTAAAGTCCCCAACCAGTTGCCATTTTTACTCTCTCTTTCTAATTCTTCTGGTCGCCGATCCCGTTCTTGATTCTGGCCTGGCTATAAGGGCGTGGTTCAAACTCTATACTGCCGGGTGTGGTACCTTGTTCGAGCAAGGTCGCACCTTCCCTTTTGCCTCCTACCGATGATCAGACTTCTCAAAATAATAACCAAATTGAAATTTTAGAATCGATTCTTGACATATCAATTATTATCCTTCTCATCCCATCAACTTTCTAACATCTAAAAGATCCATCTTTTTTTCTAACCACCACTACTACTACTACTACTACTATTATAATTTCTGTTGCATAATTGTGCGGGTGAAATGAAAGGGAAAAAATGAATGAATATTTGATGAGTGATTTTCTTTCTCCGTCTTGTTAAATAATAATAAATTACTAACAATATTAGCTAATTTGAAGAAATCAAAACAAAAAAGAGTAATTTGACTTGTTCATGTTCATATAAGTACAAAACTGACATTTAAAATTTGACAGAATAAAGTTCCGAAATGATAGGAAAGTACAATATAAAGGTTAAGCCATAAAAAGTAGTTAAATATTTATTTTATTTTGAATTAGAAAGTTAATTGAAAATGTCAATGTCAAAAAAATATTATATAGCCGTGGCATCTTGAATTAACGGACATTCAATGCTAACTGATTTTGCTATAAGAACTTACAATATTTTGTGTCTCGAATGATTCATATTATATTAAATATAATATTTAATCAATATATTATTTTAATGAACAAATAGTTGACTTTTTGCCATTAATTTGAAAGCAGTGTCAGCTTTGATTAAAATTCATTAATTGAAATTACAACTATTACCATTTTTGAATATTATAATTCAACTCGTTCTGTGTGCAAGAAACATGATTATTTATACCAGTAGCATAGGGAAGTTCTAGAACCGATGAATACATCAAAGGCATTTGAACTGCTACGTGGTTGCTCAAAAACTTATTTTTGTAAGTTGTCAAGATGTCTTAAACAGTGATAACTGAGTGGGGCTGGTTTTGCAGCGTAGTTCAATTTCTTCAGAGCATTTTACAGAAAATTCAGTCTTGTATTTTCATAGGGAAAATGTCATCGTTTTTAAATGAGCAATGTAGGACATCATAGTTGTAATTTTTAGTCAATTTTATCGATTTCATGGGTATACTTTTCTGCTAGGATTATTTTTAGACATAATGTAATTAATAAATCGAATTAGACCAATAAGCAGTGGTCATAAACTTACTTATATTGGTCCATATCTGTTTTGAAAAATGTTTTAGTGTTTTAATTATGGTTTTCCAGAATCCATGAAGGTGTAGAAGTTGTAGGTGATTTTTGTTGACAATCTACCATAAATAAAAACTATAGCTGTGTTTTGATGCCTCTTCTTTTTGGAAAAGTTATTTGGTGTTTGATTTCTGAAAGTCTGAGTTTAGTGACAGTTAGTTTTTACTAGTTTAACACATGGAGGAAAGATCGATGATGTTCAAGCTTTTTCGTGATCAAATTGAGAAAATCTTCTAGTAGGTATTATAACTTTAGTAATGTCATTCTAATTAAGTCTGATAAATAAACAAATCAGATCTTGTCGAGGTTTTAAACTTGTAAGTTATCATTATTATATATTGAATTTTTTTTATCTTTGGGATGTATATTTATATTAGTTTCTTGAAAATATTTTTTTTTAATTAATATTAAGAAGTTCTCACCGTATTATTTTTTCCACCAACGTCATTTTCAAAATAAGTGATCACGAAAAATCATGATCCTACAGGGATTTATGAAAAAAAAAAATTAAATAGTATTAATCATAAAGATTAAATGGCATCGATTTTTTCGATCAACTTTTCTTTAATCTTAACTAGGAATGCAGCCTTCAAGAAACACGACCTTCAATTCTGTTATTTAAAAAATTATATACATTTATACATATATATATATATATATATATATATATATAGAAGGCTTTAGGGTTAAAAAGTTGAATTTTGTTAAAGCCTATTGTTTGCTTTTTGGCCAGGGCCTTCAAGTTCTTTTTTTCTTAAGCTACCTATACAATTATCAAGGCGTTTAATTCAATTTAATGATCAAGTAAATTACATTATTCTTGCTGTTTTCTTTTTCATTCTTTTTAAAATTAGGCCAGAGAAGAATAAAATTATTGTTATTTGTATAGATTAGATCAAAGAGGGAAATATCTGTTAATTATCTAACAGGCTAATGAACTAGTAGTAATAGTAATTAAAAAATATAGTATTTGTAATCTAATTATAATTTTAAAAAATACATAAATTCATATGAAAAATAATATCAAGTGTATGATGAAAATATAGAATTCAATTCTTTAATTAATTAATGTTTATGAAACATTAATAAACGTTTCTTCTGATTGTATTTAAATAATTATATCATTCATCTATTCTATACGATAAAAGAATCAATATTTTTTCGTGAAAATCAACACCCACCCAATGGAATGACATGAAATCAAGCCTGACCGAAACAGCTAACGAAGTCCTTCAATCAAAGAAAAACGAAATTAAAAAGCCATGGGTAACAGACGAAATACGGCAACTGATTGACGAACGAAGAAAATTTAAGAACAGAAAAGACGAAGAAGGGAAAGAAACATATAAAAAATTAAGATGGAAAGTTATAAGAGAATGTAGAAAAGCAAAAGAAAAAATGATTCAAGAAAAATGTAAAGAAGTCAACGAAAATCTAGTATTGGGAAAAGTTGATGTAGCCTATAGGGCAATAAAAAGAAATTTTCAAGAAGACAAGCCAAAAAGCAAGAACATAAGAGATAAAGGAGGCCACATTATTCTAAACGAAAACGAACAGGCAAATAGATGGAAGGAACACCTAGAAGAACTCTATGGAGAAGAAAAAACAATGAACCCAATAGAAGAAGAAGAATCTGTGGACGAAAACGAATTAGGAGACCCCATACTCAGGTCAGAATTCGAGACAGCTTTGAAGGAACTAAAAAATAATAGAGCACCCGGAATAGACAATATACAAGCTGAAATCCTAAAGAACTCTGGAGAAAAGGCACGTGACAAACTTTTTGAACTAATTAGCAAAATCTATAAATTGGGAATCATCCCAAAAGATTTCGAAAAAAACAAAATAGTCACACTTCCCAAAAAGACAGGCGCGGATAAATGTGAAAATTTCAGGACCATTAGCCTAACCTCACATGCCTCCAAAATCCTAACCAAAATAATCCAAAGAAGAATAGAACAAAGAGTTGAAGAAAATCTGGGGGAAGACCAGTTCGGCTTTAGAAGAAACAGAGGCACCCGAGAAGCAATTCTCTCTCTTAGACTAATAATAGAAAGGGCTTTTATCAGGGAAGAATCTGTCTACATCGGATTCATAGACCTAGAAAAAGCATTCGATAACGTCAATTGGGAAATTATGTTTAAAATATTAAAACAGGCGGGAATAAAATTCAGAGAGAGAAGACTAATCTACAATCTATATCAAAACCAGACGGCAATTATAAATATTGGTGATGAACAAAGAGAAGCCAAAATAAAAAAAGGTGTAAGACAAGGATGTGTGCTGTCACCCATGATTTTCAACTTATACATAGAAGAAGCGATTAAAGAATTCAAAGACAAAATTGATACAGGTATAGAAATCCAAGGTCAAAAGATCGCTATGTTAAGATTTGCCGATGACATTGCCCTTCTAGGAAGCAATAAAAAAGAATTAGAGGACGCCTTGAATGGAATTAACCAAATCCTAATAGAAGAAATCAAAATGAAAATAAACAAGAATAAAACCAAGGTCCTAGTATGTACAAAAAAAGAACAAACGAGACAGGAATGCATCAAAATTAACCAAGAAAACCTAGAAGGAGTTAAGGAATTCCGCTACCTAGGAAGTAAAATAACATGGGATGGGAGGAGCAAAAACGAAATTAAATCAAGAATTGCCCAAGCAAAAATGGGGTTTAATTCAAAACAAAAACTACTATGCTCCTCCTCAATCAGCTTAGCAAACAGGAAGTTGCTATTGAAGACATATGTATGGAGCATAGCCATGTACGGGTGTGAAACCTGGACAATTGGAAAAGCGGAGAGAAAGAGATTGGAGGCTTTCGAAATGTGGTGCTACAGAAGAATGATGAATATCAAATGGATGGATAAAATCACAAATGAAGAAGTTCTTGGAAAAATCGGAGAAAGAAGAACCTTGTGGAAGAGTCTGAAGAAGAGAAGAGGTCAGATGATGGGGCACACACTGAGACATGGGGGACTGCTTAGGGATATCTTGGAGGGGGAGGTGGGAAAGAAAAGGGGAAGGGGAAGACCCAGATTAGAATATTTCAACCAAATAATTGGGGATATGGGATGCCAGACATTTAGAGAGGTTAAACAGCTGGCGGAGGACAGAGTCGAGTGGAGACGGATTGTTGCATCAAACCAGTCTTAGGACTGTATACTCAATGATGATGATGATGCTATGGTATCTTAATACATTATCATATTTTTAATAGAGCCCAAGTAAAATTTGTCTCGCTGAGCGATTCGAATAAATGGATTACCGAAGCTAATAAGCGTTGACCCGCAAATACATACAAAATTTAATTCTATTCTATTCTATAAAAGTAATATATTTGCCAACCATCTTAGCATGATTTGTAATCTAACTACTCAGATAAAATTGCGTAAATACAACACCATTAAATCTGAAATAGCAATCTATCGCAAGCTGCTGCTGATCTGGTCCAGCGACTACACCTCCGCCTTTCTACTTTTCTATCTCTAACTTTTCTGTTTTAAACTCAATAAATGATTATATAATTTTACAATAGATTTATTGCAATTACAGAATATAAGAACAAAGAAACTTATATTTCTAACTATAATAATAGCTTTATAATAAGATGTAAATATTAAAATTTTCATTTAATAATTGGAGAAGAATAAAGATATGATTCTTTAAGAGTGTAAGTATTAAAATATAAAATATTTAATTCTTGGTAGAGAGTGGTGGGAAAAGAGGTCCGAGTTCGAGGACATTTCAAGGCAATATCATTAAATATAATTCTTCTAAGTAAATTCAAGTGATTTGAAAAAAGTAAATATTGGTAATTATACTAAAATGTTTACTAATTTAAATTTCGAAGGGGGTCATAAAAAAGCCTAAGCTATGATTTTGAATATTGGTTGGGTTGGATATAAAATAACGACTAATCCTAATTTGTATAGATCACCCTTGTATGTATAAAGGATTCTTTTATAACGTGCTTTCTGTATAACGCGAATTTGTCTAAAAGGTTAGAATCATACTTTGCGGCCAATGAGGGAAGGATCTAACAAATTAAAGAGGCAGTTGGAAATTTCACTAGCACCAGTGAAAGACAACTACACAAAAAATGTAAGCATAAACTCATAAATGAGTTCTTAATAGCTAAACCAGTAGAAGAATCTCGAGGTCGAACATCTTGCGTTTTGTAGAAGGGCGAATGCTTTGCTGTAGAAATTTCATCTGCTCAACTTGTCCCCCCCCCCCCAATAAATAGCTCACCGTTTCAACGAAATCATATTTTAGAAAAAGGTGATTCAGATTATAATGAATTTCAATAATAATAAATAAAGTTGTTTTTTGAAAAAAAATAGAAATTATATTCATTATGTCAAACTTAATTATTCTTATTTTCTATTTATTAAAGTCTACTTTTTATTTGTCTTAAAATATACTTTATTGAAGAAAAAAATATTTGGACGGTAACCCCTTATATGAGAAAAATATGGAATGTATAAAGCTATAAGGTATCCTGTAAAAATCTATTTAAAGAATTAGGATAGTGTTTTTTTTCTTTATATTTAAATTAATTTTAAAATTACGACGAGAGAGAGAGCCCCAGAGATCATTTTCAGGTGATTTTTGTGCCAACCCAATTTCAATAATGTAATTAAATTTAAATTCTGAAAAAATTAGTTCATTTTCTCTTTATGAACTATAAATAAAAAAAAAATTGACATCCATTATTTTAAAGATATAATTATTTTTCTTCTGCTTGACGGCCTCTGGATGGGACGAAGTATTGAATCACGGAGCGACGAGTCATTCAGCTAGTAATTTACATATATATAATTATTAACCGTGACAGATACGGAACCCTCGGTATACAAGTCCTAATACCAACGCTTGGCCGTCTTATAATATAATATTAATATTATAATATTATTATAATATTATAATAATATAATAATTAATAATAATAATAATATAATAATTAATAATAATATAATAATTAATAATAATAATAATATAATAATTAATAATAATAATAATATAATATAATATTATTATTCTTTTATTATTCTTTATTATTCTTTTCGAATACGTGAATTTGAGACAACCTGTTTAAAAATATATTATAACCAATATTTAATAAGATGGATGGGCGATCCGGGTAATTTGTTGACTGCCTTTTATGGATTCTGATCGTAAGGATACAAATAAGTTAGACATTTATCTAATTTTTTTGTTATTCTGAGTTTAGAAATTATCTTATAAATTTCACTTGCATAGCAATATAAGAAAACATTTTCTAGATAAATTTTAATCTATATTGTTTTATTAGAAGGGATGTTGAACACTCTGGAATTGAACTTCAATTAATTTAATTCATTTTATAATAACGATGTGCCAAAGTTCCAAATTGGCTATTTTTAGATGAATTTTGTACTTCTCAGTGTTACCAAGGGGCTTAACCTCCACAAATTCACTCATTCTCTCTTTGTCAATAACAAAAAGTCAGAGTTCGATATCTTAAGTAATTTGGAAGATATAATTTAATTAACTCTTGCTATGCGCGTCCGACTCGCAATTGCCCGGCTTATTTGTAGAGTGATGTAGTACATTTTATGATTTGATAGAGATGATTTTAGAGATGTCTGATTAGACATAAATTAATTTTGAATCAAAATGATAGACCTATATTTTTATATTAACCCAGATTCTTATCCCTCTATCATTATTCACATCAAATCTTCCATTCTCATCAATCCTTGACTCTCTAGTTAGAAGAATAGTTTCCATGCAATAATAATAAATAAATTGTGTGCCGGAAACTCCAAAAAAAGCTTCGGAATGAGACCAGAGAACCTGCTCCTTACCTCTATCATTTCTCCTGTCCAAAATAAACAATGCGATTCTTCATTTTACTTAATATAAATAGATATTGATAAGTGGTAGTAAATAAATACAGAAAAGAAGGAGAGTAGAACGTTTTTTTTTTTATTCTTTTATGTATTCATGATCATAAAATTCCAACTTCAATGACATTTGTTCCATAGAAAGCATAGATTGATTTGCATCTCTATTTGAAAATTGTGTCATAGGTCTTAAAAAGATATTAAAGAGTGATCTAGGTCAAAACACACACAAGATGATACAATCAAAAATAATTTATGTAATAATTATTTCTACTCTTCTTGATTTCTGTGAGCCCAATTTAGGCCATTTTATTATATGCATAGGTACTGTGTGTTCTATATCTTATTGCTTTCAAAATTTTCTGATTTATAATCTAAAATTTCTGAAGCTAGAAATCCCAAAGTCTAAATACTTCTTTATTTTTTTAATACAGTAGAGTTTCAAAAACTCGGGACTCGATAACCCCGCAGTCCGAATAACTGGGTCAAACCCTGGAAGGGCGAAAAAAAACCTTTTTCATTTAGTGAAGTCTGTGTCTTCATAAAGTACGTACTTTTCCTTTGTCTAAGGGTATTTGGGGAATTTATTCTCTGTTGCAATCTCAAAAAAACAATACCTACAAGTACAGTACTGTATTTTCTGAGTAAACACTAGTAGCTATGTATTTTTTTTTACCCCGTTCCCGATAACCCGACATTTTAACAAATTCGGCAACATTTCGATCCACAACATTAGGCCGAGTTTTCGGAACTTTATTGTACAACTATTTTGGCACCAAAACAATCTTTCTACGGAGTGCTGTTCTGGTGTTATAGTGGGAATCAGAAACTAGTCAGGGACAAGGACAGATTAAAAATCATGGTTGAAAATTATTTTTCTTCGTGTTTCAGACATTTTTATACTCAAAATAACAAAACAAAAATTCAAGTTAATTCTATATATCGGCCTATCCGGGAGTCAAGTATCGACTAATTAGTGGGTGGGAAAATTTGTTTTCACATTTCAGAAATAAATAAATATTTTTATTATAATTATTATTTATAATATTTTAGAGCTAAACTGATGAAAAAAAAATCAGACCAAATAATTTCTTAATTCTTTCATTTAAATACAAGAACATTCTTACTTCATAACTTGAACCCTTTATTTCTTCGAGACATAACTTCATAAACCTCTTCGACTATATTCCGAATGTACCATCACCCTGCCATCACATTGCTTCTAAAGATACAAGAGACATTCAAAAACATACAAATACTTTAAATCTTCTTGCTAAAATAAATAAAATAATTAACACTAATTTTTTAACATAAATTGAATGAATAGCTATCAGTGTTATTCATCAATATTGCTAGTTTGACTTGGTCTGGGTGATGTCGTTTCAGTTGAAAAGGTCATTGCCAGCTGAAGATGGCTTGCAACATCAGTTAGGATGTTTGGAAACCAACTCTAACCTCCCACTGTTCAAATCCATTTATGTATAATACTCATATGACATCTCCCAGGCGTTGAACTCACCAGTAAGTTATTGGACAGCCATTAAAAAATACAATCGCCTTCGGAATTTCACCTGAAACAAAATAAAAATACAAAATATTAATAAATTTAAATTCACAAAAAACTTACAAATGATAATAATAAAATGATTCAAAATGTGTTCTAATATGAATAATCCCGATATTACATAATATATAGTACCTATACCAAGGAACCCTTAAGCGGATTGTTAATAAGAATGATAATAGTCAAAAATCTATTCATCCAAATTCAAGCAGCTACAAGCTACAATGATTTTAATAATTAATGACTCTCTTGGAACTATGGGCTTCACCATCTATTATATTACTTTATATGGATGTTTTAGCAGGGTTTTTAAAAAAGAGGGGCTAAAATCGGTATATAATAGGGAGATGCAAATATAAAAGGTTGAAAGTCACTGCTTTAAGGTATTTACAGCTGGAGTGTTTCTTAACTTTTTACGCTCGTTGTTGCCAAACATTTTAAATACCTTGCAACTTTTCCTATACTTTTCTTTAATTGATTTAAATAGGAAATTATGAAAAAATCGAATCAAAGTGCCATGAAATTCATTCTATCTTCTTCCTTCCACTTAGTTTTTCCTTTTACGTAACATGACAACATGATCTTATAATGTATTAATGTAATCCTTGCTAAGCACGCAAGCAACGGTATTCACCGTTACACATACACTTTACTATGATATCTCATATTGGTGTTTTTCTTTATTAGAGCGTTATTTAATTAAAAATAATTAATTCAATAATTATACTAATTGGTGATGTAGGTATATTACGTTGGAGTCAAAATATTTTTTTTTTTAATTTTTAAATAATGGTGAATCGCAAATGGCAAACTGATAAATGATGACCTTATTAAGTATGATAATATATGATATATATCATTTATCTTTAAAGGCATTTGAAGGCTAAGATGTTGAAAGGATCTTTTTTTCTAAGATCGTCAGTTTTTTTTTTCTTTTTTAATTTAAAAGCAATTATTTTTTAAATAACCCCCGAGTAAGATATTTATCAGGGTCATAGCCAAAGGAGAGAAAATTCATCATTTAAATTTTGAAAAATATTAAATATATCTAATTAATTTTTTAATTTATTTTTAATTGTTCAGTCAGAAAAATATTGTTAATATCAAAGAGGATCTTATGCTATTTGGTTAATATCTTGGTATTTTTTTAGGAAGTTTTATGTTTGAACCTAGTAGTAGATGGTCAACTTCCGGGTATAACACCCTCCTCCTTGCACACATAGCAATAAAAGGTTAAGTGACAGGGGTCAGTAAACCGACTATTTTTGCTATCGAATGATATATGCATTATTCTATTCGTATAGCATAAATCATCTCGTTTTAACAAACCTTTAAATATCTTCATTTTAAGATGCACGCTCATTACGTCTATTACACAAGCTTGAAATTTAGACATAGTCTTAGGTGAGGGATGAACCACGACCTAATATCGTCTACAGTCTACACAGACTTCCACTTCCAAGTAGAAGAAAATAGATGAAGGGGCATAATCTAATAAATTCCAAAATAATTCCACATAATTCCAAAGACACACATCTAATTCCAATCGCGGTTCACCCCTCGGTCTTAGGTAAAAACAATATTTAAAGAAAAAAATATATAGATCAATGGGATAAGAAATTGAAAACTTTTTCAAGATGAGATTTGGGATTTTTGTGTCAAATTTGAAGTCATTAACTACAATGAAAGGGTCGGCACGCTCTCTGTAAATTTTGGTGATTTTCAATTTCTTGTCGGGAAACGACTTGAGCTAGAAAGTTAAAACTTGGTGCGGTTTGTTAATACAAGCTTGTGTACCAAATTTTAGTTTTGTCTACATCTACATACAAACATTTGATATCCCCCATTTTACAATTCAATTTTTGTAATTTACCTATTTACAAAGTAGAAATTCTGAAACTAGAATTAAAGCTCACAATCTATTTGTTCTTTGTTTCGGGAATTTTTTTCATCAAAACGAACTTTCTACCTTTTTCTGTTCATGAGTTATTAAGTATTTATTTGAATTAGTACAAAAAAATAAAATGATGAAAAATAATATTTCTCTACGTTTCAGATATTTCTAAATACAAATAAGATAAAAAAAAATGAAAAATTTTGAGCAAACACAAAACTTAATTTAGCTTACTAGTGAATACTTACAGACTAAATCAAATATAGATACTATTATCCTTATCAGAGGATGAGTTAGGAATAGTAAAATGGACGTTAAGGGAGGCTAAACAGCGCAGATCTAGCTGCAATCGTGTTGCTCATATATCTCATAGGAATTAATTAATGAGGCCCAGAGGAGAATTCTGGAATTTGAAATTGTCTATTATTAGAATTTATACTAGGAGTAAATTTACAATGGCCATATCACGTCAGACTTAATGGTAATATTACGTTGGCAGATAAAATATTCTGCTTGTCCACATCATCTCACTTACTCTAACGCCAAATATATTTCGATCACAATATAACATTAAAATTGAAAATAATTCAAAGAAATCCTAAAATTTAATTTAAAAAAATGAAAATAAGTAATACCTAATTATTATTTAACAAAAAATAGAAATATTAAAAAGATTTTTAAGTATTCTATTTCATTAGATGAAGGTGGAGGTATCACCCAAAGATGGGATCACTGGGTTCAATAAAGCACCTTTAATAAAACGTTTCGGCCTGAAATTATTTGGCCATCTTCAGTTAATTAGGAGTTATACACAAAATGCGGTACACATAGAGATCGAACCAAGCCTTGTCAAAAATAAAAATTTTAGCTTCATGTAAATTTATAACGTGCCTGGACTCAAAATTACTTTCATTCTGAAACTTTTGAGTCCAGGCACGTTATAAATTTACATGAAGCTAAAATTTTTATTTTTGAGAAGACTTGGTTCGATCACTATGTGTACCGCATTTTGTGTATAACTCCTAATTAACTGAAGATGGCCAAATAAATTCAGGCCGAAACGTTTTATTAAAGGTGTTTTATTGAACCCAGTGATTCATCTTTGGCTGATACCTCCTTCTTCATCTAATACAGTTTCATCACAGCCACGAACTCCAACAGTAATCTATTTCAATCGAGTGACTGTGAAGGTCAAACGTTCGAAACTATAGTCTCTAACAAATGAATTATTTATCTACATTTACTTATATATCAGGGGCAGGCGGTGACTTTTCAGTCAGAAGATGCTGACCAAAAAAGGACATTTCCTTTTTGAAAATGTTATTTTATTCTTCGCAAAATTCATCGAAACCGCTTAATATAATTTTTAAAATTTGACATTAAAAATTATCTTTCCCTCTCAGAAACTTGAGTTTATTATAAAAATCTACAGGGTCTTCTCATCTTATAAATTAATTTTTGCTTATTGATAAAAAAATAAAATTCAACTCATTTATTGGAGACAGCTTAAACCTCATTGAATCGTTCATTCCAGCCATCAATTAAAAGACTATTGATTATGCTACCTTCGCACGGTCAGAATACCGCGGCTCTTAAACTTTATCAGGGAGCAGACCTTACCTTTTATTAATTTTCAAAGGGCAATTTTTTTTGGTAAAAAGTTGGGCTCTAAAAATTTGCCGAGTTTCTTAGATTTTTTCACTTGATATTAAAGACAGAACGGACAGACTATCTTCACTTTGACTTCTTCCAGGGGTAAGTAAAAATAATCCACCTTTCTATCATAGTTGATCTGTCTGAGTACTTGCAATAAATATTTTTTTGGTTGCTATAAAATAATAAGTTTGGATGTAATATCGAAAAAATTACGATACCCATAGTTTGCTTGAACTTAGCCTCTTTGTTTTTATTAATATTTTGTCTACCCAATTATAAAATTGTTTTGTTGTTCTCATAATAATGTATTAAAAAAATGATTTTATTCGTTTTTTTATATATAAATTTTCGAGTATCCAGTTTTGTTGTTGTTGAGTGTACAAATAGATGCTAGGCTGGGACGCGCCGTGCCGTCCGGTCGGGCGCTATTCATACCCTTAACTTATATGTCAATTCAGTTGACTAAATATCAGGGGCTCCCAGGATCGAGGTCTTTCATGAATTTTAAATTAAAGCTAAGCGAAATAAAGCTAAACGAGATTCACATATGACACGGAATGAAGATACTCTTGACGTTCTGAGATTTTAGGAGATAAAAGAGAAAAACTATATAGTAAAATTGCAGGGACTCTTTCGACAAAAACTGATTTGACGCCCTTGAATAAAAATTATTTAAATAATTAGTGTAAAGATTTAAGCATCTTTTTGTGACTTTCTTTTTTTTTTTTAAAGATGAAATTTTTCAAAAATCAACCCAGGTTATTTAACCATAATAATATTAAGAGACGAATTTATTTTATTTAGGAACGAATCTTTAGCGCTTGGGTTCGATTCCTGAGGGGACGAAGCCTTCTGATATGCAATGTAAAAATATTTCTACTAAAATCTTAGATTCGTTCCTAAATAAAATAAATTTGTTTCTTAAAAATTATTTAGTTTTCTTACCTGAATTATCATATTATATCTATTAGAAAAATTCGCATAACTGGAAAATGGATCATACGACAAATTATTATATTTTTTATCGTTTTGTCGCTTTTGGGCGCACCTACTATAGATAAGCGCCTTTGTGAGGTGCACTCTCCACAACCTTCACACCAATTTGCGACAGCCCTACAAAATTATCTTATTTGGAAAGGGATCGAAATAGTATTTAAATGAGTCGGTTAATTATTAAAGATAAGAGTAATAAATATTATATGTAATATTCATTTACTATGAGTTAAGGATTCTTGGTCACTTGTTTCACATTAAAATTAAAAAAATTAAAAGATGTAAATTTTTTCAATATATATATTTCGGGCTAACAACCAGTTATTTTCTGTATTTCCTGAAGATGGGTTGATAGCCCGAAATATATATATTGAAAAAATTTACATCTTTTAATTTTTTTAATTTTAATGTGAAACAAGTGACCAAGAATCCTTAACTCATAATAAATGAATATTACATATAATATTTATTTACTCTTATCTTTATTAAAGATGTTTCACCTTGCACCAACACCACAATCTCTACTAATGGTTAATTATTAACGAGAATCAGGAGCCTCTAGAGGCTAACATTTTTACCCATAAGAATATGTTTGTTTATTTTTTTATTCACCCTTAACTAATGCCCCAAGTAGTTACTAATAGATATATGGGGTGATTTTATATATTAATTCTATATATCTCGATAAGAAAGAAGTCGTTGTGACCATCGTGATTTTCGCCAATTCTTCAAATAAAAAGACATTAGAAATTATTAGTAAATATTAATACTTCAAAAAAGTCATACTCTTTCCTTAGAACAAATACTTATCTTTGCCACTGAGCATACATGTATTTAAAAAAATAAGATGAACGTAATCTTCTAGATCGTTGTTTATATACAAGGTCGTCAAAAATCAAAAATGATCGCAGAATATTTGCAAACCCTGTACTTAGTTAGAAGGGGCGACGCGTTTGACCCACTTTCACTGCCTGAGACCAAATTGAGACCCCTCTTCTATCTGAATAAAGTAAGAGAGTGAAAAAAAGAAACAGACATGGAAGCGGAAGTTCCGTGCGAAGCATCCGGCAAAACTCACACATAGCTATTTAATAAATGTGGTGCGTGTATATAATACTACAACAACCGAATAACCAACTGTTTTTCTAATTAAGAATTATATATTTTTTTATTTAATTCTATTGAAGATGAGTCTCACACGGAAATAAATTCAACCAGAAAGAAGAATTCAATTAAATAATTTTCACTTTTGTTTTTCAAATTTTATATAGACTAAATATTTGCAGTATTTTTTTTTAAATATCTATACTATATTAGTACAATATATTATATATTATGGTCTCGGCCGTATGCAGCTGTGAAGAACCCGATCTCTAGGCGGGAATGTCTGAAGAGATTTTGAAAAACTTTGAGGCTACTGCCTCGGGGCTATCCCAGAAGGCATCTTTATTTCCAAAACTGATTTTTAGGAAGGAAAGAGAAATATCATTCTTTTATTTTTGTTAGTTTTTTATTTTATTTTATTTTTCTTAATTGTGATTTATCCCATGCAAATTTCATAGAAGTTATCACTGAAGTCGCCTTTCAAATTGACTTTAACTAAAATATTCAAATTCGGTGTTCATATTAGTCTTGAGCAAATTTTGAAAAAGTGTCATGTTGCGTTAAAGTCGACTTGCAAGTCGAAAACTTAAATATAAAAAAATGTAATACTCAAGAGACTTGTCTCACGCTCAGAACAAGAAACCATAAAAACTTAAATAAAAATTACAGTTTGTTATACAGGCTTTAATTGTTAAAAATTTCTTTCAGAATCTCTCATATTACCAGAAATTATTTTCGCGAAGGAAGGGGAGAGTACTCTATCCTTATTTTATTTATTTTTTTATTTATTTTGTTTCTATTTCTTAAACTTGAATTACACTATGTATGTTTCATTCAAATTTTCTTTTGCGTTGACTTGAAATCTATAGAAATAACTTAATCTAGCTTAAGTTTTTATTAAAGGCATGCTGCAAGTTTGAAAAATCGTCTTTTTGATTTCAAATCGACTTACATTAAAATTGTATAGGCTTTAATTGTTAATTCTAGAGTGAATTTCTCATTTTTCACATATTTGTATTTATATAGCTAATACTTTGAACAAACCTCAGATCATTGGATAAATATTTTTTTCTCCAGTCTTACTATTGAATATACAGAGAGGTATGTACCATCCTTCCTAGCTTCATGACGTACCCCCCAATTTCATGTAAAGTTACCCTCATCATCTTCGTATTACCCCAAGCTGATGAAAAGTAACCCCCCCCCCCCCCCAGTATATAGAATTATAAGAGATTTTTATTATCTTTTGTTCAAGTTATAAAACTTGACCCCGCTCTGGGCACCCCTGGAATATATTTATTCTTGCTTGAAAAGTTGATTTTTTACAATTCTTAAAAGTTAATTCATCGTTGGTGACTTGACGTAGTTGTTAAGTAATTTCGTCGTCTTTATAATAAAGGACATTAATCTATATTTGATTCTGAAGTAATATCTAATTCTCCTGAACCATTCGAGATTTATTGATTATACCAATCGATTTTTTTATTTCTCTTTTAATAATTCATCTTTATAACATAAAAGTGATCATGTGACTTATCATTGTTAGAGAGATGACGTAGTCGTTTCGTGACTTTATTTTATTAAAAGTTTATATTAATAATGTTAATGGAAAATAATTTATTGTCGATTACTTGAATCTGATGTAATAGTCAATTCTCCTGGTCCAATCGAGACTTATTTATTATCCACTTTGTACTCTTTTCTTCTTCTTTTTTAATAGTTAATTTTCATAAAACTCAAAAGCTTTAATTGCATTTATCTTAATGAATTGAAATGTTGCTAAATAATTGATGATTTCTAAACTGCATAAATTCTTAATAAAAAATCTTGCAGACGAGTCTAATCCTACCAATCCAGTTCCTATTTCTTATTTTAAAATTTCAACAAAATCTTGCCGAATTGTGAAAGTGGCTCTTAACTTTTTTTTTTTATAATCACGAATCGAAATCTTCTGTCACTCGAAAAAGAGAAAGATTTATTGGAGAAGAATAGTAAAAAATTAAAAAACGGGACTATGATATCGAGTTCAATCCAAGGACGTCTAACACAATTAACAAGAAAAATTTCGAAAAGTAAATGAATAAACACTTTAAAAGAAAGAAAAAAAAGTAATTCATCATTTGTTATTCCATTCTTTTGCTCTCTTCCTCTTTGTTGTTAGTCAATTTCCTTTCAGTAATTATAGAAAATATATTAGATTCCATTCTTGCGCCGTATTTTGTAGTTCTTTGTGGGTCATTACAAACGTAAAATAGTCATTTTACTCTCGCTTTGGGGACTGAGTGACTGTCTATAATTAAAATTAAAATTTTTTTAGTGATTATTTTGGGAAGAATCCAAAAATTAACTATATTTTTTATCATAAGTGTGAGATATCATTAAAAAGAGCTTTTTAAGTAGAATAAAGTTGCATTTTTTAAAATTTAATTCGCTTTGTGTAAGGAGACTACAAAACTGACAATTTTAGTGGATTTTTATATTTGTTATATTTCAAAAATTAATATTATACTTTGTTTATAAATGACAAATAAAAGTGATTTTGATATCTCAAGTATTTTGTGAGATATCAACGTTTTTCCTTATCTATTGAAAAAATCTTAATGACTTGATGTTTAATTTATCAGCTTACCATCCATGTGTGGGTTTTAAGCATCCATTTGGTTTTTTTACTTTTTTTGTATAGAAATTAACTTATAGCTTATTTGATTTAAAACATATTGGCACCCCATATAGGTAAGGAACTTCTGTATGCGAGTATCACTCGCAACTTGGTCCTATGTTTGTATAGTTTTAGAGCTGCGGTCAGTATACAATATTTCAAAAGATTAAGAAGAGCTAGATAAATTTTATCCAGTCATTCTAGAATCTAGACAATTGACGAATAGACATTTAAGAGAGTGTGTGTGTTTGTGTGCTAGAGAGAGAGCGGGAATAGGTGGAGTAGGTGTCTATCTAAAAGGGCTAAATCTGTGTGTATTTTTTCCTAATCACCCTATTGCATGCCTCTCCTTTAGTCTCTCTCTATCCTTTTCACTTACTAGTATATGACTTAAAATACTAATCATATGATCAGAAGATTTTTCATTTTAGATAACGTTATGAATGTATATTATCAACTGAAAAAGGGTTTAGTTTTCAAATATTTGGCCTAACATAAAAATAATATTTAAACAAAAAGAATTATAAATTTCATTAGAAAGAAAACATTCTTATTTTATTGATTTAATCTATGTAAAGGTACACGTAATCATTCTAATATAAGAAAATAGAATTTTAATTAAGAATTTTGTAGTTTAAATGAAATGTTATCAAAACATTCAGTTTCCTCACTGGGAAAGCGAGTCAACTAGAAATGGCAATATGGTTTAATTTTTTCCCTATCACATATTCAATTAAATCTATTGAGATTTCATATAATATGAAATATTTTCTTTTATTTATATCAAATAGTTTTTATTAGAATAATTGCATTTCAAAAAAGGGTAGTTTATTTGAAGTCTAATTTGAAAAACGTTAATTACCACTTTGAAATAATTTTTAAAAATATGAAATTAATAAATATTATGAAACAATAGATTATTAATAATTTCAATTTTGAACAATATTGATTGATTAGTTTTTAAGAAATTTGTAAAAAACTAGAAAACTGTAACGTGCGAGCTGATGCCGGGTGACTTGAGACCCAGCCTCTTGATATAACAGAGCATAATAATTATAAATGAGAAATAAAACAATCTTATTTGATCGATTTATCTATCTTGAGGCATAGTAACTTTTTAATATAAGAAAATAGCATTTTTATTAAGAATTTTGTAGTTTAAAAGAAATTGTATGAAAACATTCATTCAATTTCTTTTCTCCGGGAACGAATCAACTAGAAATGGCAAAAAGTTTTATTTTTTTTCTCATTAGATATTTATTCAAATCTATGGAAATTTCATATCTATATGTTATTGTCATTTATCTTTTATAACAAATAATTAGTAATAGGAAATTTGAATTTTAAAGGGTAGTTTATTTGAAGTCCAATTTGAAAAACGCTATTAACTCCGTTGAAATTTTTTTCAAAAATATAAAATTAATAGATATTATAAAACAATTAATTATTAATAATTTAATTTAATTTTAAACGAAATCGATTCAGTACTTTTTGAGAAAATGGTCAAAAACCCAGAAAACCGTTTATGGAAGGCCTTTTTAGAAACATTTTAAAATTCACCTCCATGTCACAAGTCAATATTTCGTTTCATATAACTTTTTTAACTTTTTTCAAAAGCATCTCGTGCTTTCAAAAAACAACTTTTTTGGACTGTTCAGATGATTTTTGACCATTTTCTCAAAAAGTACTGAACCGATTTCATTTAAAATTAGATTAAATAATTAATAATTAATTGTTTTATAATATTTATTAATTTCATATTTTTAAAAATCCAGAGGAAACAGTGAAATTAGGAGCACAGGCCGTAAGCCTTGTTCACTCAATGTATTCTGCGACTAGACAAAGTAAATTACGAGACAAAGTAAATTACGAGAGTCATAGAGAGTCATGTCGAAACCACCTATATGTTCAACGTGTAAAACGGCAATAAATAGTGAAATGCGTACATGTGATTACTGCATCAAAAATTTCCACCCTAGTTGTGATAAACATCAAGTTTATAAAAACAGTGTGCTTGTAGAATGTACACATCCATTAGAAACAAGAGCTCAAAATGAAAATTATGAGTGGATATTGGTTGCATCAAGAAAAAGACAAAATCAAAGCCCAGAACCACCTTCTCACAGAGTCATAAAGCAATCTAAAAATGAAACTTACTGGCTGAACAAGCCCGCACCGATCTCTACGTCAAATAAATTCGACTCTTTACCTGTAGTTACAGAACAAGAGCTCTCCCCAGTTACACAACAAGAGCCCTCCACACCTACTCCAGAAACTAAAAGTAAAAACCCGAAGTCTCCACCAATTTTCGTTACAGGGGTTCAGTCTATAGGCCCACTCACGACTCTTCTAAATAACCTGGTCCCAAAATCTTTCACTCTAAAATGTACAAAATCCGATGAGGTTAAAATTCAGCCAAATAGTCCTGATTGCTATAGAAAAATCGTTAAAGCACTAAATGAAAAAAATACAGAATTCCACACTTATCAACTAAAACAGGATCGCGCCTTTAGAGTGGTCCTGAGAAATATTCATCCCTCAACAGATATTCAAGAACTGAAAGACGAGCTCCTCGATCTGGGTCACGAAGTTGTGAACATTTCAAATATTCGCGATCGTTCCACTAAAGTAGGATTGCCTCTTTTTCATATTGAACTTAAACCTAAAGACAATAATAGACATATTTATGAAATAAAAAGCATTCTCAACACTATAGTTACTTTTGAAGCCCCCTACCCAAAGCGAGATATAGTTCAATGTTTCCGGTGCCAACAGTTCAACCATACTAAAAATTTTTGTTTTCGAACACCAAAATGTCTGGTCTGTGCAGCCTCACATGACTCAAAAATTTGTCTAACCAAGAAGACTAAGGAGACTATTGTCAAATGCTCTAACTGTGGGAAAAATCACCTAGCTAGCTACAAGGGTTGCGATACCTATAAAGAAATAAAAAACAAAATTTTTCCTCCTCTAAGAAACAAGAGTCTAGGGGCGACTCAAAATCCGCCCAGAAATATACAATCAAACGCATCCCCTAAAGAAAACCAAGAAGAGCCTCAACATTCTTCTCCAACAAATCCCCCTAATCAAAATAAATCATACGCTCATGTTGCCCAAGCTAGATTTGAACCAGCCACAAACGTCCTAGTTCCTCAAGACATTTCTCTTTCAAACTTTCTATCAGAATTCAAGAATATGTTTAATCAACTAATACAACAAAACAGCATGATTTTAAACATGTTATCCACTGTCGTAAATAATCTCATAAAATGACTGAGTTTATAAGAATAGCATTATGGAATGCCAATGGCCTCCAAGCAAAAAAGGACGAGGTAATTTTGTTCCTCAAAATAAACAAGATAGATATTCTATTAATATCCGAAACACATTTCACTATCAAAAATTATCTGAAAATCCCTGAATATAACATCTATAATACAAACCACCCAGATGGTACAGCCCATGGAGGAACAGCCATAATAATTAAAAGTACTCTCAAACACTGTGAAATGCCCCAACATAAGTTCGATTTTCTACAGGCTACTTCCGTTCAAGTCTATAAAGTAGCAAAACCAATAAACATAGCTGCTATTTATTGTCCACCCAAACACCGCATTTCCAAGGATTTATTGAAACCAATTTTCGATTCCTTTGGTAATACTTTTATTGCAGGAGGTGACTTTAATGCCAAACATACAAACTGGGGCTCAAGAATGACAACACCCAAAGGTAGAGAGTTATATAAACTAATAAACGAAGCAAACCTAACCCATTTGTCCAGCGGAAGTCCAACTTACTGGCCCACAGATTTAAAGAGAATCCCCGATCTTTTGGATTTCTTCATAGCTAAAGGCATCTCCTCAAATTACGTCGAGGTCGAATCAAGTCTCGATCTCTCTTCCGACCACTCACCCGTTATTGCCACTATAAGTACCTCTATAATCTTGAAATCTCCAAAGCCTAGGCTTACCAACAATAACACAAACTGGAAAAATTTCCGAGAACAAATCGAGCAAAACCTAGATTTGAATAAACGAATGAAAAACCCTGATGAACTCGAAGAAGCTACCAGCTACTTTATCAAAACTATTAAGGCAGCAGCTAAGAACTCAACCCCCAACGTAGATAAAAAAGTTCGCGGGTCCCTAAATGTTCCATTTGAATTAATGAAATTAATTAGCCATAAACGTAGAGCAAGAGCCATATGGCAAAGGTCCCATAACCCTTATGATAAAAATATATACAACAATATTAACAACAAATTGAGATCAGAAATGAAAAAAGTAAAAAACGATTCTTTTAAGAACTTTGTCGAGAATCTTTCAATTAAAGACCATTCGATCTGGAGAGCAACTAAGGGCTTTAAAAGACCTCAAACACCTATTCCACCTATACGGTCAAACGACTCGGTTAGCTGGGCGAGAACTGATCGACAGAAGGCCGACTTGTTCGCGGACCATCTCTCTCACGCTTTTCAACCCTTTTCTAATGAGGCAGATGATGAGGTTGAAAATTTCTTGAAATCCCCTTTCCAACTTTCTCTACCTATAAAAGACTTCAAAATCACTGAATTAATTAAAGAAATTAAGCATTTAAAGTCAAAGAAATCTCCAGGACATGATCAAATAAACGCTGTAGCCCTGAAAAATCTTCCCAAAACAGGACTGATATTTTTAACTACTTTGTTCAATTCAATTCTAAGACTGACTTACTGGCCAGAGCAACTTAAATTAGCCCATATCATTCTGATCCTAAAACCAGGCAAGCCACCTACCGAAGTGACTTCATATCGCCCTATCAGCCTTCTCCCGATTATATCAAAAGTTCTAGAAAAACTTCTACTTAACAGGATAAAAGAAAACAATTTAATGGAATGGATTCCCGCAGTTTTTCTGGATATTAGTCAAGCTTTCGACAAGGTGTGGCACAAAGGTCTGCTTTTCAAAATTAAAAATAATCTTCCTCACCAGTACTTCCAACTACTGAAATCTTACTTGGAAAATAGATTTTTCCAAATTAAACACAATGAGGAACTTTCCGAAATTCATTCCATTGAGTCTGGTGTCCCCCAAGGAAGTATTCTTGGACCCTTATTATACCTACTTTATACTTCAGATTTTCCAACTACCCCTGTTAGCCAAGTAGCAACCTTTGCAGACGACACAGCAATTTTGGCATCCAGTGAAGATCCCTCACAGGCCTGTAATCATCTTCAAGAACATCTAAACTTGGTAGAGAAATGGCTAGGAAAGTGGAGAATGAAAGTAAATGACAGCAAATCCAGTCACATAACATTCACGCTTAAACACCAACCAAGTCCTCCGATTTTCATAAACAATAGAGCTATACCTCAGAGTTCCTGCGTGAAATACCTAGGAATACACCTAGATTCAAAACTTACGTGGAAGGACCACATTGTTAAAAAAAGGAAAGAAATGGACTTAAAAACAAGAAAAATGTACTGGCTCATAGGCAGAAAGTCCTTAACATCATTGGAAAATAAGATCCTGATTTACAAAGCTATTATCATACCAATCTGGACCTACGGAATAGAGATATGGGGTTGTTCCTCTGAATCCAATTTAAATATAATCCAGAGATTTCAGTCCAAATTTTTGAGAATAATAACAAACGCCCCTTGGTACGTCTCTAACAGGACACTTCATAACGACTTAAACATTCCCTACATAAAGGATGTCATTCACAAAAGATCTCTGGGTTACCTACAAAAACTGGAGTCCCACCCAAATGATTCGCTGCACTCTCTCAACCAGATACTCGAAGATAGAAGATTGAAAAAAAAGTGGCCTCAAGACCTTCAAGTCTCCTTATAGACTCAGTATAGATGGTATACAGTTATGCCTCATTGGAGGAATTCTGTAAAATTTACCTGTTCCCTTCTTGTTCATCAAATGTAATAAAATTGGCTCATAGAATTTGTTACTGCTTTGTAATTTGATTTGTAAGTTCTGATTGCTGATGGAAAAATAAAAAAAAAAAAAAATATTTTTAAAAAAATTTTCAACTGAGTTATTAGAGTTTTTTTAAATTGGACTTCAAATAAACTACCCTTCGAAATTCAAATTTCCTAATAATAATTATTTGATATAAAAGATAAATGAAAATAATACACAGAAATGAATTTTCAATAAATTTGAATAAATATCTAGTGAGAAAAAAATAAAACTTTTTGCCATTTCTGGATGATTCACTCCCGGAGAGAAGAAATTGAATCTTTTCATTCAATTTCTTTTAAAGTTCAAAATTCTTAATCAAAATGCTATTTTCTTATATAATAGACATAATGTGAACCTTCAGATAGATGAAATCAATAAAATAAGGCCGTTTTCTTTCTCATTTATAATTCTTTTGGTCTATTATATTGAGAGGATATCTCGCCCCTCCATAGAGACATTTGCTGTTGATTCAAGTCCATTCACTCTACAATATTGGAATATTTTTTGACGAGTAAACTATTGATTTTAGACATTTCATTCATTTTAACTTTTCTGTTTTAAATTAAATGATTTTAATAATGGTCATTATATAAATTTGCGTACCTCAAAGGGTTAGGCAGTAATGGGGAAATTTATGTGGAAAGTTAGATAAATACTCCCTACAAAACTCATTGTCTCCCCTAGAAAAATCAAAACTCCATTATTACTAGGGATCATTTATGTATTATTAAATTATTACGTTACTTCTCAAATTTGTCAATTCTACTTTAAAGTTGATCTCTAATATGATTACCGAAATTGTGGTGCTTAATCAGCTCCCTAGGAAAAATCCCTAAATACGCCAATGGAAATAGATAGGTATTACTAAATTTATTATAAATAGATAAAGTATAGGCAAGTGAAAATAAAAGATAATTTTCAAATTTATTTCTAGAGATGAATGATTTAGAACACTATATAAGATTGTTTGTGATTAATCAAATTAATCATTAGTTTAGTGATGACGCGAATTTATCACTTTGATTTTGTTTATTTAAAATAAAAATTTTCGGTTAAATGATAAATTTGACTTTTGTTTTGATTAATGTTTGTTTCTTAATATTCTAATGAGTAGTGGGAAAAAACTGACTTAGTTTGTTCTAATTAACAATAGATTGTTTTTGTTGTTGTCAATGAAATGGGTTTATATTAAATGTGAAAAATTTCGATTAAACTAATTCACACGTTCTTGTTCATCTTAATTCTTTATAAATAAATTTTTACAAAAGAATATATCTTTCATCAGATCTAGACTGAATTTCATCAAGAAAACTGCTTGAGAATAATATTAAATTATTAATTAAATACTATATGTTCATTTTTTATTCACTGTGGTAAAAATCCTCTAAATAGCATTGGTTCATTAGAATTTGCATTACATTTTGAAAATATATCTATATGTATAATTAATGCGAAAAGCATCCATATAAAACAAAATCCATGACATTCCATTAGAATGTATTCATAAATGAAGTTGGATTAATAACAATTTTCATGATGAGAGCTTTTTCTCGGTAACGATGTTAACATCTTATATTTTAACGATATTAATATTGAATAAAAAGAACACGTAAAAACAACGATTATTTATTCATTAATCAGAAAAGTTTATACTTCATAAGGCACAACAATTATAAGCATTTCTGTTATAGTGATGTACACTTATTAAAGTTTCTTAATATTTGTAGATATATTAGGGGTCCTTATTTCGGGTATTTTCGATTTTTTACGCTGACAGAGGCTCATATAGATCGAAATAAATAAAAAAAAAAATATCCCTTAAGTTTCAAGTCTCTATCTCAATTTTAACCTGTGTCGCACAGCGATGCAAGTTTCCCATCTAAATAACATAGGTTTTTGCCATTGAACGATCAATTTTTTATTCCGACCAAATTGATGGTTCAAAATATTTGAAACTCTGTACACATTATCCTTATAATATTATCTATCACTCCGAATTTTTACAGATTTTTAGCTAATATGATTTTGGAGTTTATAACTTACTAACACTAAGTATTTTATCTAGCTGTAACTCCAAAATTATAATAGCTAAAAATCTGTAAGAATTCTGAGGGATAGCTACTATTATAGGGATGAAGTATACAGAGTTTTAAATTTTTTGAACCATTGCTTTAGCAGGAATAAAAAATTGATATTTCAATGCCAAAAACTCCATGTTATTCAGATGGGAAACTTGCATCGCTGTGCGGCACAGGTAAAATTGAGATAGAGACTTGAAATTTGAGGAATATTTTTTTTTATATATTTCGAATCATAAGAGCCTCTGTCAGCGTAAAAATTCGAGAATACCCAAAACAAGGACCACCCTAATATACATCCCTGCTGAACTAGTTCGAGATTAGCTCCGCGAACGTTGCTAATACCTTTGTACATGATTAACTAATGAAATAAATTGAATTTATTATCTCATTTTCGACTCAACTGATAATTTCTTGAATTGACAATTACATCCGGTCGACTTGAGATATGTGTGAAGTATGGAAAAATTCATTTAAACAATAAAAAGAAGAATAAATTTTTTAAATTATTGATTCACATAAGGTCTAGCCAATAGATTTCAGATGGGTTTAAACAAATAAATTAAATGTAAAAGATATTGAAAATAACATACTTTATATTTCTGTTACTTCTGGAGGGGTAATTTTAAACAAAACGCACTTTTTCAGCACGTTGAACATTCTCATATATTACATATGCTTGGTTACTACTCAGTTACTATATAGTCACTGCTTCGTGTATTAAAATGATAATATGATAAGAGAGGAAAAAGAAAAAGAAAGGAATACATGGTTAACAGAGAATAGTAACATTAAAAGCTATATATAAAGATATAGTGAACTATAAATAATTAGAATCCATCTTTTGATTGATTTATCTATGTGTTTATTTATTTATGTTAAAATCTTGAAATATTGAAAGTTCCTAACCATAGATCTCTTGAATTAAGCAACCTGAAGGGCGATTAGTTCATAGATTGTTGACTGTCTGAAATATTGTGAGATATTTTTTCAAGAGTCTCTCTCTTGAACTCTACCTCTCCTTTAAAAAATAAAAAGATACTGTAATACAGTATAGGTCAAGATTAAGTCGCTTAGAAAAAAAAGAGATGGTGTTAGAACTGTAGAAATATTAAAGGGTTGGGTTTCGTTGGGTTTGAATCACAATTCGATAGTATATATCAGAGGTGGCCACAACGTGGCTCGCGAGCCGCATGCGGCTCTTCAGTCAATCTCGTGCGGCTCTTGAACCCTCTTGAATAATACTGATTTTAAAAAGTACAGGCTGAGGGATAAAGATCTACCACATTTTGAAGAGATATAAAAAAATGAAAAATTTTTACTAGAAAAACCTGAATATATTTTTGAAAAGAACATAAAATAATTTTTTTTTTTTAATGTATTTTAAACATTATCAGACAAAAAAAGGGGGGTCCAAAATGAAAATTCTAGCCCTTTCGACCAAACTCAACCAAATTTTGTATATATATTCTGTGGACCCCCAGAGGGCTAGAAATTCAAAAACTAACCACCCAAAATAAGGGGAGGGTCAAAAATGAAAATTCTAGCCCTTTTGACCAAACTATGTATACAAAATTTGTTTAGTTTTTGCATTTCTAGCCTTCTGGGGATCCACAGAATATGTGTCCAAAATTTTGTTGAGTTTGGTCAAAAGGGCTAGAATTTTTTTGACCCCTCCCCTTTTTTGTCTGATAATGTTTAAAATACATTTAAAAAAATTACATTTATTTTTATTTTTATTTTTATTTTAAGGGCGCATCCACTGCCAGGGCCTAGCGATTTAATTTATTTTATTTTCAAAATATTAAGTTTTTTTCTAGTTAAATTTTTTCATTTTTTATATCTCTTCAAAATGTGTTAGATCTTTATGCCCCACCCTGTATAATAATTAAATTAAAAAAAATAATAATACAAAAAATTAAATTAATTTGTAATTTGTAAGGTTATAAGTAGAGCAAAAAATAAATGTTACTTCATTTATATTTTATAAAATAAAAAATATGTCTTTTTTTTAATAAAACATTAATCTTGAAACAATGTAGCTCGCTTTGAAACAGTTTTATAAATTTGCGGCTCCCAAAGTTAAGGTTAGTGGCCACCCCTGGTATATATATTTACTATCGCACATACACTACATTTATATTCAAAAATTGATTTAATTGAAATAACCTAACTGTGTTTCATTAGATACAAAATAGAGATTGTTAACTTGTAAAATTCGTTCTTAGTATAAAATAAATGATGACCACAGAAGGCCTCAAGCTCATCAAGGGTCCGCGATCTGCATGATTCAACTCTTGCGAAATTTAAAAAGGGATCGTTTCATTATTCGGATAAAATTATTATTGGATGAAATAATTTTTACCATTTAAATCAATTTTGTTTATCGAATCTGTTTATTTTATTATTAAATGGCCCTGCAAGACAACTTGGAGTCAAATACGATTCGAATCCAAGCAAATTGTGGATATTTTGGTCCAATTTTCAAAATAAACTTGAACAATAATAATCTAATTTAAAATTTAAGTATATGTATAAGTCAAATGTATTTTAATATATCACATGCCCTTATTCAAATTTACTACTTACTTTTTTTGTTCAGTTCTTAATTTTGTAAATATGACCAAGAATTCACAAAAAATTCTGAAATATGGGCAAAAATTATTGAATGGAATTTCGTTGAATTTAAAATACCAAAGGGCAACAGCGATGTTATCAATTTTCAGCTTGTTATCATTTATACGTTTGCCATTTAAATAAATTTTGTTTTTCGAATCTCTTTATTTTATTGTATTATTAAAAGGCCCTGCACGAAAATTTTGAGTCAGACTCACTGATAATTTCAAAATATTATATTATATCCGAGGGGTGATCCGCAATTGGAAGTAGGTGTACACTTCTTTGGAAGTATTTTGGAAGTACTTGGAAGTATTTTGGAAGTACTTGGAAATATTTGGAAGTACTTGAAAATATTTGGAATTACTTGGAAATATTTGCAATTGCTTGGAAATATTTGGAAACATTTGGAAGTACTTGAGAATATCTGGAAGTGCTTGGAAATATTTGAAAGTACTTCGAAATATTTAGAAGCACTTGGAAATGTTTGGAAGTACAAGTGGAAGTAGGTGTATAGCATATTAGGTCGCGGTTCACCCCTCGATTATATCTATATTCTTATTTCAAATATTGATAGATTACATTTTAAGAAAATGTTTAATATTTCAAATACTTTTGTACTAATAATTTAATATTAACTATAATATAAAATATATTTAGGTGAAACATAGAAGATATTATTTAAAATTGTATTAGTTGAATAAAAGATTTCACTGTCGATGGTAACAGAATTGTTTTTATTTTAGGTTAAAAATAAAATAAAATGAGAGAGTCTTCTGTTTTTTAAATATTAAAATTAAAATATTAAAATTAAAAATTATTTTATTTAAAAAACAGAAGACTCTCTCATTTTATTTTATTTTTAACCTAAAATTAAAATTGTATTTTATTTTAAATCCCAGAATCATAGGCCCCAAGCAGCCAGTGATTTTATGGAAATAAGGAAGTAGGAAGGGAGTCCCAGTTTCTAGAAAAAAAATTTTCAGTTTGAATCATTAATTGAGATTTAAGTATTTTTCTCATTTATTCAAACGAGAAATTAAATTCTTAAGCAAAATTTTAATTAAATATGTATTTATTTAAAAGATTAACATATTTTTTAAAATTATATTTATAAAGTTATACATATATTTTTTTTTTTAATATTTATTTAATGAATAGAAATTACTGACCAACGTGAGAAGAAGGAGGTTAGAAGAGGAGGAGGGCAGTGGGTCAGGATGGGAACGACCGACACACCAAGTAGAGAGACAGACAGACCTCTTTAGGAAAAATAACAAAATCAGCCAACCAGTAGTAAGCGAAAAGTTATTGGACGAAATGAAAACAATAAAAATAAGCTGACTTGTTCTGATGTGACCACACACTTGACATTACCATACAACCTGGCCTCTAAAATTATTTATAATCAAGTAGAGAGGGTTAGTTTTTGCATTTTTATACTTCTGGGGTCCCACTGATTATGTATACAAAATTTGGTTGAGTTTGGTTAAATGGCCAAGATTTTAATTTTTTTGATCCTCACCCCCACCCCCTCCCCATTTTGGGCGGTTAGTATTTGCATTTTTAGTCTTCTGGGGTCCCACTGATTATGTATACAAAATTTGATTGAGTTTGGTTAAATGGCCAAGATTTTAATTTTTTGATCCCCCCCCCCCCATTTTGAGCTGTTAGTTTTTGCATTTTTAGTCTTCTGGGGTCCCACTGATTATATATACAAAATTTGGTTGAGTTTGGTAAATGGCAAAGATTTTAATTTTTTGACCCCTCCCCCCCCCCATTTTGAGCGGTTAGTTTTTGCATTTTTAGACTTCTGGGGTCCCACTGATTATGTATACAAAATTTGGTTGAGTTTGGTCAAATGGCCTAGATTTTTAATTTTTTAACCCCCCTCCACCCCCTTTAATTTTGGGTCAATATGCACCAAAATCTAATCAGCTCCTTATCTCAATGGACCAAAACTACGTGTGAAATTTGATTTTGATATTCTCAATAGTTTTTGAGCTAGCTCGTCCACAAAAATTTGGTAACGCACAGACTGACAACCAGACAGACTAACAGACATTTTGACAAAACAATTATTATCTCAAAAAAATATAATTTTTTCGATGTTCACTTATTAGGGCTTTTTTATAGACCGAAATGCCATGGTTTCGCTCAATTTTTTTAATCAAAATAGTTTAAGCCGTTTTTTAGATATTTTGAAAAAAAGAAAGAAAAAAACACTTTTTTCATGCACGATTACAATAGTTGACCATACCCTGTATGGTAAAGTAATATTAACAATATCTTATCTCTTAGCATCATTTAAATATAAATAGTACATATAGAGTTATCTAAAAGTAATTAAAAAGAAACGGAAATTGATCATTTATTGAAAAAAAAATTGATAATGATAGTGCGAATAAAAATATTCCTTTATATCTTATCTAGAATTAACTTAGCAAATAATAATTAAGCAGGCATGGCCTAGGATTGTCGGTGGATAGGTCAGAATTTTTATTCGGAGGAGAGTTTTATATCACAGCCTGGTTAAGGATGAAGCCAATTCTCAAAACGGTCAGATTTTTCACAAAATATTTGATATATAAGGGAGGCAAATTGAGTTTAAAAATGTCTGAGATGTGCGAAAAATTATTTTTAAGATTAGTTTATCTTCTGTTCATGTGTCTGTGTGTGTCTCGATTCAGATAAGCCACGATAACTCAAGAACGGAAAATCGTATAAATTTCGTCTAGTGTCAAAATAGTCTATTTCCAAATAACAAATTAATTCTGACTGGAATGTAGTTTTCCATTTTTACCTTCAGAGGCAATCGAGCATCTTCTCTTAGATGTTCTAATGATAATAAATATCTTCCAAAAACTTCAGATTTCAAATAAGTTTTTATTTGTCGATGTTAAGAAGGAAATGAGGGAATTTGTGGAATTTTTTCATAATTTTAATTGAAGTATTTGATGGAAATTGAGTTGGTAGAAATGTCAGCTATGGGTTATTTAAAACTCTCTCACACCTTCATTTTAAAATAAATTTTTTAACCTAATTCTATTTGAAGAGATCTTTACAGGGATACCTACCTCTCTGTGATATTTATTTTTTATTTTTATTTTTGACCCTACATAAAATTCGACCCTTCTCGAAATAATTATTATTCAATTAAAATTTTAATAGGATTTTTGATTTTGGGAAAATGAATAATCATTATTATTATAATAATAATATAATTAATAATAATTATATAACTATTATATCTTTTAAATTTCAAGTATCTTTTCTTATTTATAATAGTTTACTAGCTACATTGGTCAGACAAACAGAGAGATAGACATTGTAGTAACACTAATATGGTCTTGTTAGATTGGGTACTAAAAAACAACCAAATTTGTATAAAAATATAATATATACACTATACAGTATGTTAAAAGTGTATTATTTTGTTTAAGAGGGGCTCAATTGTGTCGTATTTCAAAACAGCTAAACGTTGAAAAACGTGATGTGATTACGATAGGGCTAAAAGCTAGTTAGCTTTTATATGTATAAAAGGACTATAGCCAGAAAATTGGAAACACACTTATAAATAAATAAGACAAACACAGAAACGTTTTCTAAAAACCACTTTTTTCGACTCATATGGGACCTTGAAACTTAAACACATTAAACATCTCAACTTTGAATTTTTCCACGAAAACAAGAATTTCGTTAATAATAAAAAAAAGGAATTTCGTTAGTTCTTATAAAACCATCGTTTCTATTTTCTCCGTATTATAAATAAAATAATTTACTAATTTTTTTGCAACGAAATTTTCTCTGGAGAGGACGGAGTGGTAGAAATTTTTTTTTGAAATTAATGGAAGGCAGCCCATAGGAGGGAAAAATCCTCCGAAACGTCGGTTTGAAAGGAAAGGAGGAAGGATTCCAATAAATTACACCTTATTTTATATGTGTTAATTTTTTCTTTCCTCACTACCTCTGGGCTGCCTTCCATTACTTTCAAAAAAAATAATTTACTAACATCTTCAAAATATGTAAGTATTGTCTAATTGTCGAAACGTTGTCTGTCTGGATAAAAAAAAAAACATTTTATTTTAGTTAATGAAGTTGTAATTCTTCAACATATTTGTAATACTATTTATCCATTAAATTTTTTAGTATGTTCTTCGAAAGAATTTTATATTATATGACATAAAGGAAGAGCAAATTGGAGAAAAGTATTTAGTGTGTACTTCCGATAAGAAAGTCTGGATTTGAAATGGAGAACAAATTGAATGCAGATTTTGTCATAAGCCATAAGCGTAAAGAAAACGCAGTAGAGAATATCCAAGAGTAAAGAAGAGAATTCAGAGAAGAACTTTTTACCAGGGAGAAGCAATTCAGGAACGACAGGAACGAAATCTAAACTTGCAACCAATAAAGAGCTGCGATTCTATATTTTTAACCGACTTCAAAAAAGGAGGAGGTTCTCTATTCGACTGAATTTTTTTTTTTTTTTTTACGCTCGCTTATAGGTATAGTTTGTTTGGTACCGACTTCAAAAAGTAATTTCATGTTAATATTTCGTCGTTTAGTTGTAACTAAATAAGATAATAATTATTTTATACCTTTTAGTGTATTTTATTTGTTGCATTTAATTTTTTGAAGTCGGTTTTTATTTTTTTCTTAAAAATTATTTTTATTTCTGATTTTCTACATTTTGAGCTTATTGAAGAGATATGCATTCTGCGGTTTCAAACCTATTGTCTGGTTCATAAAATACATACATAGTGATAACATTTAGGGAAAGCTGTGGTGGTTTATAGGGAAATATATTAAACAAAGGAATTTTTAAAGGGTTGTAGCGGTGATTCACAAATAAAATAAAAATTAAAAAAACATTTTAATTAAATTTTTGGAGTTTTATTGAATACTCTATATATATTTCGGGTTTTTAGCCCATCATCACGAGTTATATTTACAAATTTTGTAAATATAACTCCTGATGATGGGCTAAAAACCAGAAATATATATATATATCAAGTATTCAATAAGATTTTACTTAGGGAAAGTGGTGTAGGTTTTAGGTGAAACATGATATTAATTAATAAAGTAAAGGGTGTGTAGTTTCACAGTGAATGAAATAAAACTCAAAGAGGCTTATACAAACAACTTTATATTTATACTTGTAATTTTTATTTATATTAATATTCATATTTACTTAGATTTCTTATATTTATATTTAAAAAAGAAAAATCTTTGTAAAACAATTTTTTAAATTTTAATTTTATTGAGGTTTTTCTTGTGTTGTGTTGGTGTGTAAGATTTGAATGTTATATTTTGTTATATTGGTACATATGATTTAGATGTTAAAAATTGTGATCACTCGTTCAATTATTATTAGTTTTAACTTGTAAACTCCTGATGATGGACTATTAATCCGAAATATATTGAGTTTGCATAAACCGCTTTGAGTTTTATTTCATTCACTGTGAAACTACACACTCTTTACTTTATTAATTATTCAATAAGACTGAAAAATTTAATTAAAATTTTTTTTTAATTTTTATTTTATTTGTGTAACACTACTACAACTCTTTAAAAATACATAGTGGTTGATTTATCTACTCTAGAATACTTTATTCCGTCCTCCAGAAAGCTGGATTACAAGGACAAGCCAATGTCTGATTTTATATATTTTTCCTTTCTAAATTCTGAAGTAAAAAAGCTCAAAATGAAACTACTTACATTTTGGCACAAGAACTAACTTTTTCTTCAACCGTTTCTTTTTGTGTTATCGTCGACTTTGAAAGTCAGGAAAAAATATTCTTGATATGACCGAATAATTAAGTATTTGTTATTGTTATTGTTATTATTATTTTATTATTTATTAATTAGTTAATGTATATATAAAATAAATCATTTTTATTAATTTGTAATTATGTACACTATTTCGACAAGGCTCGGAATATGCTATTTGTTGAAAGCACCAGTTCGAATCTGATTGAATGAAACAATGCTTTGAGATTATGCTAACTAAAATAGGGTAGATCAAATTAATTACAGCAGATTTTACACCAACCGGTCAAGATCTTAAGCTCTTAACACAGAGCGTATTCAAACACCTAAATTACAAATGAAGTTCAGATAGTGTATATAAAATGTATTTATTACTAAATATGTTGTCCTTCTATGTGTCAATTTTAATCTACATACATATAAGGAAGTATTAAAGAATTCATCAATGTTAATAGTATTTTTTGATTTATATATGTATTTATATATCCGATTTCTGAGGTATTAAACAAATCAAATAAAAAATCCCAATGTATTTTGATAGCAATTAATTTTAACTTCTAATTCACATTTCCCGATAGTTTTTTTTTTTTTAATAATTGGCTTCAGGAACTTAGAAAATCCCGATAGAAGGAGAATTGAAAAAAAATCATTTCAGATTTTTTATAGTCTTTTCATTTCATTTCACTTTCTGGTCTAAATCTAAATATAACATCCTTTAGATTTAGAATTAATATAAAGTTATTTTTCCATTTCTGAGCTCTCTCTTTCTGTTGAGCCTCACCTTGAATTAGAACCGTTAGAGTTCTAATTTTTATTTCGCTTTGATATTTATGCACACTCATACTCTCATATATCAAATCAATCAACAAATATGGCATGTTAAAAAGAAAGAGAAATTAAGCGAAATTTTAAATTATCAAGTAATAGTATTAAATTTTAATTGATTAACAAGTAAGGTTGTGGATTATGGGTTTAGAATTTGTTTAGAACAATTTAGAGATCTTTTTACTTGCTTTTATTAACAGAATTTCTTCGTCTGTACCTCTGACTGCCTTAGGGGGCGTCCATAAATTACTTGAGGCGATTTTGGCGATTTTTCGACCTCCTCTCCTCTCTTGGTGAGATGTCGTGAGATTTGGCACGACCCCCTCCCTCCCTCCCCCCCTAATCTCATGTGAGATTTTTCAAAATGCGTATTTTGATTGCTTTGTATTTATTTAAAAAACATAATTTGCTTAATTATTTTTATTTAAGACTAGTATTTAAAACTATTAAGAACGTAGTCTAGAATCACAGTGAGAAAATCGAACGATAAAATACTTAAATAGGAACTACTAAAATTTGTAAAAGAATATTCCTTCTAATTCTGTCTACGGGGAATCATGTATGGTCTCAAAAAATATGTGATATTTTCTGAGACCCACCTCTCTCCCCCATGTGAGATTGGGTGAGATTCGGCTCGACCCCCCCCCCCCCCCCCCTCCCGTAAACGCCTCACGTAATTTTTTACTTGCTTTTATTAGAATCTCATAATCAAATTTAGACTAATTCCAATCTTGAAATTTTGCAAGAATACTTATTTGTGATATCAATAAATTATAAACAGAAATCAACTTCCTAAAATCGGAAGAGGGTGCAAAATTTAAAATTCTGGGCCCTTGATCCTTCTGGCCAAAATTTTACACAGTTACTTTTTAAGACCGACGTAAAATTAGTGATATGCACCTAACAACTAACCTAACTACTTTTACTACCTGAAATATATTTTGTAAATTTGCAAAACAAAAACGTCTAAAATACAAATCCCTATGTTAAATATTTTTTTTAAACAGGCTTTTATTTCAAAATTTACTAAAAAGTTGAAAATAAATTTTTCCTTAGTATTCTTAAAAAAATGTTTATTCACATGAGTAAAATTAATGAGTGGGCGCTTTTAACTTCGTTTTTACCATTTATCTAACCACGAGAAGTCGTTAATATTAAAAGTATATGCCTATGGAATTTCTCCATAATCAATAGTAAATTGTGAGAGATATGAGGCTTTATCAGATGGACACATAAGCAATCGGACATGATGAAACTCTAATTGTTTCTAGTATCTTAGGACCCAAAAAAATCCATTTATCTTGCAATAATGAAATATAAAATTCTCAGAAATGAAAATCTTTGAAAATTTTTATTTTTATTTATCTAAATTATAAAAAATTCTAGTCGTAAGATTTTTATCATTATAAAAGATAGGTATTTTATTAATTGCTGATACATCAGATAGGAAATGAGGGGATATAAAAAAATAATAAAAGATTTTTCAACATTTCTAGAGAAAATAAATTAACTAGTATAACTATTAAAAAAAAGTTCTGATGAAAAGAAATTATAAATATATTTTATGTGAAGAACTTTCCCCAGATTATGAATGATAAAACTACGATTCGCTATTTTGAATACTATTTGAATTATTAGAATTTAATAAAAGAACTTGGAAAGCCCTTCGAAAATAACCCATTAAAACGACGTAAAACTTGAAAACATACAATTTCATGAATCAACGCCAAAACGTAGAATTTTGCTCAAAATAAAAGTAGTGTCAAAAGAACGTTCTTTCATGATTTGAATTTCCGTCTAGGTTTCATTGAATTTAAAGTTAGCAAAAAAAAGATGTACTTGCACATGAATTTGGTCCTTACTAATGAGTAGTATTCTCGATAGTATTATAGAAAGTACTGCCCTGTTTGAAGCTAAGTTTTGTGAATTCGAATCCAAACAAATTGTACTCAGTACTTTTTGCTAATAATCAAAAGATTTTTGTGGACATTTTGGTCCAATTTTCAAAATAAACTTGAACAATAAGAATCTAATTTAAATTAAACATACGTATATGGTAAGTCAAATGTACTTTAATATAGGTATTACATGCACTTATACAAATTTCTTACTTACTGTTTCTGTTCAGGTCTTAATTTTGTAAATATGACCAAGAATTAACAAAAAATTCGGAAATTGGGGCAAAGATTATTGAATGCAATTTCGTTGAATTTAAAATACCAAAATGCAGCAGAGATGCTATCAATTTTCAGCTTCTCATACATTTATAAGTTTGCCATTTAAATATAGTACATCCCTGCTAACCAGTACAATATGTACCTATATTTTTGTAAACTGAGTTTGGTAAGTATAAACAAGGTCCCTTTGGCGCAGTGGATAGCGCGTTGGACTTCTAATCCAAAGGTCGTGGGTTCGATCCCCACAAGGGATGATTCTTTTTAGTCCCTACTTAGATTCCAAACATATTAGATCTTTGGAAAGAAAAAGAGAAATTTTATTTATATCGAGGGGGAAACTAAACTACGCTATTGTTTGTCGACCAAGAACAAGCTTTCAGGGCTATTTCGAGGTCAAGTTGTGTTTTTTAAATGGAAACCTATATGTTTTTTTTTACATATTCTGAATCTACAAAAAAAAAACTGAACAACTTTTATTGGAACTATTTTTTATACATCAACTAATAAAAAATATTAAATCAATTAGATCTCAAAAACAAATCCTAATAATTATTTTTAGCAATTATTCAAATTAATTATCAAATAATAATGATTAAATAATTAATTATTAAATAAATAATTATTAAATCGAAAAGTCACAACAATGAAAATAAGTGTTTATGATGATCTTAAAACTTCATTATACGTAGGTACACAGATTTAAGAGATTATTTTCTACTTAATAGAACTATTTAAAATTCTTGAGTTTAAAAAAGTTTATATCTCGTATCAATCAATTGATAGTTATATTGTATTACCATAATAAAAATAGAGTATTTTTTTGTTGAAGACAGAATTGAGATGGTGCAGTGAATGGGGAAGAAGTGTTATGGGGCTGCCATTGAAATGGATTCCAAGGGTTTTCATGACAGGAATACACCCTCCCAAGCTTCATTTCATCGTGTTGTAAATAGGTTTAAAAAAAACAAGAAATATAGATTCTACGAAGCAACTGAAACAGGCCAAAATAACGAAATTGGAACTGGAGTTCATCCAGAAGACTTGCGATAATACTCTTGAACGTCTCAGAACTATTAAATTATTTATTTAATAATTAAACATTTGGTCATTATTAATTGATAATTAAGTTGAATAATTGTTAAAAATAATTATTAGGATTATTTTGAGATCTAATAATTGATTTAATATTTTGTTTATTTTATGTCGGATAAAAAAATAGTTCTTATGAAAGTTGGTCAGTTTTTCTTGTAGTTGACTATGAAAAGAAATATATAGGTTTCTATTTAAAAAACAGAACTTGACCTTAAAATACCCTTGAAAGCTTGTTCTAGATAAACAAACAATAGCGTAGTTTAGTTTTCCCCTCGATATAAATAAACTTTTATTTGAAACTTTTTTCATATAATGTACTGTTTTTGAGTTATAAGACTGTCTCAAGATAAAAAAACTCGCCCGGTATATATAAAGTCATTCTCCGCCTGCATCCCGAGCATGAATAACATCTATAAAAGCTCCGGTTCAATATTATTAATAATTTTTGAATTATTTGAATTGAAATTTAAACTCTCCAATGGCGCTCTTACAACTGAATCATGGATTTTTGATAACCAACCAACATTTGTTGAACATGTTTAACAATGTATGTAATAAAAAGAACTCAACCTTCAGAAATTTTATTTGTTTTTTGAATATTTTTTTTTCTGATTATCTATCTATATGTCATTAGTTGGTGCGAACTACTCTCCGTTCATTGTCTCCAATTGATGGTTACTGTGTACATATAAAAAAATAAACATAAAATTGTCGGTGTGGGATTCTTTCTTCGAGGACTCACAAGAAGAAAACTAACCTTTCGTGTATGCTTATGAGAAAAAATTCCCATCAAGATGAAAATTATCTTGCTTATCTTTTTGATGAAAATTGAATAAATTATCGAACATTATATTTTAAATATTTTAAATTACTTATAAATTATTGCTCAACCATTAATACTGTTAAGAACATGGTCAATGCCATAACTTTAACACAACGAACAGGACCCCAAATGAACTAGGCTCTGAATCGGGAATGAAAAAAATATTTCTCAAAAATTTCAAAAATCACGACCCATAAAACATTAAAATACTGTAAGTGCGGGTAATCTTATTATAATTTGATATCATCAATTTTATGATCATGTGATCAAATTTCAGCTCATTCTCTACAATCGTTCATGAGCTCAAATTATTTCTGTGTTTTTTCATTCTAATTCTAAAGTTAGAAAGTCCAAAACTAAGCATTTTTTATTTTCACATTATTATTCTATAGAATATAGTAATGTATTGCGATTGCGATTGCCTGCCCGGGTCCTGACACTTTGAGAGCTTCTATCTCATCATCATCATCATCATCATTGAGTATACAGTCCTAAGACTGGTTTGATGCAACAATCCGTCTCCACTCGACTCTGTCCCCCGCCAGCTGTTTGACCTCTCTAAATGTCTGGCATCCCATATCCCCAATTATTTGGTTGAAATATTCTAATCTGGGTCTTCCCCTTCCCCTTTTCTTTCCCACCTCCCCCTCCAAGATATCCCTAAGCAGTCCCCCATGTCTCAGTGTGTGCCCCATCATCTGACCTCTTCTCTTCTTCAGACTCTTCCACAAGGTTCTTCTTTCTCCGATTCTTCCAAGAACTTCTTCATTTGTAATTTTATCCATCCATTTGATATTCATCATTCTTCTGTAGCACCACATTTCGAAAGCCTCTAAACTCTTTCTCTCCGCTTTTCTAATTGTCCAGTTTTCACACCCGTACATGGCTATGCTCCATACATTTGTCTTCAATAGCAACTTCCTGTTTTCTTAGCTGATTGAGGAGGAGCATAGTAGTTTTTGTTTTGAATTAAACCCCATTTTTGCTTGGGCAATTCTTGATTTAATTTCGTTTTCGCTCCTCCCATCCCATGTTATTTTACTTCCTAGGTAGCGGAATTCCTTAACTCCTTCTAGGTTTTCTTGGTTAATTTTGATGCATTCCTGTCACCTTTGTTCTTTTTTTGTACATACTAGGACCTTGGTTTTATTCTTGTTTATTTTCATTTTGATTTCTTCTATTAGGATTTGGTTAATTCCATTCAGGGCGTCCTCTAATTCTTTTTTATTGCTTCCTAGAAGGGCAATGTCATCGACAATTCTTAACATAGCGATCTTTTGACCTTGGATTTCGATACCTGTATCAATTTTGTCTTTGAATTCTTCTGCTTCTATCTCAGAGATGAAAAAAGTTAATTTCATTTTGTTACTTCTAGGTGGAAGGAATCGATGCCCTTAATAGTTGGAAACCGGATTTAGGAATTAAAACCGGAAATTGTCAGTACGTATGTACCCACCCCTCCTGCGTTTCGCAACCACAAATCTCAGAACTACGAAATTCGAAACTTAAGCTCCATATATGCTAGAGGGAGTACAGCAAGCGTTCGGTTGAAATCGGAACACCGGAAGAAGACATTTACATAAAAGATTTTTCGTTTTTTTTTTATTTTCTCAAAAAGGGCAGTAACGTTTTTTTTAAATTGATGTACTTATCAAGTGTCATGAGTTATTAGTCGTATATAAATTTTAACCCGTATGAAATAAATGAAGGGGGTGCAAATTAGGAGTGTCGGGATGATTTCAAATAAGTTAAAATGTGAAAGTCGTGTTGTGAACACACCAGTTGATTTATTTATCTAATTTATTTAGTATATTGAAATAGAGAAATATCTAAATTATTATTGGAATGTTTATTTTTTTGGAAATCATAATAAAATTTATTTAGGTCAAGTTTGGGAGTGAATTATTCTAGGGATCTGATTTATCTCTTTATCGAAATTATCGATAGCAGGTGCGCAGACTTGTATTTTCTCCTGATCCCGCCGTTGATTACAAGCTCAGACAAGTATTTCAAATTATTTTTTTTCCTTTACGATTTTTATTCTTAAGTTAAATATTTTTACTAAATACCCCATTTAATTTTCTTCTAGAGCCTGTTTAGTGCCTCCATTCAATCTACTCTCTACTCGTGCCCATATCCTGGCAAGGCTATTTTTAATAAACAATTATTTTATAAATTTTTTTCTAAATTAACCTTATTCTTTTCGAATCCGACTCGAGGCATCCAGCTAAAATCTGACCCCGGGAGTAGAGACAAATTTGAAAAATAAATATATAGTATCGTAAAGTGGCTTATGGCTAAAAAGGCCGAAAAGCCAAGTAGCCAAGTAAACATATTATACACTTTACGCTTGATCTGAGTGTAGTAAAACCGCCTGGTTTTTATTAGGAGTTGCCCCTCCCTAAGTAAGTTCTTTGACTTCTTACTAAAAAAAATTTGGAACTAATATAAATATTTCATTCATGCATGGGATGCAAACCTCTCATCTGATGCAATTTCTCACCAGTTCATAAAAAATTTATTCAGGAATTACATTAAAATTTTCTCATCTAAAATCCTAATCAGAATTATAAACAATAGAATTTTTGGCAGATTTTAAATAAAATAGAATCGGAATTGATTCTAAAATAAGAGAAATTTTTTTTAATAAATTTGCTTAACAATCATCAGCTAATAAACATATCAATTAAACGTCAATTTCAAAGCTTAGATTGATTGCATCAATGGAAATATTTGAATTTAATTTTATCATATTTTAACTGAATTTTGAATAAAAAATTTCAAATAGCGTTCTTTACGTATATTACCCATGATTTCATGATTGCCTACGATGTCGGCAACCTTGAGTACTCGTATTTATTTATGCGAATTGTATTTTCGGATTTCTACGTTTAATTAAACCATGATAATAATTTTTAAATCAAGTGCTAAAAAGACACATTTCTAATATCTGGTGAATAAGAGATTACTTCAAAAGTTTTTTTCATGAATTATTAGTCGTGTAATCCGATTGAAATAAAGGAAGGGGGTGTAAATTAGGAGTGTCGCGATGATTTCAAAAAAGTAAAAATGTGAAATTCGTGTGGTGACCACACCAATAATTTTTGTTTCTTTTTCGGTATGAAAACAAACTTTCTGTTCTTAAGTAATTTTTTCTCCACGTTTCATATATTTCTAAGCAAGAATAAGCAACAAAATAAAATTTTCTATAAATTCATCATGTCGCTATGAACGATGATAATTTACTTTACTTACCAAAAATGATTTCTGTTTGTAATAATATGAGAAAAATTATCCCTACTTAAAAAAAAACCGAAGGGAAAAATGTAGTCGTGATGATCCTCGCGAATCAAACCCACACTGTGAATTTTTTTCCCGGTCCTCCAAGGGTTTTTTCTACAACCCTGTAGCCAAACCCATTATCAAAGTAGCCAAACCTAACAACCCTCTTCCTAAACATCATTCTAAAAAAAATGATTGTCCCCGACCAGGCCCCTTTGATTGGAAGTCAAAGATACTAGACAACCACAACCACAACCACAACCATTTATTCTACTTATTTGTTTTTTCGACTTTAAAAAGTAAATCAATAGAAGAAATATCTCATCTAAAAATGTAAAAAGAGAGAGAGAGAGAAAGATATTTAATTTATATATTTAAATAAATATTAATTGCTCAAGATTGGTTTGATAATTAACTCTTTAAAAAATCTATTGGAAATTGTTTAGTACTCCTCTATAGTAGATCAAGGGCTATGTTATTAGATTTCCATCATGTCTTCAGCAATCAAATCTTAAAAGATGTAATGAAAAATGTTTAGTTTTGCACTATTAGGCCGGTCGTCCACTGGAAGCGACATCATCAAAATGAACAATGATAATACCTAGGTAGGAATTCGTGATATGTAGTTTAATTTTCTTAAAATTATTTTCTATTTTTTTTCCATTATTAATTTCCAAAGATCTATAATAAATTTTTGGAATCTAACTAGGTACTAAAAAGAATCATCCCTTGTGGGGATCGAACCCACGACCTTTGGATTAGAAGTCCAACGCGCTATCCACTGCGCCAAAGGGACCTTGTTTATATTTACCAAACTCAGTTTACAAAAATATAGGTACATATTGTACTGGTCAGCAGGGATGTACTATATTTAAATGGTAATAGATTAAAACTAGGTTTTTTTTGAAAATGTAATATTCCTATCCCCAAATAACAAGAGGGGAAAAAACCCAAAAATGCCTGTAAATAATTAAAAATAATCTGACACGTTCTAATCTGGCCAACCGCTTGACTTTACCATACAATCTGCCCCCTCACTTATATTTAATATTTAATAAAATTATTTATAATCATGTAGGGGGGGGGGCGGTTAGATTTTGCAATTTTAGTTTTCTGGGGCCCACTGATTATTATCTATACAAAATTTGGCTGTATTTGGTTCATAATCCTATATTTTCATTTTTTGGCCCTACACCCCACCTCCCCCCATTTTTGGTGGTTAGTTTTCGCATTTTTAGTCTTCTGGGGGTCCACGGATTATGTATATAAAATTTGGTTGAGTTTGGTACAAGGTTCTAGTTTTTTAATTTTTTGACGCTACACCCCCCCCCCCCCCCCCTCATTTTGGCTGGTTAGATTTTGTATTTTTAGTCTTCTGGGGTCCCACTGAATATGTATACAAAATTTGGTTGAGTTTGGTATAAGGGCCTATATTTTCATTTCTTGACCTCCCCCCCCCCCCCATTTTGGGCTGTTAGTTTTTGCATCTTTAGACTTCTGTGGGTCCACTGATTATATATACAAAATTTGGTTGAGTTTGCTCAAATGCCGTAGATTTTTAATTTTTAACCCCCCTCTACCCCCCTTAATATTGGGACATATGCACCAAAAACTAATTGGCTCTTAATCTCAATAGACTAAAACTACGTGTGAAATTTGGTTTTGATATTCCCACTAGTTTTTGATCTAGCTCGTCCACAAAAATTTGGTAACGCACAGACTAAAAGACTAACAACCAGACAAACAGACTAAGGAACATTTTAACAAAACAATTATTAATATAATTTTTTCGGTGTTCACTTATTAAGGCTTTTTTGTAGACCGAAATGCCCTGGTTTCGTTCAATGTTTCTAATCAAAATAGTTTCAGTCGTTTTTTAGATATTTCGAAAAAAAAGAATAAAAAAAAACACTTTTTTCATGCACGATTACAATACTTGACCATACCCTGTATGTTAAAGTAAATATAAAATTAATAACTACGAATACAATTAATGTAATGTAGATTAAATTTAAAAAAATATACCATATCCCGGAGTGTTAGGGATAATCCTGAAAAATGTAAATAAAAAAATTTCTTTTGGTTAGTAAACACTTAAAAAAAAAAACATTTAAATGACAAACTGTGTATGGGTATGTAAATGTATGGGAAGGCATTGATTTAGTTATTTTATTTAACTTATTAGTAAATTATTCAGTTTATCAGCTGCTTTGACAGACGAATAAACAGTCAAGTATTTTATTGATATTGAAAGGGTTCTGTTTTTCTTTTATACGGAGCCCTAAAACTTATTTTATTTATACTTAACGTATAAAAGAAACTGCGCATGCGCTTGATAGTTTTAAACAAGTTACAACTACTTTAGAAATAAATCTATTCTTTTTTAATGAAAAATCCCAGTGTGAAAATGATTTTTGATCTCCAAAAAAAAAAAAAAAAAATGAAATGTAGAGTAAAGGGCAAAAAAAAATTATATAACTGAGGTCGTAAAATATTTGTTAAAAATATTTATTATCTTCTCACCTGTAGAAATTGTCAATTTATTATTTATCTTAAAAAATAAATATCTAGATAAGAAATTGAGTGCGATCTTTTGATATCATATCAGTTTTTTTTTTATCAATAACATATGATTATATTAAAATATAATTAATGAATGATTTCTCTTAAAAATTATATTTCGAAATTTATTGATGATTCTTTTTTATGTGGTGTAATAAATTTTATACGTTTCCCTATTACATTGAATTATCTCAAAAGAGTTTACCCATTTATCAATTACGGTCCAATATAAATTAATTAAGAGTTATCTTTATTAAAAATATCATTTTCAATAAAATTCTAATATTTTCAGAGGAAGGGATATTTAGAGGCTCAGAGCCCACAACCATGGGAAAAAATTAATATTATTTATTAAGAAAAATCAATTAGGAATTCTCTGCTTCATTTGAGATGTTATATATCTGTAAGAAAAATTAAATATAACATCTTAGTTGGTCCAAGATATTCTCGGTAATATTTCTTATAAATTAAGACTCTGCTACTATCAATTATTATGGACTTTCTAAAATTAATAAAATATATCAAATATAGCAGTTCCTGAATTTTTTTTCAATTTAATCCTCTTTTTACACAGCTCTAATTATTAGGTATAGGTACAATTCGATCAATCAAATCGGAACCACTTTAATTCAATAAATATTTTTTTTTGTTTGTAAATAAGGTTATTCAAACATAACCCAGTTGATATTCAGTATCTGAAAGAAAATTATTACGATGATCACTCAAGAGACGCAAATTTGTTCAATTTTCCCGCTCTTAAACTACACCAGATGTTTAGGGATGTAATCGAAAGGCGTAATTTTGGTTTCGTAACTTTCATGGATGAACCTCGAAGTGGAAGGCCGGAAGTTAACGATGCCGTCCTGACGGAAATCGTAGTCTGATCCGGGCCAAATATGTGCAGAAATAGCCACACAATTCATTGTTTCAAAATCTACCACAACCAGTTAAATCGCCTCTTTGGTCTCGATTGAAAATTGAACCATTTTTCGATAGAATCATCACGTGCAGTGGGTTCTGATAACAACATTCACAATGGCTCTCTAAAGATAAATAGCCAAAAAAAAAGTTTCTTAAGCTGGATTTACACCCAAAGAAGGTTTTGCTAACTGTTTTTTGGACTTAGAAAGGAATTGTTCATTTTGAGCTTCTTTATGAAGAAAAATCAATCAATGCTAATGTTTACTGAACCCATTAAAATTTTGGTGAATTTCAGCCTTCTCTTCTCAATCGCAAAGGCTCCTTAATCCTTCAAGATAACGTCCCTCCTAATACAGCAAAGGTCTCCCGGGAAAAATTGCTGGCGATTGGCTAAGATTTCATTGATCTCGAAAAGATTTTTAAGCCCATCTCATTACCATATCATGTTATCAAAGAGCGTACTTAATTTTGAAAGTTTTCATTTTATTCACCAATTCTTAACAGGATACATCACGTTTTGATTGCTAATATATCTTAATCGTTTCCAAAGGATTCTTAAGTAAGTGTAAAATTCTCATCCAAAATAGTTAATAAAGATTTTAACCAATAATTAAGTATTTCTTTGATTTTTTCGTTGTTTATTTATGGAAATTGTAATAATATAATAAAATATAAAAATAGTTTCATTTTCTAATTCCGTGTCCATCATTACCAGGCATGTGTTATTCGTCATTGCAGCTCTCGCTACATCACATAGTCACTAGTCACTATAATAATCTATTTGCACTGGTGAAGTTTATTGCTTTCAATATGGTCAAGTGAACTAGATTGTTTGCTTTCTTTAAGAAAAAAGACTCTCTCTTGGATAATTTTGAAGAAAGTAGCCACCGTAGAGAAGTTTCCGCCCTTTTCAATTTTTATAGATAGCCTAACTAACATGGTAACTATATATTGAAATAAAATAAAAATCCCCTTATCTCACGAGATTTGTAATTAATCGAAACACCTTCGCGTTTAAATTAGAGACAAATTGAAACAACACATCTGTATATCCCTATGACTTCTAGCAAATTCTCTCTTGTTCCTATATTTTCCTAATCCAAAACTTTCAATCAAACTGTTGTTCAAGTATCTTCGGCTCCAATTTAACTTTTGATATGTCTATATAGCTCCATTAAGAGGATAGTTTAATCCCGTACATCCTCTCCCTTAGTACTAATTTTATACTTAGTATTTTTGTTAAGAGCAAAATTTTTTAAGTATGATTTTAGTTAAAAATAAATAATATTTACAAAAGGTGAATAATGTATATAAGACAATTTTAAAAAAAAAACTTATTTTTTCATGATAATAATTAAAGGTAATAAAAAAAGGGTGAGTTTAACCGTAAAATCTCCTCCGGTAGTAGTAGTCGTCTAGAGAATTGGTAATAAATGTTAATATATTATATTATTTGGTATTTTTGAGAATAAAAATATTTAAGTAATAAGCTTATTTAAAATATATCCATAACTTACATTACTTGAATCCTGATAAAATTTATAAATAAAGAATTTAAGATACATGTTTGTAACAAAACTTAAAAATGAAAAATAACTTATGAGGAGAATTTTCTAGGTTAGGTTTCACAAAAAGGAAATATTAAAACAAATGTATGTTTATTTGAGTTTGATTCACTCGATATATATTTCGGGTTATTAGCCCACCTTCGTTTTTATTTGAACTCCTGAAGATAGGCTAATAACTCGAAATATATATCGAGTGAATCAAACTCAAATGCGACTATTTTAATATTTCCTTTTGTGAAACCTAACCTAGAAAATTCTCCTCATAAGTTATTTATAATGTTTCACCTAGAACCGACACGAAAATCATGAAATTATTAAAAATGAAATATTCAAATAATTATAATTAAAAGTAAAAGCTTAAATCCCTACATCCCCTCCTTGACTACAGTCTTAGCACTACTTAACTGAAGGTTAAATATTTTCCTTAATTTTGGTTAAGAGAATAAATATTTAGATAGGGTTTTAGTTAAAAATACGCTACTAAAGTATTTACCGTTGGTAAATAAAGTATTTAGGACATATTTTCTAATTTAAATCCTAAAACCGGATGATGATTGATCAAATAATTATAATTAAAGGAAAGAGTTTGAACCCTTACATCCCCTCTAAACATCAGCCTTAAATATTCACTTAGTATTTTGTTTTACGGCAAAATTATTTAAGGAGCGTGTTTTTAAAAATAGCCAATTTTTAAGTGATTACGACTAAACTTCTAAATTAATCCCGAAAGATTAAATAATAATAGAAAAATTAAATCAGAGTTACCATTATGGTATAACCCCTCTTGGTATTTTGTTAGCGTTTTTGTTAAAAATATGTAATTGCCAAATATTTATGACATACGTAAATATAGTATTTATGACAAATGTTCTTGCACTACTCAAGGTTTTGTTTGTATATATTGTAAATAAATTGAGTAATAAAATAATAAAATCCAAATATTGAATGATTAAATGTTAATAATTATAGGGGTGAGTTTGAACCCCTACATCCACACTTAGTAATAATATGTTTTATAGTAAAAACATTTGGTAGCGTATTAGCTAAAAATAGTTAATTATTGCCATAGGTGAATTTATGACAAATTTAAATTAAGTAATCCTTAATTAATCCCATAAAATTGAATTTTTAAATAATAATATTTAAAGTGGAGAATTCCACTTACATTCTCTCCCTGATCTCAGCCTTAAAAATTTACTTAGTTTTCTTTTTTAGAATAAAAATATTTAGGTAGCGTTATAGTTAAAAAAAAGTTATTTATGGATAGTATTTGCTATAGATAAATAAAGTATGTATGACAAATAATCTAAATCCATTTGAAAAATGTAATAATAATGAGAGTTACCTTTACATCCCCTTCATGGCTACAGTTATGGCTTAGTTAGAAGGGGGAGGGCAGTGTGTCCCTACAAAACTCATTCCCCCCCCCCCCCCCCCTAGAAAAATCGAAACAGACTGATTTCAGCCCATCCTCAGTTTTAAAATCTTTTTTTCATTTCCCCTTATATAATCTTTAAAATATTTTACCCCATAGACAAGGCATATCAGTTTAAAGAAAAATTTTTCTTTTGTTCCGTATATATAGATTATTATGAGGTGGGATATTCGGTCACTGAGCAAATGATTTGTTCATGTATCTTATTATATTATATTATAATATATTAAATGTTACACACATTATGGATTGAACCCCATGAACCCCCATTATCTACATCCTTTTGACTGTTAATATAAAAATAAATCTAACATCAACATTAAATATAATTTTTAATTGTTATTTAAATGTTTTTGACAATTAAGAATATGTAAGGATATAAATAAAATCAACAATGTCTATTTAGTAGTTTTGAAAACAGAGTTTGACAATTGGTTCTTGAAGAATGAAGTCAGCTGAGAGTGGGAGTGGATGTTGCTTTAAAATCCGTTACTCGGATGATGATCACAAACTGACAACAGCGGTGTTCTTTACCTGTTTTGGTTGGCTATCACTTTCGCCTGAGCAATGGACTAAGCAAGTCCTATGGTGATGGTGATGGATTCCGTTATCGTGGCAGCAGCAGCCCGAGGGCCATGGCAAAACACCCGTCACTAAACCACACTCAAACCTCAAAACAACTTGAACAACACAATCGACGGAGAACACCCGCGAACGACTGGTTCAACGTGAACGTTCACTTCTCTTTCACCAGCAGCAGTAGATTGCCCCCGATCCCCCCTTCTCTTCACGTACATACACACACACAGAAGGAGATTGAGAGACAGACGTCTTGGAAGGTGAGAGGAGAACGGGGACTTGGGGGACCAAGGTTTGGGAGAAAGCCTGCAGACATCGGCCCCCTCTCTCAAACGGTCATTCCTACTTTGAAATGCATCCAACGTGAATAACAACAATATGGAATGAAAAGGTCTTCAGTTTTTATTTTCCAATCATATCCTGATAAATGTGTTCCCCGACAAGGGATGAATTCTCATTCATTTGGAACGATTTATCTACTCATTTTTTTAATGAATTTTACTTTATATAATTAAAAGTTGTAATTGTAATAGAAATTCTTGGGTGTTGAAGATATACAAAAGTTTTAGCACCAGAACGAGCTTTCTTCGAATTTCCCTTTTTGAGTTATCGTGGTCGGAATCCAAACACAGACACTTAGGTAGAACAAAAATCATGGTTGAAAATGATTTTTCTTCACATGTCAGACATTTTAAAAGAAAATGAACAAATTAAAAAAATTAATAAATTTCTAATGGCTTATTATATTTAAGGTTATTACTATGCCGGCTCTAAACAGAAGAGCGTACCTAGTCTTGAAAAATGTTAACAGTTTCTACTATTTTCCCCGATAGAGAACGAATTTTCATTACAGAACGCCTTTTGGACCATATGTATCTAATTACCCATTTATATTTTTTTAATGAAATTTTATTTATTTTACATAATTAACAATAATTTAAAATTTATGAAATAAATTCCTACCGTTTTGTGGACCAGCATCCAAATTGAATAACAATTCAGAATGAAAATGTCTTCAGTTTTTATTTTCCAATCATATCTTAATAAAAAGGCATTCCCTTACAAAGGACGAAATACAAAATGCATTTTGGAAGGTTACCTGTACTTATATTTAATAATGAAATAATAATAATAATAACATTTTAATGAAATTTATTTTATTTTAAATAATTAGGTAAAATTTGTAATAGAAATTTGTCCTGTATTGGAGTAGTGAATAATAAATTATGTCTTCAGTAGGTATTTATATTTTTTCAAACAACCTGATAACTGATAATGGAGTTCCCCAAAAAACATACTAATTTTCATTACCTAGACGATTCATCTTATTTTTATAATGAACAACATATTTTAATTTACTTCAATAAAATTACTCGGTAAATTCTCGGAAGGTTGGCAGAAATCTGGCAGCCGGACGAGACGGACGACACTATATTAATAAATGCAAACACTAATTGGAGGTAAAGTGAAAACCTTTTCAAGACTTGGTACGCATTTTATACCTATATTATGACATGGCCTTAAAATCACAATAAAATCATTGAAAATTGTTTTCACATTTTTGAACCAGAAGTTCTAAAGCTGTTAAGTCCTCGAACGTTGCCGGGCGTGGCTATTGGAATTCAAAGATTCACTCATACACCAGCAGAGAGGAAAAAACTTGGTTGAAAATGATTTTGATCCAGGTTTTAGACATTACTTAAAGCACAACGAGAAAGTTGAGTGAATTCAATACTGAGGTAGCCCTCTACCCCGAGCATACTGAGTCTCTGAAAAAGTGCTCTTAAACTAAATAAAACAAGATACCTTCGATAAAACCTTTTCTAGAATCTGGAGGATGTCATCTTATACATCTCAAAGTCTGTTAAAGACAAAAAAACTGAATAGGAAATCTTCTAGAGCGGTGTTTCCTAAACTTTCCAGTTTTTGAATTCTATAAGCCAGCAAGCCATGTTTTTCGCCCTTGTTAAAAATTATTAGGATTATTGATTTTTTACTATTTGTTTTTCTACTAAATGATCGTTCAGTTTCAGTTTGTAGAACGTTAATGGTGTAATTATTAGTTAAATATGAAAATTAGCTAAAACTATGAAAAAACAAAAACAAATATACTTTAAAAACTAGAAGAAGTTCTAAAGCTGGAAAGCACAATATCAAATTAGCTCCCCAGTATTAGAAATAGAAATATTTTATCACAAGAACGAACTTTCTTCGAATTTTAGCACAAGGACGAACTTTCTTCGAATTTTCGTTTTTAAATTATCGTGGGTATCTGAATCCAGACAGACAAAATGATTTTTCTATTTTTCAATACAGTGAGCAAAAAAGAAAAAAAATGAAAATTTTCCCTTGAATCTAATACTAGGTTAATAGAAGTAAAAATCGATTTTCCTAAAGCAGCGTTTCTGAAACTTTTTTCATTCGCGACCGAATTTTGATTGAGAAAATTTTTGTTACCCTAGTGTAGTTATAGTTTTATAGAAAAACGAAGAATTATTCTAGTAAATCATAAAGAAATTTAGATTGTTTTAAAATAAAACTTTTTTAAACATATCTATTATACAGGGGTGCCCAACAACCCCAACCCCTAGCTTCATAACACCCCCCCAGTTTCATGAAAAGCAACTTCCCCCACACACACTTTCATTAAATGTACCCCTCCCTGCATTTTATTCACTTCTAATAAGCTGACGTATTCTGATGTGGCCATCCACTTGACTTTACCATACAACCTGGCCCCTCACTTACATTAATATTTAATAAAATTATTTATAATCATGTAGGGGGGAGGGGTTTAGACTTTCGGAACTCACTGAGTATACAAAATTTGGTTGAGTTTGCAATGGGCTAAGATTTTCATTTTCTGACCCTACTCCCCCCTCCATTTTGGGCGGTTAGTTTTTGTAATTTTTAAACTTCTGGGAACCCACTGATTATGTATACAAAATTTGGTTGAGTTTGCTCAAACGACCTAGATTTTTAATTTTTACCCCCCACCCCCCTAATCCCCCTTAATTTTGGGTTGATATAATCTTTCAAAATCTAATCAGCTTCTTAATCTTAATGGACCAAAACTACTTGTGAAATTTGGTTTCGATATTCAAACTAGTTTTTGGGCTAGCTCGTCCACAAAATTTGGTAACGCACAGACTAGCTAAATAACTAACAACCAGACAGACTAACAGACATTTTGACAAAACAATTATTATCTGAAAATATATAATTTTTTCTCAGTTCACTTATTAGAGCTTTTTTGTAGACCGAAATGCCATGGTTTTGCTCAATTTTTTTAATCGAAATAGTTTCAGCCGTTTTTGAAATACTTCGAAAAAAAGAAGGAAAAAAACACTTTTTTCATGCACGATTACAATACTTGACCATACTATATCTGTATGATAAAGTAAAAAATTAGAAGTTGTGTTATTAAAGAAGTCATTTTGCATGAAAAAATAGATTGATCGAAACCATGGCGTTTTTATTAACAATTAAATTGGCACGTTTTGATATGGCCATCCACTTGACTTTGACATACACCCTCGCCCATCTCTTATATTTTATATTTAATAAAATTATTTATAAATTGTGGTGTTTTTTAAGGCTCTTGAAAATTATTTATAATCATGTAGGGGAGGATTAGCTTTTGCATTTTTAGACAAGTGGGGACCAGTATAATTACTATACCTAATGGTATACAAAATTTGGTTGAGTTTGGTTCAAGGCCATAGATTTTCATTTTTTCACACTATAATAAATAATTTAATGAAAAATTCATAATCGTAATAATAGTTTTGATTTTTCTAGGGGGAACAATGAGTTTTGTAGGGAGTATTTATCTAAATTTCCACTTAAATTTCACCATTACTGCCCAACACTTTGAGGTAAACAAATTCATTTAAGGACTTTTATTAGGGTACATTTAATTTAAATCAGAAATGTTAATATGAGAGAAATGTCTAAAATCAATAGTTTACGAGTTATGTAAATGAAAATAATTTTCAATATAAAAATTAAAGCTGCCAGTTAAATTTGTGAATCAAAAAATATGGAATTTGGTTGTTGACACGGATTTCAATAAAAGTTTTCACATTCATTCTAAGGAAGGAAGGAACACCCTTTAACTCAAACCGCTTTTATTTTTGTAAAATAATGTTTACTTTTCTCAGAAAAATGCATTTAATTTTGAAAGTTTTATCCTAGCTACTTAAATATCCAGGCTCCTAATTATATGAAGTAGTAAATTAAAATATCAAAATGTTTCTTCATTAGAGTTTTTCAATATGTAGAATATCTAAGCCTCTAGAGCAGGATTTATCGAACTTTCCACAAAAATTTCACCATCACTGCCTAACCCGTTGAGGTGCACAAATTTATATAATGACCTTTAATAAAAACAGAAACGTTTATATGGCTGAAATGTCTAAAATCAACAGTTTAGTCTTTAAAATATATTCCAAAATTCTAGTGAATAGACTTGAATCAATAACAAATATCTCTCTGATGGGGCAAACTGGGACACTGTCCAAAAGAATTATAAATGAGAATGAAATCGATCTTGTTTTATTGATTTAATCTCTTGAGGTTCATAGTAACTTTTTAATACAAGAAAATAGCATTTTCATTAATAATTTTTTAGTTCAAAAGAAATTGTATGAAGAGATTCAATTTCTTCTCCCCGCGAGTGAATCAACTAGAAATGGGTTAAATTTTTTTTTTTTTTTTCTCATTAGATATTTATTCAAATCTATTGAAATTTCATATCTGTGTGTTATTTTCATGTATATTTTATACCAAATAAATAGTAATAGGAAATTTGCATTTTAAAGGGTAATTTATTTGAAGTCGAATTTGGAAAACGCTAATAACTCCGTTGAAATTTGTTTTAAAAATATTAAATTAATAGATATTATAAAACAATTAATTATTAATAATTTACTTCAATTTTGAACGAAATCGATCAAGTACTTTTTAAGAAAATCGTCAAAAACCCTGAAAACCATCTATGAAAGGCTTTTTTAGAAACATTTTAAAATTCACCTCCATGTCACAAGTCAATATTTTGTTTCATATGACTTTTTCAACTTTTTTTAAAGGCATCACCAGCTTTCAAAAAACGTCGTTTTTTGACGGTTCAGATGGTTTTTGACCATTTTCTCAAAAAGTACTTGATCAATTTTTTTCAAAATTAGATTAAATTATTGATAATTAATTGTTTTATAATATATATTAATTTCAAATTAAAAAAAAAATTCAACGGAGTTTTTAATTAGTTTTTTCAAATTGGACTTCAAATAAACTATCCTTTAAAATGCAAATTTCTTAATAATAACTATTTGATATAAAAGATAAAGGAAAATAACACACACATGTAAAATTTCAATACATATTTAATGAGAAAAAAAATAAATCTTTTGCCCATTTCTAGTTGATTCGCTCTCGGGGAGGAGAAATTGTATCTTTTCATACAATTTCTTTTAAACTTCAAACTTCTTAATCAAAATGCTATTTTCTTATATAATAGACCTTCTGTGAACCTTCAGATAGATGAAATTGATCAAATAAGATCGTTTTCTTTCTAATTTATAATTCTTTTGGTCTTGTTTTATCAAGAGACTGGAACCCCCGCCATTAGCTAGTCGTTTGTTACGGTTTTCTGTTTTTTTTACTATTTTCTTAAAAACTAATCAACAAATTTCGTTCAAAATTGAATATAATTACTGTTAATCGATTGTTTTACAATTTTTTTAATTCAATATTTTTAAAAATTATTTCAACGTAGTAATTAGCGTTTTTTTTAACTAGACTTCAAATAAACTATCATTTAAATTGCAAATATTCTAATAAAAACTATTTTATATAAAAGATAAAAGAAAATATTTTATAAATATGAAATTTCAGTAGATTTAATTGAATATGAGATGAGGAAAAAATTCAATCCTTTTGCCATTTCTAATCAACTCGATGCCCGAGTGAAAAAAACTTAATGTTTTCATAACGTTTCATTTAAACTACACAATTCTTAATTAAAATGTTATTTTTTATATTAGAATGATTACGTGTACCTTCACATAGATTAAATCGATAAAATAAGACAGTTTTCTTTCTCATTTATAATTCTATTTATCTGTTATATCGAGAGGACATGGGGCCATCAAACACATTATTTGTTATAGATTCACTATGCAATATTGGAATATTTTTTAACACGTAAACTATTGATTTTAAACATTTCACTTATATGAACTTTTCTGTTGGAAATTAAATCTTACTAGGGGTCATTATATACATTTGTGTAGCTCAACGGTTTAGCCAGTAAAATGGTGAAAGTTAGATATATTTTTCTTTCAAATGCGTACAAACCTTGATACATTTTTTTGTTTAAAATGAGTCTGTACTTTTGATGGTAACTTAAATTAATTGAATACAATACTAATAAATTTTACTAAATTTTGTTATAATAATTGTTAGGATCCTCCTGTGCCACTGGAAATCCGTGTCAGCAATCAACTTCCATATTTTTTGATTCAAAAACTTACCTGGGCAATTCATGGGGCTTGAATTTGATTTATAAAAATATTTACATTCCCATAACTCGAAATTCGACCCCTAAGTAGGTCAAAAATGGAAATATGTTTAAAATGATTATGCATTATCTATTAAAAATGGAGAGATATTACGGGGTTTTTGCTTAATCAAATTCTTCATATAATTTTCTAAAAAGTAATTTCAGGATTTTTTGAAATTCGTCCCATAACTATCCAAAATGTTTTTTTTTTTTTTTTTTTTTTTTATATTATTTATTGGCATCGGGCACAAGCCTATTTTGCCAGCCAATATATTCACATTAACTCTACAAAAAACAAAACAACAAATTTAAAAAAAATAAAAATAAAAATAAAAATAAAATAAAATAAAAAAATAAATAGCAACCTAAAAACTCATCAAAAAATACCACAGCCCAGTGATATAAGGAATTGAAGAACCAGCTTCCCTAGTTCTCCCCCTTCGGATATGCAGGCAGTAATATCTGCGCATTTGTAGGGAACTGGATCTGGAAATCGGTCTATTTTTCGTCCAAATGTATCCAAAATGTAAGTGGGGCCAAAAATTAAAACTATCTCCGATCTGGATTAAATGTTGTAGTGTTACTCTTTAAGACTATAAGAAATTAAAGCTGTAAAAATCATCTACCTAAAATAAGTGTTTGGGGGAGAAAGAGTGGGCAAAATATTAAAATTCCAAACACTTCGATCTGGGTCAATTTTAGTACAGTTTGTTACTCTTTAGAAAACTATGAGTTTACTTATGCAAAATTAAAAACTCCCCAAAATGAGTTCGTGGTGCGAAAAAGGGGTAAAAATATTGAAATTCTAAATTTTTATTCGATCTAGACCAAATTTAATACATTTATTCTTTAGAATACTGTAAAATTGCTTCGAAAATCAACTATCTAAAATGAGCACGTGGGGTCGAAAGAGGAGCCAAAATATTGAAATTTTAAACTTTTTATTCGATCTGGACTAAATTTAATACAGTAAATCTTTAGAAATACAGCAAAATTATTTGTGTGAAAATCATCTAACCAAAATGAATGAGTGGGATCAAAAGAGTGGCAAAATCTTGAATTTCTAAATTTTTTGTTCGATCTGGATCAAATTTAGCACCTTTGCTTTAGAGGGTAGTGTAATTTGTAACAATGATTCTAAAGTCCCCTATATTAAATGGCTGGCGAAAATGGGTTAAAAACCAATTTAATAAACTTACTTTTTAGGAAACTTATATAAGTATATTTCTTTATGTTAGAAAGTTTCGACCACCCAAAGAGTCGAACCAATCATTAGGGTTTATATCCATAGTACATAAATATATACAGGCAGTGGCGTAGCCGGAAAATTTTCATGTGGGGGGGGGGGGGTGTCAATCCACTAAGTAAAATATTTAGTGGGAATTTTTTTTATTAAAACAGTTAAATTATGTTTTTTCACCCGGAAAGTTTTGTGCTAGTTGTAATTTCTTCGACCCTTCATGTTTTTGGGTGTGCTGAATCCGGATCTGAGGTTTGCTAACAAAATTTCGTGATGGAACATTGTCAAAAATGCAAAAAAAAACGTAAAAATTCTCATTTTTTTGTTTATAACTCGAAAACTATCAACTTTTCGTAAATAACTTTCCTATTTAAAAGGAAAGTTCATAAAGTCTCCTACAAATTTCATCATTTAGGTTTTTTTCTCCGGGTTCAAGCTCTAGTTGAAAATTGGCGTATTTTTTCTCTTTCCACAAATCCCAAATGTTTTTTTCCCATTCTGACTATGAAAGACCACTCTATACATTTTTAAATTAGATTAAATTTGATACAATTCAAACAAAGTTTCATCTTAAATGGATAATGGTAACCCGTGCCGCAATGAGGTTGAAATTTTGAAAAACTAATTTTTTCCAAAAAAATTGCAGTTTTTCTTCATAAAATGAAAACCACTCATCCTAAAAACTTGATTTCTGTCTAATTCTCTAGGAGATTTTGTTGACGTTGAACGTTTTACTTGGACCACTTTTTTGATAAAACTCTTAGATTTAAAATATAGATATCCAGCATTTTCCATGACACTTTTGAGAATTCTGATCATATCTTGTCATGGAAAATGCTAGATATCTATAAATCTAAGACTTTTATAAAAAAAAGTGGTTCAAGTAAACATTCAAGTCAATAAGATTCCCTAGAGAATGAGATAGAAAACAAGTTTCTAGGATTAGTGGTTTTCATTTTATGTTGGAAAAACTGCGATTTTTTGAAAAAACGGATCATCTCCTGTCATGGAAAATGCTGGCCGGAGAAAAAACCTAAATGATGAAATATGTGGGAAATTTTATGAACCTTCATTTTCAAAAGGAAGGTTATTTGCGAAAAATTGATAGTTTTCGAGAAATAAGCAAAAAACCGCCAAAAAATGAGATTTTTTGCATTTTTGAAATGTTCCGTCACGAAATTTTCTTAGCAAACCTCAGATTTGGATTCAGTACACCAAAAAACACATAGGACCAAGAAATCAAAACTACCCTAAAACTTTCCCACTAGGGGCTCTTTAGAGAACAATTTAACTGGACTAAAAAGGTACTTCAAGAAATTAAAAAAATAACAATTCTTGATTAAACATATGAAATATATTTGATTACGGTTTGACATAAGAAACTGTTTGTCCTTGCCGATTGTCATCCCATGAGCCCTGATCTTGGGGGAGTTCTGACCCCCCCCCCTTCCCCGTGGCTACACCTCTGTATACAGGTGGGGGACATAAAGGGGCATAAAGATCTACCACATTTTGAAGAGTTATAAAAAATGAAAAAATCTAACTAGAAAAAAACTGAATATATTTTTGAAAAGAACATAATTTTTTTTTTTTAAATGTGTTTTAAACATTATATCGGACAATAAAAAAAAAGGGTGAGGGGGGTCAAAAATGAAAATTCTAGCCCTTTTGATCAAACTCAACCAAATTTTGTATACATATTTTGTGGACCCCCAGAAGGCTAGAAATGCAAAAACTAATCCAAAATGGGAGGGAGTGTCAAAAATGAACATTCTAGTCCTTTTGATCAAACTCAACCCATTTTGAGAAGGCTAGAAATTCAAAAACTAACCACACAAAATGTGTTGAGTTTGGTCGAAAGGGCTAGAATGTTCATTCTTAACCCCTCCCCCACTTTTTTTGTCTGTTATAATGTTTAAAATACATTTAAAAAAAAAATGATTTTATGTTCTTTTCAAAAATATATTCAGTTTTTTCTAGTTAAATTTTTCCATTTTTTTTATACCTCTCCAAAATATGGTAGATCTTTATGCCCCACCCTGTATGTCTTCAGCAAAAATTTTCCTTTTTTCTAGACTAATAGATATAACAGCGTCTTAAGGACAGGCGGCAAGACTACCGAGGCATTTGTTTGTTCCGAATGTCAGCGTACGATCCGATCTAGAATCGGTTTCTGAAGCCAACAGGCTCATGAGCGAAGGCACCGATGGAAATCAATGAACTGAGGGAAGGATCTTAGGCAACGAAGGAACCTGACAACGACGAATAGAAGAGAATCATATGCTATATAATATAATATGATTTGAATTAAATACCATTTTAGCTTAAACAATACTAGAACTTATTTATTTTTCGATCTAAAACCTCCAATTTAATAATAATTTATTTTTATGAAAGATATTAATTTGCCGATGGTAATAGATTCAAATTTACTAGAAAATCATAAGATGGTGTCATCTATTAAATCCGATGGAATGGAAAATTTTTAATTATATGTCAGGGGGGTTGTTTTTCACCCCCCTCGAGAATCGAACCCGAGTGCCAGTAACAGCAATCTGGGCCATCTGGCAGGTGAGTCAGATGGCCCGGATTGCTGTTACTGGATGGTGTCATCTATTAAATCCGATGGAATGGAATATTTTTAATTACCTATATGTCAGAGGGGTTTTTTTTCACCCCCTCGGGAATCGAACCCGAGTGCCAGTAATAGCTAATACGAGCCATCTGGCTCACCTGCCGGCACTCGGGTTCGATTCCCGAGGGGGTGAAGAACAACCCCTCTGACATATAGGTAATTAAAAATATTCCATTCCATCGGATTTAATAGATGACACCATCTTATGATTTTCTAGTAAAGTTATTTTTAGCTCGTCGGTTCCTATCTTATTTTACTTCCCAGATAGCTAAATTCCAACTCTTGTCTCTTCCGCTTATTTTTATATACTCATTTGTTCTTTTTTTGTACAGACTAAGAGAACAGACTCTCGCTCTTATTTATTTTCAATTTGAACTTCTCTGCTAAAATGTGGTACTCCAATTCTTTTTTACACGCTTTATATTGGCTTCACCTGTATGTATGTATTTATTTATCTATGTATCAATGTGACTTTTGTTCTGTTAAATTCCGCAAACATTTCTCTATAAAAATAATTAAGACTAAAAAGTAAAAAAATAAATTATATTTTAAAAAAACTAAAAAACACGCTTCTAAAAAGTACAAAATAATGTAATAATTAATCAAAAAGCGTGGGGCGCTTTGTCGAAATTAATTAAAAGTACATGTTTCTGCGCCCCACACTTTTTAATTAAGTATTACATTATTTGGTACTCTAGAAGAGTGTTTTATAGTTTTTTTTAAATATAATTTATTAAAATACAAGTTGAATACATATTCTAGATATTTTCACTGCCTTTACGAGTACCTATACTGTATCTTATTACAGCTTTCGGTGAAATTTTAATAAATAATCAACATTTCTTTAATAAAATTAAAATTGTATCTATTTATTAATACATGTATATATCACTCAAGAACATTATATTTTTTTTTTTTTTTTTTTTTATGATAATGATGATAGAGTTACACCAAAAAGGTGCAACCCCTAAAGGCCTGGGTTGGCCCCTCCATCGTGAAAAAAAGAGAAAAGAATTTTATGGGTTGGGCGGGGGTCGAAGGTATCTGTGGATACGGGTCTTAAATAGCTGAAGGTTATAAGTCGCGGGAAAGATGGTGGCAGGGAGCGAGTTCCAGTCTCTGGAGGTCATAGGGATAAAAGAGTTGGCGAAAGCGCTTGTTCGACTTTTAAATTATTATGATGAAATTTAAATGCTAAATATAATTAAATGTCCACTAACCGTACAGGTAAAAGCTGGTTAATTATAATAATATTAAGATTCAGTGTGATATTCTTCTCTAATTACTGATAAAACAATTAAACAAATTTTTAAGAGATCAAAATGCTATTTTATTCTTCCATAAAAAACACAATTATCGTATATTGATGCATTTTCTTAAAAAAAATATATACTTTTTACATAAATAATAATACTGTAATATATTATTTAAAAAAATAATAGCATTGAATTGAAATTAAAAAAAAATTATTTCAAAATTTATGAAAGAAAAATAATATAGACATCTATATGTAATTTATTTAATTATAAGAAAATTACTAAGTCAGTACAATAAAATCTAAATCTTATATTTATAAAAATTTTATTTTTTTATACAATCACATTTATTTTTTTATTTCATTTTGAAATATATATTATATATAGAATATAGACCAGGAACAGGAAATCATCGTTATACATAGAAAGTAATAATACAATGAACAAGCACTTCAAGAACAAATATGTGAACAAATAAACAAAGAAAAATATAAATAAATAAACAAAAAATTATAAAAATAGATATTTCTACGATGCTAGTGTAAATAAAGGATATTTATTTTATTTTTTATCGAACAGCATTATATTTATTTGAATTTTAGTTTTCTTTATACATAGATAAAGCAATAGCAGAGTGGGAGATAATTTTTTCCTTGGGAAGTTTATAGTTTTCTAGTATACTAGATTATGGTTAAAAATACTTATTTACCCTCTTTTAATACAAAATATATTTATTTATGAAATTTATCAAATCAATGTAGGGGTAGTAAATTTTTAATATATGATAACGTATTCGATCTAGTGCACTAGCGCCTCACTCGGCCAAAATGAGCAGGCTATATCAGAGGGTGAGAGGAGGGGCTGCAGCCGCAATAATAGGGTCCTCAACTTGGAAATTCAATATGTTAGTCAAAAATATAGGGGAAGACAAAGCGGAACGAAATTTAAAACTAACCATAAGAAAAATTAGAACGAGTAGAAAAAATTCAATGGTATTTTCTTGTGCTATTTGTGATAGTTGCGGCATTTTGCAATTCGAAAAAAAAAAACCCACAAAACTGGTAGTAGGACGTGTCCCGCTTTCCCTGTCAATAGGGGCATTCCCCATTTGTATACATATATTTTTTTTACTGTTCGAGATTTAGTCTTTTGCGTGTATATTCGACTAAAGATTGTATTTTATGAAACAACATTCCTGTTCTGAGAAGTTTACTCATAGATTGATTTCAGTGTGTTATTTAGATTTGATAGTGTTTTTATTTTTTTTATTATGATTTATATTGGGAGAGTCGTTATATACAAATATGAGGGATCATTTAGGTGTTCTAAAAAGAATTAAAAATTACGCTCGAAAATGTGCCAGGAAGGACTAAATAAACTAACACTCAACATTAATTACCAGATAGTGCGTATTTTATAATATTCTGAAATAATCAGTGAATTTGCTTATGTTAAATTGTGCAAAGCTTCTGTAAAATAATTAAATGTAATAATCCAAAAAAAATGTTAATTACCATTGATTTTATTTTCTTGCCTTTTATTTTAAATTTTGAATGGCCTCTAAAATATAAGTTGCCCCGGGCCTCGTGATTTTTCTGAAAGGACCTGATACTGAGCATGTCATGACATTTCGGTTGAGAAATTTTAAAATACGGCCGAGTGCATAAAATCGAATATCCCATTATGAATAAATAAACTTTACCATATTTATACTCTATTTTTTGTATTTTTTTCACATTTCTTTGAGTTATTGATGTTTTCATCACTTGTGAACATTCGCCACTGGTAATATGTACGAATTTTTTAATTTTTATAGTGATCGAAACATATTTACTTATTTCAAATTATATTTTGTGTCCTTGTTTATTTTTAAATTGATTAATTGGACGTTTTGGATACTTTCAAGTATCCATCCTCAGCACAATTTACATGTTTTCATGAAAGTACACTTCTTTCTTGTTTTATTTTATTTTAATTAATAAACGTATCTATCTCTAACAACAAAGAATTCTAAAAATTGATATTGTACTGAGGTTGGGCACTTTAAGATGTCCGAAACTTGCAATTAATCAATTCAAAAATCAAAAAAAGGACACAAAAAATATTTTCCATCTTTAATCCAAGTTTTATCAAGTAATTTTAGAACAATACAACAACAAATGTTTTAAAATTAATTTAAATGTGAATCAATAGTGATTTTTTTGGTCCTGTATAGTTAGACATGTATTCATAACAAGTTTATGTGTTTAGATGAAATAAGTGTAGGAACCAGACTATAAGCTGGTTAATTTTAAACAGAGTGCATGAATAACTTTTAAGGAGTTAGGTGTTGGTTCTAGGTGAAACATTTTAATATAACAATAAAACTTGAGCAAGATGCGAAGTAGGTTTCACAAAAAAAGAAATAAAACAAAATTGAGTTTTGAATTCGATATATTTCGGGGGTGAGCCCCCCAGTTTTCTCTGACTCCTGATGATGCCCTCACCCCCGAAATATATCGAATTCAAAACTCAATTTTGTTTTATTTCTTTTTTTGTGAAACCTACCTCGCATCTTGCTCAAGTTTTATTATTATAGAATGCATGGAGCGTATGAGAATTCGAGAGCTCGAACCCTCGGCAAACCCAGCAATCAATCAATACTGATTCACATTTAAATTAAATTTCTTACATTTTTAAACAAAAATAAATAAATAGAAAATTTTCAATTAAAAAAGGTAAATTATATTTTATAAGAAATCAATTAAAAAATGTCATAGGCTTAATGTAAATATTTTTTAAGCATCAGTTCAAGGATTGCTTTCAATAATTAATTTTCTATATAATATTTCCCCATTTTAGATTATCTTTAGAAAACACAACTACTACTAGTCTACGAGGAATAAAATAAAAATATATTTTAATTTTTATATTTATATTTATATTTGATGTTATTTATAATAAAAATAAATATGTGTTCGTAATGAAGCTTTTATTTTTGTGATTTAAATAAAAATTAAAATTTTAAATATGTGTTATTTCAATATAATATACATATCTATAGTATCTGAAGATCGTGATCGAAATTCTATTAAATATCCATCTTAAATATTGAAATGAGATTGAAGTTGAAGGAAGAATTTTATAAACAATAGTATCAAATAAATAATAATAATAAGGATGAAATAAGAAATTTAAAGCTAATGATTATTAGTGAAAACATTTTATCATATCAAGATTTATCGATTTTTTAGGCCTTCTTAATTAAGGGTCTCCAATAATTAACAAACATAGACGAAGTTATATATTGACCAAAAATCAGGTAAATAGTTAAATGATAAACTAATTAATTTTCTTAGTCCTAGATTTTGACAGCTTAGTGGATGAACATTGAACATGTTAGTTACAAAGTTACAATTAATTATTAATTGGGAAAACCCCCTTGAAGTTTAACTATAATATCTTATAAGTGGTAACCATGTATATAACATCTTTATTTTATTAAAAGAGCTAGAATTATAAATACATAATTTTGACACAAAAAAATTAATTGAAACCAAAATTTAGGTACTTCCAATAAATCTTCGCTTAAATACATTTCTAGTATTATTATTTTTTTTACTTTACCATAAAGAATATTATTTTTAGATATTTTATAGTGAGATTAAGAGGTGATTAAATTTTGGTTGAAATCAGATCAAAATTAATGGGGGTTTTGAACCCATTGTCCGATAGGAACAAATTTTACACAGTTACTGGTTACTCTTTAGGACACTGCAAAATTATTGGAGAAAAAATAAAATTTGAAGTTGGAAAGCATTTATTAACCACTTTGTTGAGTTTGGAGTTTACGGTTTTGGGATTGTTCTTATGAGTAAGATAGGGGTTAATTATAAGTAAATGAAGATTTTTTTTTAGAATCGTATTCTTGGCTTTATCTGTTTTTGGGGGTAGATTGGGCTTGGAAATTTTAATTACCATAGTACGAGCCCACGTAAACGATTACTATCAAGGGGTTAGTGTACTATAATAGTTTAATGATAAAATTTCCTGACTAATGCTAGAATTAAGAAAAAATAAATCATTAATAAATTAAACATTTCCCTGATTCTTAATCATAAATATAACCTCAATTTTGTTCTTAAAGATTTTAATTATTGGGAGGAAAATGGACTCTTTAGTAAACCCCTTATTTACTGTTTAAGCAAGGTTACGACCTTTATTTTTGGAACTTCATCTGGTTTAACACTTACAAAGCATTTTTGTCACTACAGATATTACACTATAGAGTACAATAATTTTGTAATATCGATTATAAATTAATTTAATAAATTATAGATCTGAATCTAGAAAATAATATTTACATTAGGCGGATTTCACGACTTTTAATTTATTCCTTATAAATTAGAAACTCAGCTCTCCTCGGCAAAATACCATTGTAATTGTAATTTTTATGGAAAAGAATACTATGAATTGTTACAGCTATTTACAACATTCAATTAATGATTCGGAGTTATATAATTGACAATTTTATAAAAATATTAATAATAGTGTCAATGCAGTAACTAGATATTCATGGGCAATTTGCAAGGTTAAATTTGTGAACTCATTTTTTTGAGGAAAAATAAGAATAAAAATACGAAAATAAGATTTGTTTTGAAAACCCATCAGAACAGTTATTTGAAAATTTTTTAATGAATTATATAATAATTCAGGTTGATCTAGTAGCTGCCTACGCACCTGTTCAAACTGTCTAGTTACAGCATTTGTCTAAAATAAATAAATAGAGAATAATATCTTATCATGGGCTGCTCTTAAAAAATATAGATAGATATAATAAATATATATAAATACATAATTAATATTATTTAATCGGTTTTCTATTTCTTATGTGACCTTTACCATATACAGATATTGAAAATTGTGGATTGATTGTAAATATTTTTTAATTCCTTAATTATTTTCAGTGAAAAAAAATCATTAAAATGTTTCTATTCCAAGCTTTCAATTAATTATTTAGACATAGCCAGGGGTAGAAAGCAGTTTTAAGATTTTATTTTTACAATATTTTATTAAGGATCACGAATTTTTTTATTGGCGAAAATCATCAATCGCTAGACGGGTTCTTTAAAGGGAAACAAAAACATTTTTCCCATAAGAATATGTTTGTTTATTTTTTTAATGCTCGCTAGCGACTGCTCCAAGTAGCTGCCAATATTAGAGTTTAATTTATATTGAATTATTAATTCTATATATTTCGAATAGATGTCACGGCAATCGTGATTAACGCCAATTAAAAATAATTAAGCTATAATTTTTGTGAAAATTTTCAAAAGTTTATATCCTAAAGGGATGGAAAAATAAATTAATGCTTTGTGTTCCTTTATGTTTCAGGGGGAAGATAAGAATGTTATTTAATTGGGTTAATAGTAGGAATATGGACAAAATAATTTTTTTCACAAACAAAAATCAATCAGAGTTGATCCTTTCATTGATATTTTTAAATTTCGACTTAATCAGCAGATTAGATTTTATTGTTTTTTATGAATGAATCTGTTGAGGTAAAATTTAAACAGAGTTGGGGAGTATTTGAATTTCAAGTAATTGAGTTATGTCAATGAATTAGATTTTGTAATTTGCATTTCAATTACAACGTCGAAAGTACTTTGTAATTCAATCACTTCATTCTTTTGTTTACACCTGAAATACATTTTTCAAATACAAATTACTATAGCTCAAATTTTTCAAGTAATGTCACCTATCGTAGAAATATAATACCAATTTGTCGAAAATTGTTTTTGCTGTTGAGCCGTTTCACGAAATTTTTTACAAGTAAAAATTTACTGTTTTCATAATAAGGGCAATTATATACATTACACAAATTAGAGTATACCTAGTATTTCACATCGATAAATCTTTCTTTTTTTCGGGTTTGTATAATATCTTAATTGTCTGCTTAGTCCCTATTTTGTCAAGGCAGTAGCCAGAAGGTGAGCACTTGAGCTAGATTCAGACAGGAATTCGTAAGAGTATTTTATAAGTGTTGAAGTGAAAAAGATCATCCTTTTTCTATTAATTAAAAAAAAAAATATTTAAATTCTCCACAGTAAAAAAATGAAGTTTAATGAATTTGTAGAGGTCTATTTGGACGAACAAACGCACAAACGTCACAAAGCTTATGACTCGTCCCCTCTCTTGTCACACGATGTCACACTTTGTTGCGCGCGGGCGCGCCGCGCTCGTATGACGTAATTTGAGGATGGCCCCTAAAGCTATACATTGTTTCTGAGTGTTTTTATTTATCGGCTCATGGCTGATAACCTGTTGATTAATAAACTAACGAAGGCGGATATATACAATTGATAATAAGATCTACGTTGTTGATGAAGTCCAAATAGATCGATATAGTTCAAATTTGATTAATTTTTGTTTTGAAAAAAAATATTTTGTTCACATCCTTACGAATGTTCAATTAAATTTATAAATCATTGACACGAATCATTCTGAGAATGTTATCTTAGTCTATAGGGCATGTCCACTAGTTACTGTACAATTCTTATCCGATGCTGAATCACTTGGAGTTGATGATTTCGATGTACTTGGCATTGGTTTTAGCATCGAAAGTGGATCGAGTTTATAGCTTGAAAGTGGCGGTAAGAACATACTGGTCAACGCGGACCGGGCAGGATCGGCAAGACTTCCGCTCGGGAAACGTCCGGTAGCTGCAAACAAGGCATTAGCAATGTCGCTTGGCATGAGCATGCTCGCTGAAGAGGTGGAAGCCACTGCTGATGCCTTAAGGACGGAAGTGGTATACGAGAGATTAGGAACGAGAAGATTGACGTGGCTTGAGCTGGGACAACTGGTCACGGGGTGCCCAGACGCAGCTGATACTGGCGACGAGATTGAAGTACTAGTGGCAGGTGGAGGCAACGATGGCTCGGAGATGACCACGCTATTAGGGTTGATGCCGGGACACACCATCTCACAGATGAACCCCCAGAGGACGCCGTCGCCCTGGTCCCGGGGGAATTTATTGTGTAGAGTTGACTGGAAAAATTAAAGAGCGTTAGCGTTACAAGACAATTTTTTCTTATAGTCTATAGAAATTAATAGTCTAGAATTAAAATTATTCTCTATCTTTTTCTATCTATCTATGTCTAACTATTTATCTAACTATCCATCTAATCTTATTAAATGAGCAAACATTGTTTGTATAATATATATTTATTTGTATATATCGATACCTTAGAGCAGTGGTTCTTAACCTTTTATAAGCCCGAGTCCCCTTAAAATCCGAAAGTATATTCGCGGCCCCCTTAAAATACTCAAATATTTTCGCCCCAGTACCCTGCCCCCTCCACCATTAGGTAACATACTCGTAATTACTCGTACAAAAAAATAAAAACTCTCAAATGTAACAATAATTCATAAATGTTGTTGAATACACTCCACTAATTTGTCTATTCGCACTTCAATTGCGTTACTTTAAAGCTATTCGCATGCAAGAGAGTCTGTTCAGAGTCGATTTATTATTGACAATTGTAGAAAATCTCTTTTAGCACAGATATGTGGAAGTAAAAGGCAATAAATGTTGTATGGTGAAGGTGAAAATTTGGGAATATTCCTTCCGAATATGTATCCAAAATTGTATCAAATTTTTTTTCTTGATAAGTGAATTTAAACATAAATCCTTTGTCAATTCAGAGTGTCATCGTGGGTTGGTGATAATTCCAGGTATTATCCCAGTTATTATAGGGATCTCGAATCCACAATTTTCTGCTACGAATCAATTTAATTATTTATACCAGACTCAAGCTTGAGTTGTTTATCAAAAAAGAATTTAGTCGTTTTGATTTTAAGTCGATTCTTCCACGTTTTCAGTAGAGGTTGCCATTAATAGTCAAAACATAAAAAATTAAATGCAATAAGGTTATTCCTCTAGTATTAGATAAGAATCGATTGTTATTTTTGATTTTAAGTCGATTCCTCCATGTCTTCAGCAATAGTTACCAATAATAATCGAAACGTCAAAAATCCAATGTAGAATTGTTATTCCTCAAGTATTAGATGAGAATCGATGGCTATTTTTGATTTTAAGTAGATTCCTCCATGTCTTCAGCAATGGTAACCAATAATAACCGAACGTTTAAAATCCAATGTAGAATGGTTATTCCTCAAGTATTACACGAGAATCGATCACTGTTTTTGAATTTAAGTCAACATGGACTACAAATAGCAAGTGATTAATAATAAAGGATTCATAGGAATTAATTTATGAATCTTCAAATAGGAGATCTTCTTGTAACTTCGAATACTTTCCACCAAATGTATTCTCCATGAGGATTTGTAATTGTGGCAATTAGATTGACGATCTTTAAATTGAAAGTTTTTTGCCGGTTCATAAATTAATTCCTATGAATCCATTGTAATAGACTGATGAAGAGGGCAAAGCCCTCGAAACTATAGTCTCGTTATAAATAAATAAAAATTTTAATTCCAGCAGAAGACACACTCTTTTATTGTCTCCTTCAACTATCTTATTTATAATACTAAACGTATAATTGATAAGTATCTTATTTTCTTGTAGCCCTCATGTCTACGTAAAAAAGTTTAATTTCTACCTTTTGGTTTTAGCTAAGCTCTAAAGCTAGACTAATATATATTTTTTTTAGTATTCATTTTTTTTATTAATAATAAATATTAATTTACCTTTAGTTTTTCGATATATGTGACGTTTTCTTTATATTTTTCAGAGAATTTGATAAAATCATGTTGTGCTTTATAAAAATCCACACATTTTTTCTAAAACAAAAGTAATATAGATATTAGTATTTTAAATAATTAAATATTTGTCTTAATAAGTGAAAGCTAAAATTAAAAATTAGATTTTATTTTCTTAACACCAATAACAGAGTGACCCTCAATAAAAAATGGTGTTAGAGAAATTAAAAATTAAAAAAAAAAGTTATATTAATAAAAGGGGGGGAGGGTGAAAAAATGTAAATTCTTGCCCTTGGAGCAAACTCAACTACATTTTGTATACATAGCCTGTGGGCCTCTAGAAAGCTAGAAATGCAAAAACTAACCACCCAAAATGGGGAGTCCGGGGTGGTGGTGCAGGGTCGGTGGAATGGGGGGTTCAGGTGAGGGTCCAGAGGCGTAGTGGGGTGGTACTGGGGTGGAGGTCCGAGGTGGGTGGGGGCGGAGGTTGGGCACGGGTGGATGGTGCGGCGGGTGGGGGTGCTGGGTGGGTTTCGGGAGATGTGGTGAGTGGGAGGGTGGGGTTCGTGGGTTGGGGGTCCAGAGAGGGATCCCCCTAGGAAGCAAGAGGGCCGCCGAAGGCGGGCCTTGCAGCTAGTAAAAAAATAAAATATTTGATTAATATTCACAAAAGCTACTATTAATTTTAGTAAATTGTTAAAATTTCTATGTTAAAGAAAATATTCATTTTATGCACCAGAATGAAGTTTCATTGAACTCCCCTACCCAAGTTATTATATCAGAATTTAGACTCATACAATGACAGAAATAAAATATGGTTGAAACTGCTTATTCTTCAAGTTTCATACATTTCTTAACACGAATAAGTAAAGGAAAAATATAATAATTGAATTTAATACTTTAATCGTCAAGTAAAACATTTTTTTAATAAAGTTCTCTGGCCGGCTTTATTTTGTCATTAACAAGGAGTAAATAAAATTAGAATCTGTTTAGAATGATGATAAGATTAAAAATTTCATAAAACATGAAAGACCAAAAAAATGTTAAAAAAAACTATATATATATATAGATAATTACAATCTCTGTAAGTGAATCTTGAGATAAGAAATTGTCTTGCATAATGTTAAAGTTCATGTGCATTGGCCGGCCATACTCGTGGGGTCTCGATTCTGGTGGGGGCATCACCCAATAACAGGTCATCGCAGAGTCGAGAACCGGCGAAGTAGGAATGTAAGGCGCTAAAAATAACAAAAAAAACAGAAAAATAATTATTATTATCATTTCCGTCCATAATTTGTATTAATTTGAAAGTTTATAATAGGAAAATAAGGACAAGTTTTTATGTCTGACTTATTTATCAGCCAACGTTTCGTCGACTTTGCCAACTTCTTCAGGGCTTGATAAATAAAAAAGTCACACATAAAAAATTGACCTTATTTTCCTATTATAAACTTTCAAACAAATAAATTTAATATTTAGAAGTATTATATATTCAAAACTTGGTTTAAAAGAGGTAGAGTTTAAATAATTTTATATATTTTATAGCTATTATATGAAAATAATGAATTATTTATTTTGTCGTGATATTAATAAAAAATTTTATGCCTGATTTGTATTATAGTAAAGCATTTTATTAAATGAAATATGATAAAGTGATGGACATCTTGCAGAAAATAGGCAGGGGGGGGGGGGGGGGGGGGGGGGGGGGGGGGGGGGGGGG